>QNTS01000644.1:288459-336687 GCA_003317085.1 Hucho hucho
TGAAAACCCGAGGTAAGGCTAATCGAGACCCCCAAATGTTCCATAAAAGCCCTCCAGACTCTCGACGTGAACTGGGGACCTCGATCAGACACTATATCCTCGGGTATCCCATAGTGCCGGAAGACATGGTGAAACAGGGCCTCCGCAGTCTGTAGGGCCGTAGGCAGACCGGGCATCGGAAGGAGACGACAGGACTTAGAGAAACGATCCACAACGACCAGGATCGTGGTATTCCCCTGAGAAGGAGGAAGATCCGTTAAGAAATCCACAGATAGATGTGACCATGGTCGTTGTGGAATAGGTAAAGGTTTTAGCTTACCTCTAGGTAGGTGTCTAGGAGCCTTACTCTGGGCACACACCTAACAGGAGGAGACATAAAACCTCACGTCCCTACCTAAGGTAGGCCACCAGTACTTCCCAGTCAGACAGCGCACTGTCCGACCAATCCCCGGATGACCAGAGGAGGGTGACGTATGGACCCATGAGATCAACTGGTCACGGACAACAGTCGGAACGTACATACGCCCGACGGGACACTGGGGGGGAGCAGGCTCAGTACGTAACGCCCGCTGAATGTCCGCGTCTAGCTCCCACACCACCGGTGCCACAAAACAGGAAGCCAGGAGTATGGGAGTTTGATCCATGGGCCGCTCCTCTGTATCATACAACCGGGACAGTGCATCTGCCTTCTTATTCTGGGAACCTGGTCTGTATGAAATGGTAAACACAAACCGAGTAAAAAACATGGCCCACCTTGCTTGACGAGGATTCAATCTCCTCGCTGCCCGGATGTACTCCAGGTTACGGTGGTCAGTCCAGATGATTAAAGGGTGTTTAGCCCCCTCAAGCCAATGTCTCCACACCTTCAGAGCTTTAACCACAGCCAACAACTCCCGGTCCCCCACATCATAATTACGCTCCGCCGGACTAAGCTTCTTAGAAAAGTAAGCACAGGGGCGGAGTTTTGGGGGGGTGCCCGAGCGCTGAGAGAGCACAGCTCCAATCCCTGCCTCGGAAGCATCCACCTCTACTATGAACGCTAAAGAAGGATCCGGGTGCGCCAGAACAGGCGCCGAAACGAACAGCTCCCTCAGTTTCCTAAAAGCCCTGTCCGCCTCCACTGACCACTTCAGACGCACCGAACCCCCCCTCAGCAATGAGGTTATGGGAGCCGCGACCTGACCAAAGCCCCGGATAAATCGGCAAACCCTAAAAATCGCTGCACCTCTTTTACCGTGGTGGGAGTCGGCCAATTACGCACGGCATCAATACGCTCACTCTCCATCTCCACCCCGGACGTGGAAATGCGATGTCCTAGAAAGGAAACGGCCTGCTGAAAAAACAAGCATTTCTCAGCCTTGACGTATAAATCATGTTCCAACAGTCTTCCAAGTACCTTGCGAACCAAAGACACATGCTCGGCGCGTGTAGTGGAGTATATTAGGATGTCATCAATATACACCACTACACCCTGCCCGTGCAGGTCCCGGAAAATCTCATCCACAAAAGATTGGAATACTGCGGGAGCATCAGCCCGTATGGCATGACACGGTACTCATAATGGCCTGAGGTGGTACTGAACGCTGTCTTCCACTCGTCTCCTTTCCGGATACGCACCAGATTGTATGCGCTCCTGAGATCCAGTTTCGTGAAGAAGCGCGCCCTGTGCATTAACTCCATCACCGAAGTGATGAGAGGCAGCGGGTAACTGTACCTCACCGTTATTTTATTAAGACCTCGATAATCAATACACGGGCGCAAACCCCCATCCTTCTTCTTCACAAAAAAGAAACTCGAGGAGGCGGGTGAAACGGAGGGCCTAATGTACCCCTGACTCAGCGATTCAGAGATATATGTGTCCATAGCCTCTTTCTCAGCTTGCGACAGGGGATACACGTGACTCTTAGGAGGTTAGAAAACCGGTGACGACGAACGCCGAACACCGCCCGAACAGGAAGAGGGACCGGCTGAAGTCGTGACACCTGGGCTGGGAGACAGCAGTGGGAAGCACTTTTCCCTCTTCTTTCCCTTTGGATAGTGGGCTTTAAAAGCTGGCATGGACCAGCACTCATTTAGCCCACTAACAGGGACTGTACAGTAGTGGGGAAAGCCTCTGCCACTTTGAAATTGGTACTTCCAAAGGGAAAATAGTACAGCCCATCAATAAATGGATTCCTCCCGCCCTTCACTCATGGTCTGGGCTCATTTTGTGACAGATGAAGGTGAAATAGACATGGTATGGAAGTAGGCACATTTTGTAGTAAAGGTTTTATGTTGAGGTAGTTCAATAAAGTCAAAGCTTATAGACTCTGTCCTGGTCTCTCTTATAGAGCAACAAATCATTATAAAGTGTCAATGGCAAATATGTTGGAGAGTTGGCCTTCTCTCTAGCTCCAATTTTGCTCCGGTACCGCTCAGACATGAGCTCTTGGCATGCTCTGCCCAGCCTTTTTTATTTCCTTCATTACTGTTCTTTTAATTAGGCATATTCTGTTGTCTTTATTTAGCCTACTCCACCACTAATGAGCTGATGTTGATATGAGTCGACCAAGAAATAGGTCATACAGCCTGTGTAATTAATAGTAAGACAACAAATGAGCCCATGCAGCACCACCGGAGATGTTTAGATCTATAGGCTATTGTAAGAAATAAACATAAACTCATACAAATGAGTTTAACAGTGCTTAAGTTGTCTTCAACTGTAAAAAGTGAGTGATTTTAATAACAGGTGTAATAAGTTTGTAGCCAACATTGTGTGCGACATTTGCTAACATAAGTACACATTCAATCCATGGCATACAAGGATGTGCCAGCAGTCTCTTGGGAAATTCACTGGGACCTTTTCATCTGCAAACAGGCTTTCACAGCTACATACAAAAAGAATGCTAAATATATGGGGCACAGTCAGACTTGTACAGACTCTGCCACGAGGAAACAGAATCAATAAAACATGTTTTTTGGTACCGTCCATCGGTGGCTCGCTTTTGGAGTCAGGTCCAGGAATGGTTGTTATGTCGTAATGTCAGGGTTCAGACGGACCTGCAAACTGTATTGTTAGGATCTGAAAAACCACAATCAGTCAATGGGAAATATCATTATACTCTTGGATAACGTATTTATTTCTGGGACAATATCGGTAGAAATGGTACACACAGGGAGGTTCTGGACCCTCATAAGATATCGTAGTAAAATGCTGTGATGTATTGCAAAAGGAAATAGCAAAATGGCATTATACTGGGAAAGATCATCTGTGGACATCGAATGGCTGGGGTCAAGATCAGAATTAATGGTGGATTGGCCGCTGTGGGTAAACGTCCAGCACTTGAAGATAAAGGAAATTAGGAATATATGTATAATTATTTAACTACAGGTACCATAGATGTGTACAAAATTGCTGTAAATGGTTATTGTAGAATTATTGTTGTTCGTTATTTTATGCCAATTAGGGTAGGGATCGTAGAGTAGCGTGAATAAAGTATTCTTGGGTTGCATGTTGCATCACAATATTGTTTTGAATGTTTGTTTTAGGCTGATACCCAACTGAGCATTCGACTCAATGCATCCTCATTGTGCATTGATGAAGGTTTGGTCATCAAAACATGATAACATTTCTAAAGAAGGCAAATAATTAGTAGGAAAACAATTTGTAATCATTTTGATGTCACCAGATTGACTATAGATTCAGTATGAAATTTATTAGCTAGCTAATGTTAGCATTGCTAGCTATTTTTGACAAACTTTTCTAGCTAATGACAACATTGCCATCTGTCTAAAGTGAATTTGACAGCATGCTAAGGATGGCGAAGTTGCTTCAAACTAAATATGTGCCTACCTTAGAAATGTCATCGTATTCCCAAGCCACTATAGTGTAATTTAGACAGGACAGTGTCTGGACATGAAAACATAACGACATTAATGCTGACATGGGGAACCAACAGAGGAACAGACAGATATAGATGGGGCAATCAAGGTGAAAGAGTCCAGATGAGCGCTAATGCACGTAATGATGCTCTCTTGTTACTCCTCCATCGACATGGTAAGTTTTCATTTTTACCTGTTGTAGCCATTGGTTGTAGCTAGCTAGCTAATGTTTTGACATTTTGATATCAGTTTAGTTAATGACAGTAAATGTGTGTGATGATGTTTTCTAAAGTGTGTATGTTCTGTCTGTGTGTTTGTGAGAGAGATGATCACAACTTTAGAAAACATTGTCATGTCAACATTGAGTCATGCTAGCTGTGTGTGAGTTTGAGTGTGAGAGAGAGAATACACATATAGGAAACATTGACTATGTGTGTACAGTGGTCTTCATTTAAAAGTTACGAGCTTATGCTGCGACATTTAGTGGTAGATGGTGGCATTCTGTCATTGCACCACACTATCACAAGGGGGAGTTAGAATACTGATCTATCGGTAGTCTAAACTGTGGCAATTAATAGAAGCGTTTTCAGTCTGAGTCTCTCCTCTGGCACTAGAGTCCTGCATCAGGCAACAACAAAAAAAAACTGTAGGTGGTCTTGGAGTTAAGCGAGAACTTGGGGAAATACAATGAGGGAATTTCACTTCACGTATACAGACGATATTCGAAAAATAGACACGGTGGGCTTTGTTTGTCTTCCTATGAAACCAGAAATAAAGCATTCTAAATATCAAACTAGCTTTATTTACAAATTGTAAGAATGTCTCATCCCATGTCCAAGAGTTTCCTTTTGCCCTTTATTCAGATTACAATCGCTCACTTTCAGTTATTTGAAACAAATTAATCTCCAAAATATCATTATTTTTTAAAGAAGCCATAGAAAGTTGGCAAGCTGTGCCATATAGATTGCAAAATACGTAGTTGGGAAGAGATTTTCTATGTACCGATTCCATGGCACATGGTTTATGAATTGACAGGCAATTTTCCATTTATTATAACCTACAGCAGGCCTAAAACCTATGGGTTCAACCTTCTGAATTAATGATTATTTTGAAGATAGAAGCCGCCTCTTAATGAGTTCCGAGAGCCAATCTGTTATCCAACAATTATTATTATTATTACTGAATGACAGAGCATGGGAACTGGTCTTGATAAATCAGATTTTTATTTGGAAATGTTTTGCTCTTCACCTGCAGTCACTTAGTAGTTTAGGCCACTGGCCTCTCGACCAGTCCCATTGTACAGCGTCATATTTTCGTAACCGAAACCCTTAATTAAATCGCTTTAGCCATGATTGTAAAATTAATCAGCTGATGCATTGTTCCAGAGCCAGGAGGTATTGGCAGAGAGTCACGTCATTGGAGGAGAGTCAGGAGGCATTGGCGGAGTCAGGTGGAGAATGACGCGTTGAAGAGGGCGAGGAAAGAGATGCCAGGCACACTTGTGAGCTCTGGAACTCCACCTCCTGTTTGTGGACTCTGCAAACAATGTGTCCTTGATGAAAATACATGTCTATTTGTGGAAAAATCACCCTGATTAACTCTTTAGTCATTTCACAGTTTACCTATTTGCTTATGATTTTGCCTACACATAGTGACCTGTTTAAATTATATGAGCAAACAAAATTAAATTTTATTTGGAATGGAAAGCCAGACAAAATTAAAAGGGCCTATTTATAAATTATAATGAATATGAATTCGGAGGGCAGAAATTTGAAATTGTAAATTACTTTATCAATTGGAGCCTTTATCAAGTGGAAGGGGAAAAAGTAAGGACCTAGTCTGTACAAGTTCAAAAAATTTACAGTTGGGAAGAGATGTTTGATGTACCAACTCCATGGTTTATGAATTGACACGCAATTTTCCGTTCCTCCTGAAATCCCTAATATTAAAAACGGTCAAATGCATTCTCTCCGTTGCCCACACCCACTTTAAACATTTGGATAATAAAGCGTTTAAAAGGTTGTCATTGGTTGATTTTAATACTTCTGACAGCCAACATTATTATTATAACCTACTGCAGGACTAAAACCTATGGGTGCAAACAACGTTTCCATGATGGGCTATTAGCAGGACAATAGACTCTTTCGCCTTTACGAAAGGATAGCTCGGGCTAGCTGGAAAAAAATATCCTTGCAATGTAGTAAGTACTCTAATGTTTTACATTTCTAACTACAAACATCATGCAACCACAAAATGTTGGGTAAAGCATATACTGACTATTTCTTCATCAACATCTTTATGTTTTTGTTAATAAAATAATGGTAAAAATACTCTTTCAAAATGCAGATGTTTATTTCAACAGGACAATAGACTCTTGCAGAGCTTAAGGACTTTAAATATATTAATTTATCCATAACAAATTATTATGGGAATAAATATCACTGAATGACATAGCATGGTGACCGGTCTTGAAAAATTAATCATGGCCCTATTTATATAATGAAAATGAATTCGTAGGGCAGAAATTATTAAATAGTAAAGCATTAGACCTCTCACAAAAGTTATACTTAAATCCAAACTGGTTTTGCAGCATGCACAGTGCTTTGCTTGTCAGACTAATCATTGGGTCGAAACTACAGAACAGTACAAAACAAGAGAACACACAGTTAATGTTCTGAAATTAAAAAATTATATATATATATATATATATATATATATATATATCTTACAGAGCATATCCAAGCATTGGGACTGGTCTTGATAAATCAATGAGATTTTTATTTTCACTGAATTCCTGTTTGGGTATTGGTTAGCCTACAATTAGGGTGTGTAAATGTTAGGATTATGTTTTGGTGTCCATCAATGATTCCCAACCAAATGTAAAGAGCTTGAGCAATTTTGACCAAAACTATGAATATACATGTATATGTTGCCCTAAAAGTTGTGCACATGTAATGTATTTCTGCAGATTGTGTGCGTTTTTGTGTGGCTTTACCATGTTCACTATGTACTGTAGGTCCCACAGTTGACAGCGCATGTCAGAACAAAAACCAAGCCATGAGGTCGAAGGAATTGTCCGTAGAGCTCAGAGACAGGATTGTGTTGAGGCACAGAAGGGTACCAAAAAAGTTCTGCAGCATTGAAGGTCTCGAAGAACACAGTGGCCTCCATGATTCTTAAATGGAAGAAGTTTGGAACCACCAAGACTCTTCCTAGAGCTGGCCGCCTGGCTAGACTGACCAAGAAGGGCCTTGGTCAGGGAGGTGACAAGATTCTCTGGTCTGATGAAACCAAGATTGAACTCTTTGGCCTAAATGCCAAGCGTCACATCTGGAGGAAACCTGGCACCATCCCTACGGTGAAGCCTGGTGGTGCTTTTCAGTGGCAGGGACTTAGAGACTAGTCAGGATCGAGGGAAGGATGAATGGAGCAAAGTACAGAGAGATCCTTGATAACTAGCTCTAGAGCGCTCAAACTGGGGGAGAAGGTTCACCTTCCAACAGGACAACGACCCTAAGCACAATGCCAAGTCAACGCAAGAGTGGCTTCAGGACAAGTCTCTGAATGTCCTTGAGTGGCCCAGCCATAGTCTCTTCTTGAATCAGATCGAACATCTCTGGAGAGACCTAAAGATTGTTGTGCAGTGACGCTCCCTATCCAACCAACCAGACAGACCTTGAGAGGATCTGCAGAGAAGAATGGGAGAAACTGTGCCAAGCTTGTAGCGTCATACCCAAGAAGACTCTAGGTTGTAATCGCTGCCAAAGCTGCTTCAACAAATGATTGAGTAAAGGGTCTCAATACTCCATTTGAAATGTTTTATACATTTGCCTGAATTTCTAAAAACCTGTTTTTGCTTAGAATAAGGATGTAACATAAGAAAATTTGAAAAAATATTAAAGGGGTCTGAATACTTTCCAAATGAACTGTATGAAACAAAATTGACCGCCTGTAGATCGTTTACCACCTACAGATCTTGGTAGGCAACTATATAAAGTTTTATAGAGTCCAAAATGAAAGGACCATGAAAAGTGAGGATACAGGCTTGAAACAGTGGGTGGCTATAGGCTGGACACACACGTAACTTAATAGAGACGCAGACATCTATCGATATAGGAAAACAAATTTAGTTATGATACAGTTTCAGAAGAAAACAATATTGTTATCAAGACCTCTCTAACTTTGAGTTATGATAGCTTTTGGCAAAATATCCAATCTCAGAATAGTCCAAAATCAAAGGTGAAAAAATCATCATATCGTAAATTATTCACACTCTGAAGTCTGCAGAAACCAGGAAGGGAAAAGGAGAAAACCCACATATATAATCAAGCTAAGGGTATAACTGTGTGATATCTTCCTAGAAACGTGTTTTGTGGTCTTAAAAATTAAGTAATGTCCTGTGAGCAAAAAGTTCTACATGAAATTGAGATCAGCACCATTTATTTTTTTCTTGTATCTGACTCCAGAGGGTGCTCTTTCAATCAATCCATGTTTTGAAAGAGTTGGATGCCAAACCCTTGTGGCTATGTGGTAGCTTCTCAATTTTGGACTAAATCAATATCTATCAATGTGATACAGTACAGGATAGCGTCTCTAGAGAGAGCTCAAATATAATACTTCACTACTGATGACAAAATTTTGAAAACAGAGAATAACTGGGATTTTATGATTGATCTTGAATAGCATATCTTCTATGGTTGATGTTGTGGATAATTATGTGTCAGTGCATTTCTATTAATGTATTTTTCCCATTTTAATTACATGTCATTTCTCCTTCACTGGCTTGCCAAGACTAATCACTGTTGGTTAAATATGTAAAACATAACATTGCATACACTACAGCTCCATATTAGCAGTGTCAAACCCACACTGATGTGGATGAAAATATACTTGAGTGTTTATACTGTATGTGTCTAAATGCCTTCCCACATGTTTCTGTGTAGCTTGCTTTTGCAAAAGGTATACAAGTGGTCAGTCAATTGAGGGACAGAGTAACATTGTAGTAGCCTTGGTAACTGAACAAATGGAAGTATTTTCATAGCCAGTTAAAACAGGAGTCATTCAGACGAGATGCATTGATGCACAAAATGACAGTCGCGCAAGCGTTTGTGATGTACTGGACGATACGTACTTATACAATTCCAGGCCAGGTTGTAATTTAAACTCTCCCGTTGTCTCCAATGTAATCCTATGACCAATCACACCCACTCTACCAGCTGTTTCAGATATTGACAATTCACATCACAAAGCAGTCCATTTCTGACTTCTCCCAGGGAGCAGATGGCATTGCATTTTCACATCGCTTTGATTAGAAGTATAAGCACAAAACACCCTCTCATCCCCTCTCTCATCTCCTGCATTATGTATTTTTTATCTAAGACTGTGTACAGAGTGAAGACACCATGTCATCTATTTACAAGACCATGGGAATATGTGACCCATTTCAGGAAACTAGGTGTATGTCGTAAGTCACGACTTCACAAGAGAGCCATTTTACCTTTTTTTGTATTTAATTTTTTTATCAAAATTCATTTCTGGAATGTGAACTTTCATGTGCCTTAATAACAAACTTTTTGTCACTTATACTCCCTCTCCGGCCTCTAGGTCATCAGGCTGCTGATTATCCTGCACACCTGTCACCATCGTCTCGCGCACCTGCGCCTCATGACACTCACCTGGACTCCATCACCTCCTTGATTATCTTCCTTATATCTGTCACTCCTCTTGATTCTTTCCCCAGGTGTTATATTGACTCTGTTTTCATATTGGTGCGTTACGTGTTTATTTTTTCATTTATTTATTAAAACACTCACTCCCTGAACTTGCTTACCGACTCTCAGTGCACTCGTTACAGAATAACACCTCACATAAGGGAAGCATCAGGAAGTGTTTTTTTATTTTATTTTTGTGTCAGTAATGACGTTGGGTCCGGGAACTGCTACAGGCTCCCCTGCCTCAGCCCGGCTCGTCGGGCTCCCCTGCCTCAGCCCGGCTCGTCGGGCTCCCCTGCCTCAGCCCGGCTCGTCGGGCTCCCCTGCCTCAGCCCGGCTCATCGGGCTCCCCTGCCTCAGCCCGGCTCGTCGGGCTCCCCTGCCTCAGCCCGGCTCGTCGGGCTCTCCTGCCTCAGCCCGGCTCGTCGGGCTCTCCTGCCTCAGCCCGGCTCGTCGGGCTCTCCTGCCTCAGCCGGCTCGTAGGGCTTTCATGCCTCAGCCGGCTCGTAGGGCTTTCATTAATCAGCCGGCTCGCTGGGCTCTTATGCCTCAGCCGGATAGCCTGGTTCCCCTGCCTCGAACGATCTGTCAGGTTCCTGCGCTCCAACTGACTCGACAGGTTCCAGTGCCTCAGCTGGCATGACAGGTTCTCGTGCATCAGCAGGGGTGACCGCTCCTGATCCCCGGGTTCGTCCCCTTTGACAGCGTCGGAGGGGGTACTGTCACATATACTCCAGCCTCTAGGTCATCAGGCTGCTGATTATCCCGCACATCTGTCACCATCGTCTCGCGCACCTGCGACACTCACCTGGACTCCATCACCTCCTTGATTATCTTCCCTATATACAGTGGGGCAAAAAAGTATTTAGTCAGCCACCAATTGTGCAAGTTCTCTCACTTAAAAAGATGAGAGAGGCCTGTAATTATCATCATAGGTACACTTCAACTATGACAGACAAAATGAGGAAAAAAAATCCAGAAAATCACATTGTAGGATTTTTAATGAATTTATTTGCAAATTATGGTGGAAAATAAGTATTTGGTCACATACAAACAAGCAAGATTTCTGGCTCTCACAGACCTGTAACTTCTTCTTTAAGAGGCTCCTCTGTCCTCCACTCGTTACCTGTATTAATGGCACCTGTTTGAACTTGTTATCAGTATAAAAGACACCTGTCCACAACCTCAAACAGTCACACTCCAAACTCCACTATGGCCAAGACCAAAGAGCTGTCAAAGGACACCAGAAACAAAATTGTAGACCTGCACCAGGTTGGGAAGACTGAATCTGCAATAGGTAAGCAGCTTGGTTTGAAGAAATCAACTGTGGGAGCAATTATTAGGAAATGGAAGACATACAAGACCACTGATAATCTTCCTCGATCTGGGGCTCCACGCAAGATCTCACCCCGTGGGGTCAAAATGATCACAAGAACGGTGAGCAAAAATCCCAGAACCACACGGGGGGACCTAGTGAATGACCTGCAGAGAGCTGGGACCAAAGTAACAAAGCCTACCATCAGTAACACACTACGCCGCCAGGGACTCAAATCCTGCAGTGCCAGACGTGTCCCCCTGCTTAAGCCAGTACATGTTCAGGCCCGTCTGAAGTTTGCTAGAGAGNTGACCAAATACTTATTTTCCACCATAATTTGCAAATAAATAAATTAAAAATCCTACAATGTGATTTTCTGGATTTCTTTTTCTTATTTCGTCTGTCATAGTTGAAGTGTACCTATGATGAAAATTACAGGCCTCTCTCATCTTTTTAAGTTGGAGAACTTGGACAATTGGTGGCTGACTAAATACTTTTTTGCCCCACTGTATATATCACTCCCCTTGGTTCTTTCCTCAGGTGTTATTGACTTTATGTCGGTGTGTTGTGTTTTTCATTTATTTATTAAAACACTCACTCCCTGAACTTGCTTCCCAACTCTCAGCGCACTCATTACACTTGTATGCCATCTGTAAATACAAATACAATTGTTAAATTATGAGCCTTGTTGGTTACTGAACAGTGTCCGACTAGCGTGCCACCTCGACAACATCCTGTGAAATTGCAGAGTGCAAAATTCAAAATACAAAAATCTAAATATTAAACATTCATGAAAATACAAGTCATACACCATTCTTTAGCATGGAATCTTGGTAATCGAAGCGCTTTGTCCGATTTACAATAGGCTTTACGGCGAAAGCATAGCATTTGATTATCTGAGGACAGCACCCCGCATACTTCCTGCATATAAATATATTTCAAACCAGCACAGGCGTCACAAAAATCTAAAATAGCGATAAAATAAATCACTTACCTTTGAAGATCTTCCTCTGTTTGCAATCCCAAGGGTCCCAGCTACACAATAAATGGTTGTTTTGTTCGATAAAGTCCCTCTTTATATCCCAAAAACTCAGTTTGGTTGGCATGTTTTGTTCAGTAATCCACCTGTTCAACTCGTTCAACATACAGACAAAAGAATCCCAAAAAGTTACAGATAAACTTTGTCCAAACAAGTCAAACAACATTTCTAATCAATCCTCAAGTACCCTAATATGTAAATAAATGATACAATTTAAGACGAAATGTAGTATGTTCAATACCGGTGATAAATAACAAAGAGTGCGCCCTCAGTCACGCGTGCCACAGGACTACAGACCCAAGGAGTAAACCAATGATAAACTACAGCTACTTGTTCATTTTTCAAAGAACAAGCCTGAAACCTTGTCTAAAGACTGTTGACATCCAGTGGAAGCCGTAGGTTCTGGAATCTGGGAGCTATTATTTTCATTGTGCAATAGGAAACCATACCACTTGCATGGGAGCTCAAAAAAGCAATTTTCCCAGATGGATTTTCCTCAGGTTTTTGCCTGCCATATCAGTTCTGTTATACTCACAGACATTATTTTAACAGGTTTAGAAACTTCAAAGTGTTTTCTATCAAATACTAATTATATGCATATCCTAGCTTCTGGGCCTGAGTAACAGGCATTTTACTTTGGGCACGCCAGACTCTCCGAACTTAAGCCACTGAAAAAGCGAGCAACCTTCCCACTAGCCATGATTGGCTGAGATAATGAGTGGGCTGGACATACCGAGAGAGGATTGGTCTGCCATATAGAAGACTTCTGTCTATTTGAGCTGGTCAGTCTGTGTTGGTAATCCTGTCGAACACGGCTTAAAAAAAAAATGTATTGTGTAGTGGAGCTGCATACGTGTTGCTCTCCACTTTCTGGAGGATCGAGTTTTGAAATCAGTGGAATTAGAGTATTATAGCTAAAGAGATAGAGAAAACACCCGTCTCCGGATTACATCTTCCAACTAAGGGAAACCGTGGCATGGCATCCATGACAGAGACACGTCCATCATTCATGATGATGTATACGGGTAAGATAGTCTAGCGCTAGCTAGCTACATTTTCAGATATTACACGTTTCTAATTTTGACAAAGTGGTTTCATTTCAAGCTAGTGTACTGTTAGCTATCTAGCTAGCTAACGTTACGTGTATGAGGTTATTATTCATATCCCAAACGTTTGCTTTGATAGTTAGAGCTTAATGTTAGCTAGCTAACATTGAACCTGGTTGGTTAGCTCCCAGCAGATTCATACAGTGTAGTAACGACATGATTTGGCACTATGTTCATTGTTTTTTAACTAGCTAACTAGCTGGCTGGCTCGTTAGCTAAAGTTAAGTGACGTGTGTGATCTTACACGTTGTTTACCTAGCTAGATAACTAGCTACATTAAGCTAAAGTGTACTGTTGGCTGGCTAGCTATCGTTAGCTGGCTGTCTCCCTAGCTAACGTTAAGTGTATGGCGCTATTATTCGTATCCCAGAGATGTTTGCTTTGCTAGTTAGAGCCTGATGTTAGCTAGCTAACATTGAACCTGCTTAGCCACCCATCTATCCCTCTTCACTTATAATCTCTATCCAACAATGTCACCAAGCCTCTCAACACATACATTAGAACCCCCATAATGCTCTGTGGCACAATCCCAATACAACTCACTAGGTTCGTTCTCTGATCCTAATTCTATGATTGGATGGACAACATGTCAGTTCATCCTCCGGAAGTGGTCATAATTACCATGTATGTCTATGGAAGGGGGTGAGGCCTAAGGTTTTGTATTGAAGTCAATGTAGCCAGAGGAGGATGGAAGCTAGCTTTCCTCCGGCTACACCATGGTGCTACCCCAGACAATCCTGTTACTGTAGACCTTCATTGCAAAACAGTGTATTTTAATCAATTATTTGGTGACATATGTATATATTTAGTAGTTTTATCTAAAAAGGATAACTTTAATGTTTCATTATTTTTATGAAATTTCACTGAGGATGGTCCTCCCCTTCCTCCACGGATCTACATATACTCACAATCAACTTTACAATTGACATGCTATAAGATTTCAGCTGCCTTATTACTGTAATACTTTTTTATGTAACTAGAGGTCAGGGAAAATCCAAGTAATTTCCTGGTGCACTGCTCTCATTCATTGTTGTCTATCCCCCCTGTGAATTAATCTACTGATTCATCACAATCTCAGCCCATTCATTCTTTAGACAGGACCTGCAGTCATAAAAACATTATTTTTCAAATGTAATATTAAATAATGATTTTCTATAACAAATTTATTTTTGCAAACATTTGACCAAATTATATCTGCAGTGCTTATTTTTCCTTTAACTTTGAAAGTTTGGGCAGTGTTTTTTGAGTTTTTAAGAAGAAAAATGAATTATACAGACACCTGGCCATAGTTGGCTGGCCTAAGAAAAACAATATTCGTTCCTTGGAATTGGAAGAAGCACTGCAAAATACACAATAATTTAGACAATATTAAATGTGAGCAAAGCAATACACATGAAATATATGTCATTTTTGAACAGTGGGGGGTTAAAGTAAGAGGTTTAAGATATTACTAACTGGAGTTTCTCTCATGAACTCTAACACATTTCTTTCATTTAAAAAGTGACTAGTTGCTTCATCACTGACCGGTATTGGACCATAAATATGTTTGCCACAGCTTTTACTTGTGGGTGACTCAGTATCTGGAGAAGTCCCAAGAGCAACAGCAGACTGAATTTAAGTATCAGTTTGTGAGATTGCCAAACACATTTGCAGTAAATGATAAAACATAATGCGCTGACGAGAAAATGCACACTCTGACATGAAAAATATGGCGACCCCTCTCCCTACCATTAGCATTGCCCTTCAGGACTATTTAAGTTGAGGCCTGTTGATAGCCGGCCATGAATCAACGCTTTGAAGGGTGATTCAGATGTGTTGCTTTTGTGCTCCGTATTTCTCCGACAAGGTAATTGGGAAGTCATTTGCAATGGACAATGATCAAGTAAAGGCCTTCAGAAACCCTCTAACCAAGAGATTCCCCACCCAGGAGTTAGCTAGGGTTTTTAAATGAGAAGTGTTTAAAAGATAGTAGGTATTAAGATTCTTACTCATTGAACTCATCCACCTCCCTCTCAAAGTCGTTACACCACACCTCAAGAGTTTGCTTTTGAATTCATTCAATGCCATTGTCCAGAAGGAATAAGATTGATCGATTTTAATTACTGACAATATCATATTTTTTCTGCATTAAATGTTTAGTTTGCTTTAAGACATAAAGATGACTTGCTTGACAAATCTTCCACTAGACTTTTATCGTGAAAGCGCAATTTGCTTTAATATGCAAATTATTATTCGATAAAGGCAATGGATTTGTATACCATTAATGTTATATTACCAGGCACTTCCATAATCTATTACTGAGAGACAAAGTGCAAGAGAGATCCCTGTATTATTGGGGATTTGGGTTAGAGACAAAGTAAATCTTTGCTGTGGCTGATTGGTTGTGCTTCTCAGATTGGCTGTCAGATCTTTAAGATCAACCCCCAATCATCTTCAGACCCTGGAGTTATTAAAGGCTGAATGTGTTTATCTTCTTATGACTGTATAATTAATTTCACTGCTGGCTATGGCAACACTGCTGCAAAAATATAGTTTAATCTTTTATAAACTATTGTCATGTGTGGAATAAAGATGAGAAAATGTGTCTTGTGCAAAGATCAAAGATCAATGATCACCCCCTCCAATGAAGATCAGGCCAGGCAATGCTGCCGCTGAAATTTGCAACAGCCTTCTCACTGTATAATAAGGCTCCAACGTATAATGTCTCTAGAAAAGTCTATATACAGTAACTTCAGAAAGTAATTTTCCACATTTTGTTAGGTTACAGCCTTATTCTAAAATTGATGAAATCGTTTTTTCCCTCATCAATCTACATACAATACCCCATAATGACAAGGCAAAAACAGATTTCTAGAAATTAAATAATTTTAAAACAGAAATATCACATTTACTTAAGTATTCAGACCCTTTACTTAGTACTTTGTTGAAGCACCTTTGGCAGCAATTACAGCCTTGATTCTTCTTGGGTATGATGCTACAAGCTTGGCACACCTGTATTTGGGGAGTTTCTCCCATTCTTCTCTACAGATCCTCTCAAGCTCTGTCAGGTTGGATGGGGAGCATTGCTTCATGGATATTTTCAGGTTTCTCCAGAGATGTTTGATTGGGTTCAATGCCACTCATGCATTGTATTGGCTGTGTGCTTAGGGTCATTGTGAACCTTCGCCCCAGTCTGAGGTCCTGAGTGCTCTGGAGCAGGTTTTCATCAAGGATCTCTCTGTCCTTTGCCATTCATCTTTGCCTCAATCCTGACTAGTCTCCCAGTCCCTGCAAACTGAAAAGAAAACACAGCATGATGCTGCCACCACCATGCTTCACCGTAGGGATGGTGCCAGGTTCTTCAGACGTGACACTTGGCATTCAGGCCAAAGAGTTGAAACTTTGTTTAATCAGACAAGATAATATTTTTTCTCATGGTCTGAGAGTCTTTAGGTGCCTTATGGCAAACTCCAAGCGTGCTGACATTTGCCTTTTACTGAGGAGTGGTTTCTGTCTGGCCACTACCATAAAAGCCTGATTGGTGGAGTGCTGCAGAGATGTTTGTCCTTCTGGAAGGTGCTCCCATCTCCATAGAAGAACTCTAGAACTATGTCAGAGTGACCATCGGGTTCTTGGTCACCTCCCTGACCAAGGCCCTTCTCCCGCGATTGCTCAGTTTGGCCGAGCGGCCAGCTCTAGGAATAGTCGTGGTTGTTCCAAACTTCTTTAATTTAAGAATGATGCAGACTACCATGTTCTTGGGGACATTCAATGCTGCAGAATTTTTTTGTACCCTTCCCCAGATCTGTACCTCGACACAATCCTGTCTCGGAGCTCTACAGACAATTCCTTCGACCTCATGGCTTGGTTTTTGCTCTGACATGCACTGTCAACTGTGGGACCTTATAGACAGGTGTGTGTGCCTTTCCAAATCATGTCCAATCAATTGAATTTACCACAGGTGGACTTCAGTCAAGTTGTAGAAAGGATGTTCAATGGAAACAGGATGCACCTGAGCTCAATTTCCTGTCTCATAGCAAAGGGCCTGAATACTTATGTAAATACGGTCTCTGTTTTGTATATTTAATACATTTGCAAACATTTTTTAAAAACTATTTTCGCTTTGTCATTATGGGGTATTTTTTATAGATTGAGGATTTCTTAATTTTTAAAATCCATTTTAGAACAAGGCTGTAACGTAATAAAATGTGGAAAAAGTCAAGGGGTCTGAATACTTTCCAAAGGCACTGTACCGGTATACATTTTATTAACCATTCACTATCAGACCGTGGTCAAAACCCTTTGTGAAAATGCAGCATTGTAAAGTACATCACTCCTATAGCTAAGTCATTGAGAGTATTGTGTCGGGTGGCAGCAATGAAATGGATAGAGATTAGAGTTTGACGCAGAGGGGAAGTGGCATCTGAAGCTATTGACCCTCTCTGATGTATTTATTAATGGGAATTGGTGTTTCTCCCCCAGGGGAATGGGATGGCTTGACACCTATCAATGATCTCATCCATCCCTCTCCACATGTAGCCTAATGACATTGTGGTTAAGCTCCTTTGAACCCTGCATCTACACAGCGCCCTCTCTGACTCCTGCTCTTCCTGGCCAGATTCTCCATGCGTCCCAAATGGCACCCTAATCCCTATATTATAGATGCATATATATTATATTAGGTTGTGATTGGCCAATGCATGTTGAATTGGCTTTTTTGTTGTTGATGTAATTAAAATCAATCTTCTAGTTTTTATTTGGTCACTCCAATACCTTGACCACACCTGTTGGCATTCTCACAAACAATCGCAACATTGTTTCAATAATATATTGAACTTTTCTCGCAGCTCTGGTATATAAAGCTTTTTTGAGGTCTTGCTCCCAATTCATTCTGTGGCAGCACAATGTCCAAACGATAAACTGTATGTGAGGCTCTTGATCATTTCTTTGATCATGACACTGGTGAAGAGGAGAGAGTCCTTGTTAAACATTGACACAAAGTAGCCTGTGATAAATGGCACAATATGTTTCAGAGTATTTGTTATAGTCAAAATAATCCATACATTATGCTATTTTTTACTCAAAAACGAGTTGTATGAGCTCAGATCAATGAGGCCTACAGGCCATAAATAGCAAATAGAAGTTCAAAACTTGCAATGTTCACTAGAACTTAAGTTGATTAAAAGATCTAACACAACATTAGGTGATAATATAAGTATAATGGATTTATAATCAGCTATAATGGGGCGGTCATTTTGGACCGGGAACACATAATTAATTAACATGAAACGAACACAACAGGAGGGTTAAATATGCATATGGTCATTTTGAACCTCTTGTGCTTTGAGGATGAAATGCTTAGAACCTTTGTATGACATTTCTCTCAAAGTACTGCTGGAGTTTAAAATACACATATTTAGGAAAAGTCAGGGACAGGTTGGTTCAAGGTTTTCATTGAAATTAAAGTTATTTAAATTACTACATTGAATACGGTCTTGCCACAAGGCTTTATCTCTCCCTTGTTCAGCAGTACAAGAGTGAACATACCTGATAAAAATAACATACTGTTTCCCGGTAGATATAGATATCTTACGACCATGACCTCGACTGAATCGGAAGTAAAAACACACAGTAATTCCAGCTTCATACAAACGCTATCAGTGAGTTGAGCAGAGCAATATAGAGGTGTGTTATTTAAGCAATAAGTCCCGAGAAGTTGTGGTGTATGGCCAATATACCACAATTAAGGGCTGTTCTTAGCACGACAACACAGAGTACCTGGATACAGCCCTTAGACGTGGTATATTGGACATATATCCCAAACCCCTGAGGTGCCTTATTGCTATTATAAACTGTTTACCAACAGAATTAGAGCAGTATTGGTATATGGTCTGATGTACCATGGCTGTCAGCCAATCAGCATTCAGGGCTCGAACCACAGTTGATATTGATGAACCCACCAGTGTGAGTATGTCATACATTGCTATACAGACAGAATATCAACAGCTACATGTTAAGCTTATCATTTCTCTTCATTTTGTTGCAAAATTTACATTCAACACTGCTCCTATTTCAATCCCTGCAATTGAATACTAGACGATTTAATGGAAATCAATTCCTATTTTGCCAGTTCATTTAAATCACGTCTGTTCTCTTTTGAAGTGTGTATCTTCAATAGTCTTCGCTATGCTTTGTTGGCTCCAGTCTCTCTGTCCCACATTTTCACACATTCATCACATTTTAAAGGGCTACCGTTAAAATGCAGATTTCTGGAACTCCTCTAAAAAGGAGCATATAATGCTATTTCAGGTAAGCTAATGTTAGTTAACTAGCTAAATTGAATGTTAGCCAAACGTCTCTCTCTCCCCTCTTCCAGACACTAACCTAGACCAGTGTGACTCACAATCTTCCATCCCAGTGCCTTCAGAAAATATTCATACCCCATGACTTATTCCACATTGTGTTGTGTTATAGCCTGAATCCAAAATGGACTAAATCAAAAATAATTCTCACCCATATACACACAATACCCCTTAATGAAAGTGAAAACATGTTAAAAAATGTTTATATGTTGCACATTTATTGAAAATGAAATACAGAAATATCTAATTTACATAAGTACTCACAACCCTGAGTCAATACATGTTAGAATCAGCGTTGGCAGCGATTACAGCTGTGAATCTTTCTGGTTAAATCTGTAAGAACTTTGCACACCTGAATTGTACAATATTTGCACATTACTGTAATTTTCAAAATTCTTCAAGCTCTTGTCAAATTGGTTGTTAATCACTGCTAAACATTTTCAAGTCTTGCCATTGCTTTTCAAGCACATTTAAGTAAAACTAACTCGGCCATTCAGGAACATTCACTTCTTGGTAAGCAACGCCTTGTGATTTAGGTTTTGTCCTTCTGAAAGGTGAATTCATCTCCCAGTGTCTGGTGGAAAGCAGACTGAACCAGGTTTTTCTCTAGAATTTTGCATGTGCTTAGCTCCATTCTGTTATTTTTTTTCCTTAACGATTACAAGCATACCCATTACATGACCACCACTATGCTTGAAAATCTGTATAGTGGTACCCAGTAATGTGTTGTATTGGATTTGACCCAAACATAACACACTTTGTATTCAGGAGAAAAAGTGTATTGCTTTGCCACATTTTTTGCAGTTTTACATTAGTGCCTTATTGCAAACAGGATGCATATTTTGTAATTTTTTTTTTTCAGTACAGGCTCCTTTTTCACTCTGTCAATTAGGTTAGTATTGTGGAGTAATAACTACAATGTTGTTGATCCATCCTCAGCTTTCTCCTGTCACAGTCATTAAACTAACTGTCTTAAAGTCACCATTGGTCTCATGGTGAAATCCCTGAGCGGTTTTCTTCCTCTCCGGCAACTGAGTTAGGAAGGACGCCTGCATATTTGTAGTTAAATACTGTGTGTATTTACAGTTTTTACCAATTGTTTACACACTAAAATTAGAACTTGAAATGCAATCACCGAAACCTGAAACTCTTGTACCAAATCCCTAAACCAAGTCTGCAAAATTGCAAGCACAATTCCTGCTTTACACTCAGTTTAATTCTATATCACACTTTTTGCAAAACACTACACACAGTTCTCTACATTAGGCACAACATTCAACATTTAAATGTCTTTAGTCCCTTTGGAAAGCAACACCAATCACAATGCCAAGCTCTATACACCAATTGGCAACACCCACTCCTCTCCGGTGTAAACACTAGTTGCTTAATTGCTCACTTAGAAATCAGAGCTATGGCACTATAAAAGGCCACAGAAGTGCTCTCCTGTTTTGGAGGAAAAATGGAAGTCAGTGGTGAACCAAGAGCTAGAGGTGAAGGAGTGGGAGTAAGAGGAGGAAGAGGAGGACAAGGACGAGGAAGATGTCATGCACGTGTGTGTAGCTGGTGCGTGAGAGTCAGCCGCAGGAGAGCAGAAATAAGTGAACGAAAGCACTTTACTGTGGCACAGTAACAGTCACTGAACGCAATTGCGTCACAACAACAAAATGCCTACAGAAAACAAGTGAGGCAGCACAAAACACAATAAACAAGTCCAGCGCAAACCAGCCGGAACGTGCCACTGACAAACAATTACACACACAGACATGGGGGAAACCAGAGGGTTAAATACATGACAAGTAATGAGGGAATGACAACCAGGTGTGTGGGGAAACAAGACAAAACAAATGGAAAATGAAAGGTGGATCGGTGATGGCTAGAAGACTGGCGACTTCGACCGCCGAACACCGCCTGAACAAGGAGAGGCATCGACTTCGGCGGAGGTCGTGACAGAAGGACAGTTGTTTCAGATGATATCTGGGCCACATTGGCTGACCATGTGCTCAACCATGGATTGAGTATGAGGGAGGCTGGGCAGAGAGTTCAGCCCAACCTGAGCCGCTACATGGTTGCGTCTATCATCCGTACATTCAGAAATGAGAACCGGTAAGTTACCTACCATCTACACTATACTCTTTATGTATGTATACTGTAGTATACTGCAGTCTGACATATTAATAGGCCTATGTTACTCAGTGATTGTTGGCCAATGTTACAGTAATGTAAATTCATTTTGAAAGAAGATAGATTATTTTAGCTTACTGTAACCAATCATATCATATTCGTGGATCTTCTGCAGAACTGGGAGATGGCCAGGCCATGGTGAAAGACACCGGCTATTCACACCAGAACAGGAGACTGCTATTGTGAACATGGTGGTGGCAAACAGGCAAACAATACCATTAGACTACGAGAAATCCAGGTTCACATAATTGCAGACAACACAATATTCAATAACATTCACCTGGTGGGCTTGTCTACATTGTACCGTGTATTATAGTGCAACCAAATCCGGATGAAATAGGTCTACAGGGTGCCATTTGAGCGAAACTCAGAGAGGGTTAAAGAACAGCGCCGTGAATATGTGCAAGTACTATACTGTGAATTTACTCATATCAGCACTGTATAGACACATTACAATACTGTAATCCAGTGTATTGGGCCTAACCATATTGACTGCTCTAGGTCTATGTCACATATTGTCTTGTCTGTTTCAGAGAGTCTTGGAGCTGGATGCCGCTGCAATTCAGCATGTTTATATTTACATTGATGAGGCTGGCTTCAACCTAGCCAAAAGAATAGGACGGAACATTATTGGCCACCGTGCCATTGTGAATGTCCCTGGACAGCGTGGAGGAAATATTACCACGTGCGCAGCCGTTAGCCAGCAAGGCGTCCTCTATCACCATGCCAACCTTGGTCCCTACAACACCGCCCTTCTCATCACATTCCTGGACACACTACATGGCATCCTCATTCCAGCCGAGCAGAGGGGTGGACCAGAGCAGCCCAGGTATGTTGTCATCTGGGACAACGTGAGTTTCCACTGGGCTGTTCTGGTCTGCAACTGGTTCATTGACCACCCACAATTTATTGTTCTATTGTTGTAAACCCAAATGAAGAGGTTTTTTTTCGGCATGGCAATGGAAGGTGCATGACCGCCATCCCCTCGCACGCATGCCTCTTCTCCAGACAATGGAGGATGCATGTGGTGAAGTTGATGTGGGGGCCTTTGGCAGCTGGATCCTTCACTCCAGAAGATTCTTTCCCCGCTGTTTAGCCAGGGAGAACATCGCTTGTGATGTAGATGAGGTGCTGTGGCCAGACCAAAATAGGAGGCAGGATGCAGCCGAATGTCTTTTTTCTTACACTTTGCATGTGTTTTTGTCTTTTTGTGTTTACAGTTTTGAAAGAATGAGACACATTCATTTTTGTACAGAAAACCATGTATCTTACTGAATGTTTTTCCTAGTTTTCTCCTGTTAGGTATGGAAAGTGTTACATTCAAAACACAAGGGTTCAAAAATACTGCATTTTGGAAATAAATGACAATGTTTTTGTTACTGTATTGCATTTGTGTGTTTATGTATATTTGAGTAGGTATACATTACTGTAACAATCTTCTACAACCGGCTACAATGTAACACTGAAAATGCTAAAGACAAACCTACTGATGGGATATTCATAGTGTTTTGTGTTGAGCACATCAGTACATAGTTAGTTGGTAGACAGATCTATTCATATTACTTGTGTGTGTCATTTTGATAAGAGATGAAACAGTTTTGAATGCAGTGTTTGCTTTTGCTAGAGATTTGGGTTTGTGTTTAGAGTTTTAGAAAAATGGCCCAAAGATTCAACAAACATGTGTAAACAATTGTGGAAAACTGTATACACCATCCAAAGTGTAATTAATAACTTCACCATGCTTAAAGGGATATTCAATGTCTGCTTTTTTATTTTTACCCATCTACCAATAGGTGCCCTTTGCGAGGCATTGGAAAACCTCCCTGGTCTTTGTGGTTGAATCTGTGTTTGAAATGCACTCCTAGACTGAGGGACCTTACAGATAATGTGTATGGGATACACAGATTTGATTGTCATAAAAAAAATAAGTTCCAAACTGTTATTGCACACAGAGCCTGTGACTTATTAAGCAATAAAAAAATAAATCCATATTGACTCAAAACATTTCAGCTTTTCATTTGTAAAATTGTCTAAACACATAATTCCACTTCGACTTTATGGGGTATATTGTGTAGGCCAGTGACCAAAAAATCTAAATGTAATCCAATTTAAATTCAAGCTGTAACATAAAATGTGGATTGTATCTATCTATTGTTCTGTCCATCTCAGATCTTTCCTAGACCCAACAACCATCATCTCATTGTCTTGGCCTTCTGCTGCGAATCTTCCTAGTAAGTGCTGTACATCTCAGAGCTGTGCTGAGACCCGTCAACATGCTAAATGTCTACTGTATCTCTCTCGGTCTCAGACACTAACCTAGACCAGTGTGACAAACTATTCATACCC
Organism: Hucho hucho; assembly: GCA_003317085.1. NCBI lineage: Eukaryota > Metazoa > Chordata > Actinopteri > Salmoniformes > Salmonidae > Hucho > Hucho hucho. Next base: position 312,360 of record QNTS01000644.1, read on the forward strand.
ACCTCTCTCTCTGTCGGTATCTTAGTAAGTCCTGTATATCGCAGAGCTGTGCCTAGACCAGGTCCTCAGTGGCTGGACTGGAATATGACGTCACAGGCTCTGCTGGACGGGTACTGCTTAACAATCTAGCGGTGCCAAAAACCCTGGCCTGCCCTAGAAAGCCTATATAAAGTACGATCGCCAAAACGGCCAAACCATTTTGTTAGACGGCTGTATTGGGCTCTAAAAAGGTTATGATCATGTTCAATTCCCTTGGTGAATTGTTCACTACAAATCGAGATATTTAATTAAAAAGTGATCCATTCAGACTACTACATTTGTCCTAACACAGGACCAGGTGCTGACACAGACCAATCACGGGCCCTGCAGGCTACGAGGAGACAACGTCAGTGATATCATTATCTACTGGTTTTAATGTCTATGGCCTAGACCCGACAACCCTCGTCTCACTGCCTTCACCTGCTTCTGTGACTCTTCCTAGTAGGTCCTGTACATCTCAGAGCTGTGCCGAGACCCGACAACAGGAGTGATAACTATTCAGGGTATACTGTCACATTAAACATCTGGCGAAGGTTACTGCCAACCTGTCAAGGCTTCAGAGTTCCATCCATCCAACAAATCAAATGGTATTGGTCGCATACAAATATTTAGCAGACGTTATTGCGGGTGCAGTGAAATGTTTGTGTTCCTAGCTCCAACACTACAGTAATATCTAACAATACTGCAGTACAAGTCAAAAGTTTGTACACCCCTACTCAATCCAGGGTTTTTCTTTATTTTTACTATTTTCTACATTTTAGAATAATAGAAGACATCAAACTATGGTAACCAAAAAAAGTGTTAAACAATTCAAAATATATTTTATATCTGAGATTCTTCAAAGTAGCCACCCTTTGCCTTGACATCTTTGCACACTCTTGGCATTCTCTCAACCAGCTTCACCTGGAATGCTTTTCCAGCAGTCTTGAAGGAGTTACCACATATGCTGAGCACTTGTTGGCCCTCTTTTCCTTCACTCTGCGGTCCAACTCATCCCAAACCATCTCAATTGGGTTGCGTTTGGGTGATTGTGGAGGCAGGTCATCTGATGCAGAACTCCATCACGCCCCTTCTTGGTAAAATAGGCCTTACACAGCCTGGAGGTGTGTTGGGTCATTGTCCTGTTGAAAACCAAAATGATAGTCCCACTAAGCTTAAACCAGATGGGATGGCGTATCGCTGCAGAATGCTGTGGTAGCCATGCTGGTTAAGAGTGCCTTGAATTCTAATTAAATCACTGACAATGTCAACAGCAAAGCACCATCACACCTCCTCCTCCATGCTTCACGATGGGAACCACACATGCAGAGATCATCCATTCACCTACTCTGCATCTCACAAAGACTCCAATTGGGACTCATCAGACCAAAAGGACAGATTTCCACTGGTCTAATGTCCATTTCTTGTGTTTCTTGGCCCAAGCAAGCCTCTTCTTATTATTGGTCTCCTTTAGTAGTGGTTTCTTTCCAGCAATTCGACCAGTAAGGCCTGATTCACGCAGTCTCCTCTATACAGTTGATATTGAGATGTGTCTGATACTTGAACTTGGTGAAGCATTTATTGGGCTGCAATTTCTGAGGCTGGAAACTCTAATGAACTTATCCTCTGCAGCAGAGGTAACTCTGGGTCTCCCTTTCCTGTGGTGTTCCTCATGAGAGCCAGTTTCATCATAGTGCTTGATGGTATTTGTGACTGCACTTGAAGAAACTCTTGACATTTTCCGGATTGACTGACCTTCATGTCTTAAAGTAATGATGGACTGTCATTTCTCCTTGCTTATTTGAGCTGTTCTTGCCATAATATGGACTTGGTATTTTACCAAATAGGGCTATCTTCTGCATACCACCCCTACCTTGTAATAACACAACTGATTGGCTCAAACCCATTGAGAAGGAAAGAAATTCCACAAATTAACAAGGCACAGCTGTTAATTTAAATGCATTTCAGGTGACTACCTCATGAAGCTGTTTTAGAGAATGCCAAGAGTGTGCAAAGCTGTCATCAAGGCAAAGGGTGGCTACTTTGAAGAATCTAAAATAAAATATATTTTGATTACTACATGAATCCATGTGTTGTTTTGATGTCTTCACTATTATTCTACAGTGCAGAAAATAGTAAAGATAAAGAAAAACTCTGGAATGAGTAGGTATCTCCAAACTTTTGGCTTGTACTGTATATGTGATTATGGACATTATGTGGATAGAATGTAGTATGAGGACCCATGCCAAATCTGTTCAGTCTCCTAAAGGATTGATTGGACACAATTTGGAAGGCACACACCTGTCTATATAAGGTCCCACAGCTGACAGTGCACATCAGTGCAAAACCAAGCCATGAAGTCGAAGGAATTGTCCGTAGAGCTCCAAGACAGGATTGTGTTGAGGGGAAGGGTACCAAAAAAATTCTGCAGCATTGAAGGTCCCCAAGAGCACAGTGGCCTCCATCATGGAGGATGAAGTTTGGAACCACCAAGACTCTTCCTAGAGCTGGCCGCCCGGCCAAACTGAGCAATCGGGGGGAGAAGGGCCTTGGTCAGGGAGGTGACCAAGAACCCAATGGTCACTCTATCAGAGCTCCAGAGTTCCTCTGTGGAGATGGGTGAACCTCCCAGAAGGACAACCATCTCTGCAGCACTCCATGAATCAGGCCTTTATGGTAGAGTGGCCAGATTGAAGCCACTCCTCAGTAAAAGGCACATGACAGCCCGCTTGGAGTTTGCCAAAAGGCACCTAAAGGACTCTAAGACCATGAGAAGCAATATAATCTTGTCTGATGAAACCAAGTGTGAACTTTTTGGCCTGAATGCCAAGCATCATGTCTGGAGGAAACATGGCACCATCCCTACAGTGAAGCATGGAGGTGGCAGCTGTTTTTCTGTAGCAGGGACTGGGAGTCTAGTTAGGATTGAGGGAAAGATGAACGGAGCAAAGTACAGAGAGAACCATGATGAAAACCTTCTCCAGACTGCTCAGGACCTCAGACTAGAGCGAAGGTTCACCTTCCAACAGGACAACTGACCCTAAGCACACAGCCAAGACAATGCAGGAGAGGCTTCGGGACAACTCTCTGAGGGTCATTGAGTGGCCCAGCCAAAGCCCGGACTTGAACCTGATCGAACATCTCTGAAGAGACCTGAAAATAGCTGTGCAGCGACACTCCCCATACAATCTGACAGAGCTTGAGAGGATCAGCAGAGAAAAATGAGAGAAATTCCCCAAATACAGGTGTGCCAAGCTTGTAGCGTCATACCCAAGAAGAGCTGAGGCTGTAATTGCTGCCAAAGGTGGTTCAAGAAAGTATGAGTAAAGGGTCTGAATACTTATGTAAATGTGATGTTTCAGTCTTGAAGAATGGATTCCAATTGGTCAGACCAGCTTTGAATTGACCTTAGCACAGGTACTTCTTGCTGGTGTTCCTGCCTATAGGAAGGGAGGAGCAAAATGGAGTGGTGATCTGATTTGCTGAAGGGAGGGTAGGGTGAGGGCCTTGTAGACATCCCGGAATGGTGGGTAACAATGGTCAAGAGATTTTGAAGCGTGAGTACTGCAGGCAATGTGTTGATAAAACCTTGTTAGCGTTTTCTTCATATTGGCATTATTAAAGTCCCCAGGTATAATAAAATGCGGCCTCAGGATATGCATTTTCCAGTTTGCACAAGGTCCAGCGTAGTTCCTTGAGATCCATTGTGGTATTGGCTTTAGGGGGAATATACATTGCTTTGACGATAAACAAAGAACATTCTCTACAGAGTTAATGTGGACTGCATTTGATTGTCAGGTATTCTAGGTCAGATGATCAAAAGGACTTGAGTTCCTGTACGTTACCACAATTACACCATGACTAGTTAATCATGAAACATACACCTCCACCTTTCTTCTTCCCGGAGAGTTCTTTATTCCTATCCACACAATGTATTGAGAACCCAGCTGGCTGTATGGACGGGGACAGTATATCAAGAGAGAGCCATGATTCCGTGAAACAGAGCATGTTACAGTCCCTGATGTCTCTCTGGAAGGAGATCCTCGCCCTGAGCTCGTCTACTTCATTGTCCAGCAACTGAACATTAGCGAGTAATATAGTCGGATGAGGTGGTGTGTCCACTCCAAATAGCTCTTCTCCGTCGCCAGCGTCTTGGAGATAAGTTCAATTGCCTTGAAAGGTACGAACGAAGGATCCAAAAATTGTATTCCTGGTCTAAATGCTGGTGAGTTACCGCCTCTCTGAAATCCAAATGTTATTTTCAGCTGTATGTAATAACACAAATAACGTTCTGGGCTAATAACGTGAGAAATAACAAAAATAAATACTAAATATGGCAGATTTGCTTAGGAGCCTGCAACAAGGTGGCCATGTCTATCAATGCATTTCCTATCAGGAGCAGTCAACACTTTCTGTAGACAATAATGTCGATCCTCCGACATCTCATTCTTCCAATAAGGCCATTGAGGAAATGGGTGAGGACAGTGGTCAGGACTTTGATGAGCAATTCATGGATGCTTTGATGGACACTGGTAATGTAGGAGAGGGTGATGTTGAGGATAAGGTTGATGAGGTTGAATGTCCACCAGATCATAGCCTTAGAGGCAGCTTGGTGGATTGGGCTTTCAAGTTTGGAATCACATTAGTTTCCTTAACAACACTACTCTCAAATAATACAACCTTGCCAAAAGACACAAGGACTCTCCTCCAAACCAAAAGAGGCTACAGAGTTAAGAGAGTTGCTGGTGGCACTTTTTATTGTTTTGTTATTCTGAGCTCACCATCTGGCATGCTTGGGAAATGTTTGCAAAAACCTCTGAACAGGCCCACTTTGAGATTACAACTGAACTTTGGTGGGCTTATGATAGAGGAATTTGTATGTAAGTAATGACTAAGAATATTCTCCCCCTGAAAATGTATGCAATGGGGTTAGAGTTATATCAAAAGAATCCAATCATGTGTGTGTCTAGAACTTTTTAGAGACTAGGACATGGTGTATTTGATAGAACAAAATACTTATTGTGAGAACAACTAGATAAGAAAGGCCTCCCTGTCCTCGGGACGGGAGGAACTGGTAGGAACTGTCTAGCCTGATGAATTATGTTGCAGAAAGTGATAAGCCATGAATGTATACTGTGGAAAAGTACAGCCACCTAGAGAGGGGTGGAGCTCATTTGTATTCAGCTCATTTGTATGTACAATATAAAAAGACTGTGTTGCCATTTTGAAAGAGAACGTTCCCTGAATAAAATATTGACCATTGCAGTTCGGGACTCTGTTTGTTTCTTATAACTGGAGCTTTACAAACTCCAGGAAACAGATTGAGTTATAGTCTGATTTGATATAATAGTTCTGAGAGAGAACAAAATTCTCGTGACAGCTTACAATTTTTAAAAAAGATCTTGTTTGCAGCTTTGGGACATTTTGGGACTGGTGCAGGGATTTAACATCAACAAAGCCTGTCTAATTTCCCTTTTCATTGGCAAAGCATCTAAAAGATTTAGTAAAATAAGTTAGACTTACAATATGGCTTTACATTCAAAGGGAAACAACTCTTTATTACAATTAGTTCAGTAATGCATGACGCCCCACGGGGCTTTCATCAAAGGCATGAAGTCAAACACAGGCTACGCTGGGTGTGACAAATGTACAACATATGGTTTACATATTAAAAGTAGGATGACCTTTCGAGACCAACTGTGCCCTAAGAACTGATAGGAGTTTAACATTACAGTCTGATGAGGAACATCAGAGACATTCCCACAACTAAATATATTTTGGTATTTTAACAGCATTCCCCTATGACTACATGCACCTTGTATGTCTTGGAGTGACAAGAAACTGCTAGCACTATGGAGCGGTAGCACTGGTCTACTTAAATTTTCTCATAATTTACTTTCTCTAAAGAGCTACATTCTACGGCACATGTCAAACTCATTCCACGAAGGGCAGAGTGTCTGCAGGTTTTTGCTCTTCCCTTGGACTTGATTGATGAATTAAGGTCACTGATTAGAAAAGAACACCCCTCACCTGGTTGTCTAGGTCTTAATTTAAAAGAAAAAACAATAACCAGTTGACACTAGTATCTAAATGGAAATAGTTTGACACCCCTGCTCTAGGGCCTAGGGCTGTTGTGTAACAACTTAGCATACTGTAGATGGAAAGCTACTGAATTGAGACAGTTTTTGCTCTATGCTGGTCCAGTAGTGCTATATGCTGTTTTGAGTGCACCAGTGTACAAAAATGTCATGTCTTTCTCATTTGCCATCTTAATTCTAGCCCTATTTGTTCAAATGTGCGACTTCTCAAAAACTTTACTGGTGTCTTTTGTAGACCATTTTGTCCAGCTTCATGGTAAAGAGAATTGTGTATAATGAGCATGGCCTTATGATGTAAAAAAAACACTGTCAGCTGGGTTCTATCTCAGGGTTTCCTTTTGAAAACTTCTTAGGTAAAAATTATATGAAAGGCCATACAATGAGTTCACTTCTGTCAAACTTTTTGGACTACCCAATGAATTCATGTCAGTTGGGAGCCTTCTCTCAGACATGAGCTAAGATCTGAAATGTGTGAATGTAGATACACCTCTTGAAGTACTTGCTCCAGCCATTTAAAAACAAAATTGTCTGTATATCACTTCCTTTGGTTAAATGTTGAAAAGTTGCAAAACATAATCAAACAAATATTGCTGACTTTACTTACAGTACTTGTAACGTCCAGGCCTGGTTTAGCAGGCTGGTGTTTAGTTTGAGTTTTGGTTAGAAGGGTTTTGTGTTCTAGGTGTTATATTTCTATGTTGGTTTGATGGTTTCCAATTAGAGGCAGCTGATTGTCGTTACCTCTAATTGGGAACCATATATATGTTTGTTCTTTTCGTTACTGGGGTTGTGGGTCATTGTTTATATTAACATTAGATATTCATGTTATATTGTGTGTGTGCTTTAGTTGAGCCACGCCGGAGTTACGATCTTTGTATTGTTTTGCCAGTTACGTTACGTTAATAAAAGTATGTACACTGGAAACCTCGCTGCATCTTGGTCTGTCCCGCTAGAAGATCGTGACAGAATGACCCACCATAAAAGGACCAAGCAGGGAGATAATCAGGGTCAGCAGGAGAACTGGACATGGGAAGAAATCCTGGATGGAAAGGGACCCTGGAACCAGCCTGGGGAGTATTGCCATCCCAGGGAGGAGTTGGAAGCAGCGAACGCTGAGCGGCGATATTATGAAGAAAAATATGGAGCATGGAAACCCGAGCGGCAGAAGTACGTGGGAACACGGCTGGCGAGGAAGCCCGAGAGGCAGCCCCAATAATTTTTTTGGGGGGGGGCACACGGAGAGGTTGTGTGAGCCCGGTTGGAGACCTGAGCCAAGTCCTCGTGCCTACCGGAGGGAGCGTCGCACTGGTAAGGCACCGTGTTATGCGGAGAAGCGCACGGTGTCTCCAGTGCGCGTTCACAGCCCGGTGCGCGACATGCCAGCTCCCCGCATCTGTCGAGCTAGGGGGAGTTTGCAGCCAGGTAGGAGGGTGTCGGCTCCCCGCACCAGGCTCCCTGTACGCATCTCGAGCCCAGTCTGGCCTGTTCCTGCTCCACGCACCAGAACCCCTGTGCGCATCGCGAGCCCAGTACGGCCTGTTCCTGCTCCACGCACCAGAACCCCTGTGCGCATCGCGAGCCCAGCACGGCCTGTTCCTGCTCCCCGCACCAGGTCCCCTGTGCGCATTGAGAGCCCGGCACGTCCTGTCCCTGCTCCACGCATCAGGTTATATTGTGTGTGTGCTTTAGTTGAGCCACGCCGGAGTTACGATCTTTAACTTGTTTGGGATCACTGCACAACTTGACCGTTTTGGAGAGCCTGGCGTGCCCAAAGTAAAATGCCTCCCATTCAGGCCCAGAAAATAGGATATGCACATATTTAGTACCATTGGATAGGAAACACTCAGAATTTTCTAAAAGTGTTAACCATTTGTCTGTGAGTAAAACAGAACGGATATGGCAGGCGAAAACCAGAGGAATTTCTGTCCTGGAAAAAGTAGTTTTGACACATTGCCTCATTTAGAACCCCTCCCTTATGAAAATGCCCATATAAGGGCATATGAATGCAGTACCTATTGCTTCCTCTGGATGTCAACAGTCTCGAGAAAGTGTTCTGGCGCTAGCGCCCCACCGATCCTTAAGAAGTTAACTAGGCAACTCAGTACAAATTCTTATTTACAATGACGCCTACCCCGGCGAAACCCGGACAACGCTGGGCCAATTGTGCTCCACCCTATGGGACTCCCAATCACGTCCGGATGTGATGCAGCCTGGATTCGAACCAGGACTGCAGTGTGTTAGACCACTGCGCCAGTCGGGAGCCCAATGTGTATTGTATGTTGACTTTGACATGTTGTGGCTTTCAAGAGCCTTGTTCGCTATTCATACACATATTTCATTAGGGATTATATATGTATATATGCGCCCGACTCCCGAAACTACCAGGTGAAATGCAAGGCACCAAATTCAAAATCCAAAAGTTGAATTATTAAACATTCATCAATATGCAAGTGTTGCATAGTCATCAAAAGCTCTGCTTCTTGGCAATATCACAGCGTTGTCAGCTTTCAAAAAGGCTTTACGGTGAAAGCACAACCCTGATTGTTTGAGGGTAGCACCTCCAATATTTCTGCATTAGCATAAATTCATAAACCATCGCGGTTCACACGAAACACATTTCACAGCGAAAACAAATCCCTTACCTTTTGAAGAACTTCTGCTGAGGGCTTCCCAAGTGTCCAACGAAGACATCCAATGGTTCTTTTGTTAGAAAAAGTCATTTATTATATCCATAAATCTCTGTTTGGTTGGTGCGTTATGTTCAGAAAATCGAATCGCCCATTGAAACGTGAAGAGAACGTGTTCAAATATACCTATAAACCTTTCCTAAACAAATCAAATACCAGTTGAAATGCATCCTTAGCTATCCTTTTATGAATATTAGCGATAATATTTCACTCGGATGGTCACTTATACCTTATATAAGTAAAATAAAGTGGGGCGCTCCAGCCAGACTCGTGCCCAAGAAAACTTGTTGACATTTCAGGTCCCCATGCCATTTCCTGTCCCTATTCGTTCTGCCTGAGTCTTTGTATATAGACTGCTGACATCTAGTGGAAGCCATAGGTACTGCAGTCTCAGTCCTGGTAACAAATGGATTCAATAGGGAGTGTGTCTAACAGAGCCAAAGGTCACCATAAACTGATTTCCGGATGGTTTTTTCTCTGGTTTTTGCCTGCTAAATGAGTTCTGTTATACTCACAGACATTATGTTAACACTTTTGGAAACTTCAGAGTGTTTCCTATCCAATAGTACTAATTATGTGCATATATTTTCTGAGCCTGAGTGGCAGGCATTTTGCTTTGGGCACGCCAGACTCTCCAAAACCGTCACCTCACCTGCCGCTCCCTAAGAAGTTAAGAAAGGAAGGTTGATTGGCCGGAAATTACTAAGTGCTGAAGAATCTAGATTACTTTTCTTCAGAAGGGGTTTCACCATAACAGTTTTTAGTGCAGTGGGGAAAGTGCCAGTGAACAGGGAGTGATTATCAATAGCTTGCACTTCTTCAGATATGCAATTAAATTTTTTTGAAGAAGGTGGTGGGGATAGAATCAAGAAGGCAGGTAGAAGGCTTAAGTTGTGATATTACTTTGCTGAGCATGTCTGTGTCAACAAGGGAAAATAAATGCATAGTGCCTTTGCTTGGTAGGCTAAGGCACATATCATCAAACTTCTAAATCAGGTCTTTCTTGACTGATATCCAGCCTAATCTTATCTCTGAAATATGCTGCCAACTCATCACATTTAGATGTGGAGGAAAGTTCACATAGGTTTGCAGGGATAGGATTTATCAGGCCATCAATGGTCAAGAAGAGCACTCAAATTATTCTGATTAATAGTGATCAAGTTAGAAGCCCGTCTGGCATTTCTAATTGCCTTGTTATATATGCCAAGTTGCTTTCTCAGAATATCATAATGGACCTGAAACTTTGACTTTCTCCACTTCCGCTCTGCCTGCAATTTCTCTTTAATTGATTAGTTGCATCTCTCCCTCCCTCTCTGTCTCTGTAAAATGTACTGAATGCTCAGCTGATTGTTCCACTCCAAGCAGGACCTTGATGCGCCATCCCTGACTGCCACGGTGAACTGTCTCCCACTCGACGAGAACCACCTCCTCCCCTGAACGATCACAATGCTTTAGAATATGTTTCACATTAAAATTCCACATTCGAGGCATTTAGCTCATGTGGCTGCTGTCACTGTGAGAGAAGAGAATATGAAATTGAAATATGATAAACAGGTCTCTTGAGGTAAAGCTACACATTATAGACTTATATTGAGAAGAAAAACTAATTTGAAGTGGTTAGGAAGTATAATAATTTCTTGAATGTTCATGATTCCTCTGTGTGAAGCCCAAATGTATATTTGACTGAACATATGTTGTGCAATATTTCCAGATCGCTGTTTTCAAGAAGTCAAAACCCTCATAATACAGGTCCAATGGACTGCAAGGATATTCTTGTGGCTCTCTTTCTCTCAGGGTTTTGAGTCTGTTCAACAGGATGTCTTGTATGCTCGGTTCTCCAGGCCCCGGGAACAACTCATGCAGACCACAAGCCGCCAGGGCCTAGACAGCCGAGCAGCTACTATATAAGCTACAAATATATGTTACAGTGAACAACGGAAATGCCTCTTCTGCACTGTTCTCAACTGCCTTCCTGACAGCATACATCACCAATAATACAGTTAAGACAAGCACAGGGTCAAGCTGCAGTGCAGCGCCCCTGGATGAGATCATGTTGTGGGGTTAAGGGCCTTACTCAACGGCCCAATGGTAGGGGAACGTCTTGAGGATGTGAATCCAGCAGCCTTTCAGTTGCCAGATTAGTTCCTCCTATTTCCAGCACCCGGCTGGGGTTTTTCTGACTGGCCACCTTTCGGCTACAACTCCAATCAGTACTTATTGTATTTCTGATTCCAATAGACTGATCACTACAGTACAGTATAGAGGGATTCCTTTCTGTTATGAATGTCTCCAAAGCAACTGTATGTTAAACAGTAGTACAGTATCTGGTTGTAAACAGTAAGACATCAACCCCCCCAACCGCTTAGAACCCAGCTGCTCAAGCATTAGTTCTTTCAAATAATATCAGTCAAAATGACCTCACCTGGAAAGAGCAGGTCTGAAGCTTGTGAATTTTGTCAGACACAATACTCTTAAGGATTGAGTCAAGCACACAGATCCAGATATCTTTGCCTCTGAGTGAAACATATGATGTACAATTTCTGAAGTACAGCAATAGTTAAAGAGGATATGCCTTGACTACTAGAATACAGTATACACATATGAAGTGAGTAAAACAGTATGTAAACTTTCTTTAAAGTTACCAGTGTCCCATGATTATTTACATAGTGCAGCAGCCTCTAAGGTGCATGGGAGAGTAACTGGTGGTAGCCATCTTGTGACAGTGACTAAAGGCCAGGGTTCGGTACTGGGCAGGGGCCGGCTAGTGTACTCTCCTTAAGGATGGTAGCGGGGTAAATAGGCCATGGCTCGGGTGGCTGAGGTCCTTGATGGTCTTCTTGGCCTTCCTGTGACACCGGGTGCTGTAGATGTCCTGAAGGGCAGGCAGTGTGCTCCCAGTGATGCGTTGGGCTAAACGCACTACCCTCTGGGAGAGCTCTGCAGTTGCGGACGGTGCCGTTGCCGTACCAGGCGGGGATACAGCCTGACAAGATGTTCTCAATGGTGCACACCTGTAAAAGCTTGTGAGGGTCTTAGGGGCCAAGGCAAATTTCATCAGCCTCAGGAGGTTGAAGAGGCTCTGTTGCAACTTCATCACCACACTGTGTGGGTGGACCATTTCAGATTGTCGGTGATGTGTACGCTTAGGAACTTGAAGCTTTTCACCTTCTCCATTGTGGCCCTGTCAATGTGGATGGGGGCGTGCTCCCTCTGCTGTCTCTTGAAGACCACAATCAGCTCCTTCTTTTTGTTGACATTGAGGTAGAGGTTATTTTCCTGTCACCACTCTGCCAGGGCCCTCACGTCTCGTCATTGTTGGTAATCAGGCCATTGTGTCGTCTGCAAACTTTATGATTTGAGTTGGAGACGTGCGAGGCCAAGCTGTCAGGGGTGAACAGGGAGTAGAGGAGCGGGCTGAGTACAGACCCTTGTGGGGCCCCTGTGTTAAGGATCAGTGTAGTGGAGGTGTTGTTGCCTAACTTCACCACCTAGGGGCAGCCTGTCAGGAAGTCCAGGACCCAGTTGCACGAGGCGGGGTTCAAACCCAGGGCCCCGAGCTTAATGATGAGCTTGGAGGGTACTATTGTGTTGGGCTGTAGTCAATGAACAGCATTCTTACATAGGTATTTCTCTTGTCCAGATGTGATAGGGCAGTATGCAGTGTGATGTCGATTGCGTAAACCGTCGATCTATTGGGGCAGTATGTAAAATGCAGTGGGTCTAGGGTGTCGGGTAAGGTGTTGGTGATATGATCCTTAGCTAGCCTCAAAGGACTTCATGACAACAGAAATTAGTGCTATGGGGCAATAGTCATTTAATTCAGTTACCTTCGCTTTCTTGGTTACAGAAACAATGATGGACATCTTGAATCAAATGGGAACAGCAGACTGGGATAGGGAGAGATTGAATATGTCTGAGGACGCGGCTTGGGATACCGTCTGGGCTGGTAGCCTTGCGAGGGTTAACACGCTTAAATGTCTTACTCACATCGGCTACGGAGAACAAGAGCTCACAGTCCATGGGAACGGTGGTGGCCCGCGTAAGTGGCACTGTGGTTCCCCCGAAGCAGGTGAATGTGTTTAGCTTGTCTGGGAGGAAGACGTTGGTGTCTGCAACGTGGCTGGTTTTCCCTTTATAATACTTGATTGTCTGGAGTCTCTGCCACATACGTTTCGTGTCTGAGCTGTTGAATTGCGACTCCACTGTCTCTGTACTTACGTTTTGCCTGTTTTATTGCCTTACGGAGGGCATAACTTGACTGTTTGTATTCAATCATATTCCCAGTGACCTTGCCTTCACGCTCTCAGTTTTGTGTGATTGCTGCTATTTATCCATGGTTTTTAGTTTGGATAGGTTTTAAATCATTGCAATGGGAACAACATCCCCTATACACTTCCTGATTAACTCAGTCACTGTGTCAGTGTATATGCTAATGTTATTCTCAGAGGAAACCCGGAACATATCCCAGTGATCAAAACAATCTTGAAGCATGGATTGTGTTTGGTCTGACCAGCTTTGAATAGTCATCAATGAGTTGACAGTGATGTTGGTAGGCCTGTAAGGGTGAAAAAGAGCGAAAGTACAGAGCATGACTACAAAGAGCTGTGTGCGTGCACTTTCATCCAAAACCTGAGAGAAACAGGTCCCCATAGGGAATAGCCACTGGTATTGAACAATAAAGAGCTCGGCTCTATGCTCACATACACTCACACACGCAAACCCACGCCTAAAGTACTCATTTCTATTCTGTCTGTCAAAATAATCCATTCAACTTTTTTATAGCAAGTCAATTAAAACATGCGCTAGTTTTCTGTGGGTTCGGGTATTGGATAATGTAGCCTAACGTATTTCCCTGCATGATAGATATACGCTTTATACTAGGCAAGATCTATCACCTAATTAACGTAATGCAGTGTTACCTGAGCAGTGGACAGGGCGTAATTATTTATAAAATAAACATTCAAATTAGAAAAAAGAACCTATTCAATTGCTGACAAATAATAGATTTTATAAGTGACTCAAACTTCAAAAACAACTCTGAATAATTGGAATATTTTTTTATTTTTTTTATTTTATTTCACCTTTTTTTAACCAGGTAGGCCAGTTCTCATTTACAACTGCAACCTGGCCAAGATAAATCAAAGCAGTGCGACAAAAACAACACAAAGTTACACATAAACAAACGTACAGTCAATAACACAAAATAAAATAAAAATTGAAAAATCTATGTACAGTGTGTGCAAATGTAGAAGAGTAGGGAGGTAGGCCATAAATAGGCCCTAGAGGCAAAAATAATTACAATTTAGCATTAATACTGGAGTGATAGATGTGCAGATGATGATGTGCACGTGGAGATACTGGGGTGCAAAAGAGCAAGAGGGTAAGCAATAATATGGGGATGAGGTAGTCGGGTGTGCTGTTTACAGATTGGCTGTGTACAGGTACAGTGATCGGTAAGCTGCTCAGACAGCTGATGCTTAAAGTTAGAGAGGGAGATGTAAGACTCCAGCTTCAGAGATTTTTGCAATTCGTTCCAGTCATTGGCAGAAGAGAACTGGAAGGAAAAGCGGCCAAAGGAAGTGTTGGTTGTGGGGATGACCAGTGCAATATAACTGCTGGAGTGTGTGCTACGGGTGCGTGTTGCTATGGTGACCAGCGAGCTGAGATAAGGTGGGGCTTTACCTAGCAAAGACTTATAGATGACCTGGAGCCAGTGGGTTTGGTGACGGATATGTAGTGAGGGCCAGCCAACGAGAGCATACAGGTCGCAGTGGTGGGTAGTATACGGGGCTTTGGTGATAAAACTGATGGCACTATGATAAGACTACATCCAGTTTGCTGAGTAGAGTGTTGGGGGCTATTTTGTAAATGACATTGCCGAAGTCAAGGATCGGTAGGATAGTCAGTTTTACGAGGATATGTTTGGCAGCATGAATGATGGAGGCTTTGTTTTGAAATAGGAAGCCGATTCTAGAAAGAATTTTGGATTGGAGATGCTTAATGTGAGTCTAGAAGGAGAGTTTACAGTCTAACCAGACACCTAGGTATTTGTAGTTGTCCACATATTCTAGGTCAGAACCATCCAGAATAGTGATGCTAGTCGGGCAGGAGGGTGCGGGCAGCAATCGGTTGAAGAGCATGCACTTAGTTTTACTAGCATTTAAAAGCAGTTGGAGGCCCCGGAAGCGGTGTTGAAGGTCGTTTGGAGGTTTGTTAACACAGTGTCCAAAGAAGGGCCAGATGTATAAAGAATGGGGTTGTGTGTGTGTGTGTGTAGAGGTGGATCAGAGAATCACCAGCAGCAAGAGCAACATCATTGATATATAACAGAGAAAAGATTCGGCCCGAGAATTGAACCCTGTGGCACCCCCATAGACACTGCCAGAGGTCCAGACAACAGGCCCTACAATTTGACACACTGAACTCTATCTGAGAAGTAGTTGGTGAACCAGGCAAGGCAGTCATTTGAGAAGCCAAGGCTATTGAGTCTGCCGATAAGAATGCGGTGATTGAGTCGAAAGCCTTGGCCAGTTCGATGAAGACGGCTGCACAGTACTGTCTTTTATCGATGGTGGTTATGATATCATTTAGAACCTTGAGCGTGGCTGAGGTGCACCCATGACCAGCTCGGAAACCAGATTACATAGTGGAGAAGGTACGGTGGAATTCGAAATGGTCGGCGATCTGTTTATTAACTTGGCTTTTGAAGATTTTAGAAAGGCAGGACAGTTTGGGTCTAGAGTGTCTCCCCATTTGAAGAGGGGGATGACCGTGGCAGCTTTCCAATCTTTGGGGAGCTCGGACGATACGAAACAGAATAGGCTAGTAATAGGGGTTGCAACAATTTTGGCAGATAATTTTAGAAAGAGAGGGTCCAGATTGTCTAGCCCAGCTGATTTGTAGGGATCCAGATGTTGCAGTTCTTTCAGAACATCAGCTGTCTGGATTTGGATGAAGGAGAAGCAGAGGGGGGGAGTTTGGGCAAGTTGCTGCAAGGAGTGCTGAGATGTTGGCCGGGTATGGGTAGCCTGGTAGAAAGCATGGCCAGCTGTGGAAAAATGCTTATTGAAATGATCGATTATTGTAGATTTATCGGTGGTGACAGTGTTTCCGTACATGAAGGGCACTTTTCGGCATTTGCCGTATGATCGATGAGGAACTCCATATTGCAAATGTCCGGTCCCTTACTAGACATCCGCGAGTGTTATCTTCTTAGGGCTAGGGGGCAGAATTCCTAGTTTCCGCCTGTCTGACGTGCCCAAAGTAAACGGGCTGTTGTTCAGGCCCAGAAGCTAGGATATGCATATAATCGGTACTGGATAGAAAAGACTCGGAAGTTTCCAAAACCATTAAAATTATGTCTGTGGCTATAACAGAACTGATTTGGCAGGTGAAACCCTGGAGGAAATCGGACCAGAAAAAAAAAAAAAAATTCTCCCATGCTCTTATTTTGAAAACCTATTGAAAACCATTGAATCCGTCCACCATTTTCCTACACCTATAGGCCAACGGTCGTGCCCCAGGGCCAGATCTTGTGGGAAGTCATCAAATTAAGTCTCTCTGACATTTGGTTTCCGTTTTATACATGTTTTAAATTTGTCATTTTTCCGCCATTCCGGAAAATTCCACCAGATAGCGACTGGCTGCTTATTGCAAATGTACAAAATATCACCAAAAGTGACATGGCCATTTCTCCTAAATGGAAAAGACTTCGAAGATGAAACTCGGTGAGCACGGGTTTGGCCAAATAGCTTTTAGCCCAGAAACAAGATGGCGTCGAGGCCTCAACGCTTTTTGAGTTAAGGCCCATTTTCTGTGATTAAAGGTCAAAAACGGTGAAAGAGCGCTAATTTGACCGCTTCACGTCAAAGTACATGAACCTACGGTGTAAGGAAAAAAAGAACCAGACATTTATCTATTGTAATTTACGAGAAATCGTACAATGTACAATTGGTGATGATAAAGAAATTAGATTTTTTTCAAAAAAGTTATAGATCCAGTTGCGGCGTGTTCATCAATTTGGCGCCTTACATTTCACCGGGTAGTGTCGGGAGTGGCCCGCTAGCGCGCCGCTACTCCCTAAGTAGTTAAACAGAAGGCGCTGTGAATTTTGGGTCTGCTCTGAAATATGTGATAGTTGGCTTCTAAATGAGTTGGACAAAGAGGGTTTGGTGTCAGTTTGTATCAGTTTGGTGTCAGAATGATATCTTATTGACTGATGGACGCTGACTTGATGGCTGACTTTTGTCCATTTTCAATAAGTTTAACTACTTAGGGAGTAGTGGCGCGCTAGCAGGCCACTCCCGACACTACCCGGTGAAATGTAAGGCGCCAAATTCAAAATCCAAAAGTTGAATTATTAAACATTCATCAATATACAAGTGCTCTGCTTCTTGTAATATCACAGCGTTGTCAGATTTCAAAAAGGCTTTACGGCGAAAGCACAACATTTGATTGTTTGAGGATAGCACCCCACATATTTTCTACATTAGCATAAATTCATATCCAGCGCGGGTCACACATAAGAGCTAAAAAATATCACTTACCTTTCGAAGAACTTCTGCTGAGGGCTTCCCAAGTGTCCAACGAAGACATCCAATGGTTCTTTTGTTAGAAAAAGTAATTTATTATATCCATAAATCTCCGTTTGGTTGGCGCGTTATGATCAGAAAATCCACCGTTGAGTCGCCCATTGAACCATGAAGAGAACACGTTCAAATTATACCTATAAACTTTCTCCAAACAAATCAAACATCATGTGTAATGTATCTTTAGGTATCCTTTTATGTATATTTACTGTAATATTTCAACCAGACGATACGGTGAACAATAGGAAAGGAAAATAAAGTGGTGTGCGCTCACAATCTCGCGCCCGTCAAACGTTGTATACAAAAGTGGTTCGCTGACTACTTCCTCTTCCTATCCGTTCTGCTTAGAGCTAGACCTTCCAGACTCTGTATAAAGACTGTTGACATCTAGTGGAAGCCATAGGTACTGCAGTCTCAGTCCTACATAACATTGTATGCAATAGGCAGCTTGGAGAAAAAGGTCATCTACAAAAAAAACTGCCGGATTTTCCTCTGGTTTTTGCATACTATATCAGTTCTGTTATACTCACAAACATTATCTTAATGGTTTTAGAAACTTCAGAGTGTTTCCTACTAATAGTACTAATTATGTGCATATCCTATTTTCTGGGCCTGAGTGGCAGGCATTTTACTTTGGGCACGCCAGACTCTCCAAAACTGTCACCTCTGCTGCCGCTCACTAAGAAGTTAAACAGTGATAAACCATCACCAAATTGACATGCAGAAATCAACACCAACGAGCGATGGAGAGGAACTAGAATCACTGCCCGGCCATCCAAAGTTCAACGGGACAGTCAATTGGGCATTTCTGCAGTATTTTAGAGCATGTCAAATTTGTGATGGTAAATGCCCATTGCAACATATTGCAAATGGACAGTACATTTGCAATGTTTTTAATGAGGGATTTACCATCAACAAATGGACATGATGAAATCAACACAATGAGCGAAGGAGAGGAACCACTATCACTGCCCGGCCATCCCGAGTTCAACGGGCCAGGCATTTCTGCAGTATTTTAGAGCATGTCAAATTCGTGATGGTAAATGCCCATTGTAAGACATTGCAAACGGACAGCCGTGCACCTGGTGATCGGAACGGGTTACAAGGAGTACATTTACAAAAATTGTTTTACTGCCTTTAGGAGGGTGCAAGGGGTCCATGGCTGGGTAGGGAACACCCCCCACCGTGCCCATCCAATAGGGGGGTGCCCCTGGTCCTTTTGGACATTTTTCAAAAAATCTTTAAAAAAAAGTCCCACTTCTCTCTCATTGCACCAAATTCTTACTTCCTATGACCTTCTACAATCAAACATGACAAATAAACCTTCTAGGTTGATTCTGGGCTTAACATAGTGATATATATATCATTTGGTCAGTATAAATGCCATTTGGACATGGTTCACTGACTTTTGGGTTCGGAAACCTACTTCCTATGATCATATATTGCAAATGGACATAACATGCTGATTTGGCACTTTCAATACTTATATATGTCATTTGGACATTTCTTATGCCATTTGGCCATAGTTCATTGACTTTTGAATTCCTATGGTCATATTTTGCAAATGGACAAAACATAGGCCTTATGGACAAACTCAATATAATAAGACAAAGGTATGTTATATATGTATTATTGACCCCAATTTTTTTTTTAAGTTATAAAAATGGTCCAGAAAGCACATTTTTAGAGGGTGTTGTATTTTTGAAGAAAAAATTATAATAATCAAAATTTGACCCTTGGGTCTTGACTTTATGTCCATTTGCAATATGAAAATTTACGGTGGAGCGCGCTCGCCATCTGTGGTATTTTTGCTGTATGACACTTGGCATCATCTTTGAATTATCTGCCGTCCATTTGAGTGGTATTTGCGATTGTGTATATGTTTTGTCCAATGCCAATAAGTTGCCATTCATTTTTGTCCATTTCATGGGGGTCTTCCCTTCCTGAACATATGGAACTTCGACTGTCGATTCTGGATGTCGATTTAAAAGCTTCCATAGCCTCATCCATTAAAAGTTATATTAACTTCTTAGGGATCACTGCACAACTTGACCGTTTTGGAGAGCCTGGCGTGCCCAAAGTAAAATGCCTCCCATTCAGGCCCAGAAAATAGGATATGCACATATTTGGTACCATTGGATAGGAAACACTCTGAATTTTGTAAAACTGTTAACCATTTGTCTGTGAGTAAAACAGAACGGATATGGCAGGCAAAACCCCGAGGAATTTCTGTCCTGGAGAAAGTGGTTTTCACAGAGTGCCTCATTTGGAACCCCTCCCTCATGAAAATGCCCATAAAAGGACATATGAATGCAGTACCTATCGCTTCCTCTGGATGTCCTTTGTNGATTGTTCTTGGACAAGTTTATAGGTATAAGATGAACGAGTTCGCGCCACGTTTCAATGGACTAGTGGAGGCTGTCGTTTCTGACTATGACGCGTGAACCAAATGGAGATTTATGGATATAATACATGACTTTTTCTAACAAAAGAACCATGGATTGTCTTCGTTGGACACTTAGGATGACCTCAGCAGAAGTTCTTCAACAGGTAATTGATTTGTTTTTGCTGTGAAATGTGTTATGTGTGTGCCACGCTGGCTAATGAATTCATGGCTATGTGAAAAGTATGTGAGGTGCTGTCCTCAAACAATCAAATGTAGTGCTTTCGCCGTAAAGTCTTTTTGAAATCTGACAACGCTGTGATATTGCCAAGAAACAGAGCTTTTGATGAGTATGAAACACTTGTATATTGGTGGATTTTTAATAATTCAACTTTGGGATTTTGAATTTGGCGCTTTACATTTTACCTGGTGGTGTCGGGAGTGGGTCGCTAGCGCCCCAATGATCCCTGAGAGGTTAAAGAGAGAGGTTGACGCGGCGCATTTTTTCGCGTGAGTTCAGGTAGGCTTTCCACTTTCCTCCGGTATTTATTTAGCAAAGATGATAACACATCACTCCGGACAGACACAAGCAAAAACTCATGACATAAATGTTATAGCAGCCTAGGCTACACCTAAAACTTTATCTGACATGCTGAAATCTGACATGCTGTATCGGATGAAAATGAGATGATTTTTCAGTCTGATCAACTGTTAAAAATTGCCCAACCGCTCTGGGACCTGCACCAGTCTGCTTGCAGTTATTGTCAGGTATGTGGATGATCAGGGCTTTATTCAGGAACGTTTCTTGGGCTACTTTAATGTGTCAAGTGGGCGAGATGCGCAGTCTGTGTTTGACTATATTAATTTTGAGATGTCTGAGTTTAATGAAGCTACATTTCTTAATGATCCACTACCACATTCTACAGTACGTACAGTTGAAGTTGGAAGTTTACATACACTTAGGTTGGAGTCATTAAAACTTGATTTTCAACCACTCCACAAATTTCTCGTTTTGGCAAGTCGGTTAGGACATCTACCTTGTGCATGACACAAGTAATTTTTCCAACAATTGTTTAGAGACAGATTATTTCACTTATAATTCACTGTATCACAATTCCAGTGGGTCAGAAGTTTACATACACAAAGTTGACTGTGCCTTTTAACAGCTTGGAAAATTCCAGAAAATGATGTCATGGCTTTAGAAGCTTCTGATAGGCTAATTTACATCATTTGAGTCAATTGGAGGTGTACCTGTGGATGTACTTCAAGGCCTACCTTCAAAATCAGTGCCTCTTTTCTTGACATCATGGGAAAATCAAAATAAATCAACCAAGACCTCAGAAAAAGAATTGTAGACTTCCACAAGTCTGGTTCATCCTTGGGAGCAATTTCCAAATGCCTGAAGGTACCAAGTTCATCTGTACAAACAATAGTACGCAACTATAAACACCATGGGACCACGCAGCCATCATACTGCTCAGGAAGGAGATGCGTTCTGTCTGCCAGAGATGAACGCACTTTGGTGCGAAAAGTGCAAATGAATCCCAGAACAACAGCAAAGGACCTTGTAAAGATGCTGGAGGAAACAGGTACAAAAGTATGTATATCCACAGTAAAACTAGTTCTATATCGACATAACCTGAAAGGCCGCTCAGCAAGGAAGAAGCCACTGCTCCAAAACTGCCGTATAAAAGTTTGCAACTGCACATGGGGACAAAGATCATACTTTTTGTAGAAATGTCCTCTGGTCTGATGAAACTGTTTGGCCATAATGACCATCGTTATGTTTGGAGGAAAAAGGGGGAGGCTTGCAAGCCAAAGAACACCATCACAACCGTGAAGCGCGGAGGTGGCAGCATCATGTTGTGGGGGTGCTTTGCAGCAGGAGAGACTGGTGCACTTCACAAAATAGATGGCATCATGAGGAATGACAATTATGTGGATATATTGAAGCAACATCTCAAGACATCAGGCAGGAAGTTAAAGCTTGGTTGCAAATGGGTCTTAAAATGGAAAATGGCTTAAGGACAACAAAGTCAAGGTATTGGAGTGGCCATCACAAAGTCCTGACCTCAATCCTATAGAAAGATTGTGGGCTGAACTGAAAAAACGTGTGCGAGCAAGGAGGCCTACAAACCTGACTCTGTTACACCAGCTCTGCCAGGAGGAATGGGCCAAAACTCACCCAACTTATTGTGGGAAGCTTGTGGAAGGCTACCCAAAATGTTTGACCCAAGTTAAACAATTTAAAGGCAATGCTACCAAATACTGATTGAGTGTATGTAAACTTCTGACCCACTTGGAATGTGATAAAAGAAATAAAAGCTGAAATATATAATTTTCTCTACTATTATTCTGACGTTTCACATTCTTAAAATAAAGTGGTGATCCTAACTGACCTAAGCCAGGGAATTTTTACTAGGATTAAATGTCAGGACTTGTGAAAAACAGAGTTTAAATGTATTTGGCTAAGGTGTATGTTAACTTCCGACTTTTCTGCATTGTCATCCTTATTTCGACGTCAAACCAACCACTGGTGAGCGATGAACATTCTCTGGTGTCTGTTACAAAGTTTCAGTCTCGACGCAAGTGGCGCTAGTGCTGTCAAATCCCACATTTTTCTCGCTTGACCAGTTGTTTCCAGCTAACGTTACATTTCAGCCAGTTATCCTCCTAAATACGGTGGTCAGTAGATAAACTAGCTACGAGTTGAACATATTTTTTGTCTGAAAATGAACTAGTCTCGAGTTGTATACGTATACGAGCATAGCTACATTTTCAGATATTATGTTTCAAATTTAGCCAGAAAGTCATTTTCATTGCAAGTTTAAGTGTACTGTCAGCTAACGTTAGCTGTCTGGCTGGCTCGCTAGCTAATGTTACGTGTATGATTTGTGTAATAATATTAATTGCTTCTCATGAAGCCATTTGCATTGCTACTTATAGCCTAATGTTAGCTAGTTAGCTAACATTGAACCTTGTTGGTTAGCTTAACTACTTAGGGAGTGGTGGGGCGCTACTCCCGACACTACCCGGTGAAATGCAAGGCGCCAAATTCAAAATCCAAATTGTTTAATTATTAAACATTCATCAATATACAAGTGTTGCATAGTCATCAAAAGCTCTACTTCTTGGCAATATCACAGCGTTGTCAGATTTCAAAAAGGCTTTACGGCGAAAGCACAACATTTGATTGTTTGAGGGTAGCACCTCCAATATTTCTGCATTAGCATAAATTCATAAACCAACGCGGTTCACACAAAACACATTTCACAGCGAAAACAAATCCCTTACCTTTTGAAGAACTTCTGCTGAGGGCTTCCCAAGTGTCCAACGAAGACAATCCATGGTTCTTTTGTTAGAAAAAGTCATTTATTATATCCATAAATCTCTATTTGGTTGGTCCGTTATGATGAGAAAATACAGCGTCCACTCGCCCATTGAAACGTGAAGAGAACGCGTTCAACCTATACCTATAAACTTGTCCAAGAACAATCAAACATCATTGATAATGTATCCTTAGGAACACTTTTATGTATATTTAGTATAATATTTCAACCGGAATATAAACTGGGCGATAGGAAAGGAAAAAAACCACAGCTCGCGCAAGCCGGTGAACGGGCATTCTCTTCTGTTGACTTCTGTGTGACCACTTCCTAATTATTTTTCTATTGCCATCCAGATCAACTAAATAGAATCAAAACAGTGTCTAGAGACTGTTGACATCCAGTGGAAGCAATAGGTACTGAAATCTTACTCCCTTATATGGGCATTTTCATAAGGGAGGGGTTCAAAATGAGGCAATGTGTCAAAATCACTTTTTCCAGGACAGAAATTCCTCGGGTTTTCACCTGCCATATCTGTGCTTTTATACTCACAGACAATATTTTAACACTCTTAGAAACTTCAGAGTGTTTCCTATCCAATGGTACTAATTATGTGCATATCCTATTTTCTGGGCCTGAGTGGGAGGCATTTTACTTTGGGCACGCCAGGCTCTCCAAAACCGTCACCTCGGGAGCTGCTCCCTAAGAAGTTAACCTCTCAGGGATCACTGGGGCACTCGCGCCCCACTCCCGACACTACCAGGTGAAATGTGAGGCGCCAAATTCAAAATCCAAAAGTTGAATTATTAAACATCCACCAATATACAAGTGTTCCATACTCATCAAAAGCTCTGTTTCTTGGCAATATCACAGCGTTGTCAGATTTCAAAAAGGCTTTACGGCGAAAGCACAACATTTGATTGTTTGAGGGTAGCACCTCACATACTTTTCTCATAGCCATGAATTCATTAGCCAGCGTGGCACACACGTAGCACATTTCACAGCAAAAACAAATCAATTACCTGTTGAAGAACTTCTGCTGAGGTCTTCCTAAGTGTCCAACGAAGACAATCCATGGTTCTTTTGTTAGAAAAAGTCATTTATTATATCCATAAATCTCCATTTGGTTCACGCGTTATAATCAGAAACTACAGCGTCCACACCTCCATTGAAACGTGAGTAGAACTCGTTCAACTTATACCTATAAACTTGTCCAAGAACAATCAAA
>QNTS01000644.1:337750-353984 GCA_003317085.1 Hucho hucho
CGCGTCATAGTCAGAAACGACAGCCTCCACTAGTCCATTGAAACGTGGCGCGAACTCGTTCATCTTATACCTATAAACTTGTCCAAGAACAATCAAAGATTTTAAATGTATCCTTAGGAACATGTATCCTTAGGAATATAAACTGAGCTCTAAAGACGGTAAAAAACAGTCCAATAGAGTTCCAAAGAGGCACTTCCTTATTCCCTCTTCTTCTCTGCTCTAATTCATCTGAACAGAATCAAAACACTTTCTCGAGACTGTGGACATCCAGAGGAAGCGATAGGTACTGCATTCATATGCCCTTATATGGGCATTTTCATGAGGGAGGGGTTCCAAATGAGGCACTCTGTGAAAACCACTTTCTCCAGGACAGAAATTCCTCTGGGTTTTGCCTGCCATATCGGTTCTGTTTTACTCACAGACAAATGGTTAACAGTTTTACAAAATTCAGAGTGTTTCCTATCCAATGGTACCAAATATGTGCATATCCTATTTTCTGGGCCTGAATGGGAGGCATTTTACTTTGGGCACGCCAGGCTCTCCAAAACGGTCAAGTCGTGCAATGATCCCCTAGAGGTTAATGTTATGGGGCTATTTTTCTCCTGAGTGGCGCAGCGGTCTAAGGCACTGCATCTCAGTACAAGAGGCATCACTACAGTCCCTGGTTAGAATCCAGGCTGTATCACATCCGGTCGTGATTGGGAGTCCCATAGGGCGGCGCACAATTGGCCCAGCATCGTCCTGGTTTGGCCGGGGAAGGCCGGAATTGTGAATAAGAATTTGTTCTTAACTGACTTGCCTTGTTAAATAAAGGTTACACACACATTTTAGAAAATGTCTCAGTGCAGTTATCTTGCAAGGGGACAATTAGATTATTTTATACTAATACAATTGCTCAGAGAAAAATATTTTGTAATAGCTATATTTGTTTCTCCCAAAAAATAGGGGTCATAATTATTGAAAACGGTGACAATAATTGTACCCCTATCTTTTTTAGAGAAAAAAATATATTACATCATATTCTTCCCTAAGCAATTGTATTTGTATAAAATAATATTTTAGGACACTGTCTTATACATTATACACATTGTATTTTTCAACACAGTGATAGCTGTTTGTGGTATCTACATTGTGATTTATTTGTAAATCTACGAATTGAGCATCCCACAAACTGGTATAACAACGGTAACTAATACGTACCGTACAGTAACATCCAAACTGTAGTTATAATTCTAATACTGCTCTGTGAACCCTGACTCTGATCATACCAATGTTGTCAATGTGTATATTATGTTAGAGGCGACAGGTAACCTAGTGGAGAGTTGCGTCAGTAACCGAAAGGTTGCTGGTTTGAATCCCCGAGCCGACTAGATGAAAAATCTGTAGGTGTGCACTCAACCCTAATTGCTCCTGTAAGTCGCTCTGGATAAGAGCATCAGCCAAATGACTTGAATGTATGTGAGAGTAGCCTACTTATGGATGTGTAAGCATTTTTAGCAATTTTAATGTGTGTAACTTCACTTAATCCATTCTCCCTCTATCCCTTTTCCCTCAATCCATACACATCTTGTTTCTGACAGACTGTCTCTCATTCTCTCCTCCCCCTCTTCCATCCATTCACTCTTATCTACTCCCTCTCTCCCTGAAAGCCCATTATCTTAGAAGATGGGGGCCATTATGCACCAGCCAATGCAATCAGTTGATTAAATGCCGCTTCGACCTCCTGCTCCAATCAGTCACAGGAGGGAGAGCTCACTAACTCAGTGTCCACTCGTCATGTGGGCCAAGATATCCACCACTGCACTGCCTCACCTGCTGTGGGCTCCACGACCCTCTACATGGGACCTATGTGTGTACCTCAGCCACCAGAGAGGTCCCAGCCCTGACAGATGAGCTAAATATCTGGGAAGTTGGGATATATTAGTTGGGTTGTTTTATTTTTCCCCTAGAGGCCCTGTTTCATTGAAAATCCCCTCAACGCTCAATCGAAGGTATTAGTCATTCACAGAGAGAAAGACACTGCATGCTGGAAACATTTTTTATGTTTTATTTATTTATCCTTCATTTAACTAGGCAAGTCAGTTGACTACTTACGGAGTGGTGGGGCGCCAAATTCAAGGCGCCAAATTCTAAATCCAAAAGTTGAAATATTAAACATTCATCAATATACAAGTGTTGCATAGTCATCAAAAGCTCTGATTCTTTGCAATATCACAGCGTTGTCAGATTTCAAAAAGGCTTTACGGCGAAAGCACAACATTTGATTGTTTGAGGGTAGCACCTCCAATATTTCTGCATTAGCATACATTCATAAACCATCGCGGTTCACACAAAACACATTTCACAGCGAAAACAAATACCTTACCTTTTGAAGAACTTCTGCTGAGGGCTTCCCAAGTGTCCAACGAAGACATGCAATGGTTCTTTTGTTAGAAAAAGTCATTTATTATATCCATAAATCTCTGTTTGGTTGGTGCGTTATGTTCAGAAAATCCAACGTCGAATCGCCCATTGAAACGTGAAGAGAACGCGTTCAGATATACCTATAAACTTTTCCTAAACAAATCAATTACCAGTTAAAATGTATCCTTAGCTATCCTTTTATGAATATTAGCGATAATATTTCACTCGGATGGTCACCTATACCTTATATAAGTAAAATAAAGTGGGCCGCGCCAGCCAGACTCGCGCCCGAGAAAACTTGTTGACATTTCAGGTCCCCATGCCATTTCCTGTCCCTATTCGTTCTGCCTGAGTCTTTGTATATAGACTGCTGACATCTAGTGGAAGCCATAGGTACTGCAGTCTCAGTCCTGGTAACAAATGGATTCAATAGGGAGTGTGTCTAACAGAGCCAAAGGTCACCAGAAACTGATTTCCGGATGGTTTTTTCTCTGGTTTTTGCCTGCTAAATGAGTTCTGTTATACTCACAGACATTATGTTAACACTTTTAGAAACCTCAGAGTGTTTCCTATCCAATAGTACTAATTATGTGCACATCCTATTTTCTGAGTGGCAGGAATTTTGCTTTGGGCACGCCAGACTCTCCAAAACCGTCACCTCACCTGCCGCTCCCTAAGAAGTTAAGAACAAATTCTTATTTACAATGATGGCCTAACAAAAGGCATAAGGCCTCTTGCAAGGTTGGGGGCTGGGATGAAAAAATATATAAATATACGACAAAACACACATCAAGAGACCTAAGACAACATAGCAAGGCAGCAACACAACATGACAACAACATGGTAGCAGCAGAAAACATGGTACAAACATTATTGGGCACAGACAACAGCACAAAGGGCAAGAAGCTAGAGACAACAATACATCATGCAAAGCAGTCACAACTGTCAGTAAGAGTGTCCATGACTGAGTCTTTGAATGAAGATATTGAGATAAAACTGTCCAGTTTGAGTGTTTGTTGCAGATCGTTCCAGTAGCTAGCTGCAGCGAACTGAAAAGACAAGCGACCCAGGGAAGTGTGTGCTTTGGGGACCTTTAACAGAATGTGACTGGCAGAACAGGTGTTGTATGTGAGGATGAGGCCTGCAGTAGATAGTGAGGCCTGAGAGGGTTCTAGCTGTGGAATGTATGGAGAAACAAGTCGAATGATCAAGCTCTTCCCGCAAGCTACCCAGGCAACTGCCTCTCACTGGAAATGTAAAATGTGATGGCCGCTCTTAGTCCAGGAATTGAGATGAATTGGTGGTTCTGACACCACTACTTTTATGCCAAGGGCATGCATATGGTGTCTTTTGATAAACACTTAAAATATTGGAAGCCTGAGGTGGATTTATTTGCACATAGGCATGGTACACACACATGCATAATTCATTGCATGGACAAAGAGGGATTTATAATGTTGGTTTAGTGATGCTTTATAATGAAGGTACAGGGATGTGGGTGTTTCTATCCATGTCTTGGCACAGACAAAGTCTGGAACCCATGATAATCCACCATTATCTGTCTTTGCCTTCCAAATGTCACAGTTTCACATTGGAGGAAAGGATATACAGTTGAAGTTGGAAGTTTACATACACTTGGGTTGGAGTCATTAAAACTTGTTTTTCAACCACTTCACCAATTTCTTGTTAACAAACTAATGTTTGGCAAGTTGGTTAGGACATCTACTTTGTGCATGACACAAGTAATTTTTCCAGCAATTGTTTAGAGACAGATTATTTCACTATAATTCACTGTATCACAATTCCAGTGGGTCAGAAGTTTACATACACTAAGTTCAATGTGCCTTTAAACAGCTTGGAAAATTCCAGAAAATTATTACATGGCTTTAGAATCTTCTGATGTCCTATTGACTCAAATTATGTCAATTAGCCTGTGTACCTGTGGATGTATTTCAAGGCCTACCTTCAAACTCAGTGCCTCTTTGCATGACATCATGGGAAAATCTAAAGAAATCAGCCAAGACTGGTTCATCCTTGGGAGCAATTTCCAAACGCGTGAAGGTACCACGTTCATCTGTACAAACAATAGTACGCAAGTATAAACACCATGGGACTAAGCAGCCATCATACCGCTCAGGAAGAAGACGCGTTCTTTCTCCTAGAGATGAATGTACTTTGGTGCGAAAAGTGCAAATCAATTCCAGAACAACAGCAAAGGACCTTGTGAAGATGCTGGAGGAAACCGGTACAAAAGTATCTATATCCAAAGGAAAACGAGTCCTATATCGACATAACCTGAAAGGCCGCTCAGCAAGGAAGAAGCCACTACTCCAAAACTGCCATAAAAAAAGCCAGACTACGGTTTGCAATTGCACAAAGATTGTACATTTTGGAGAAATGTCTTCTGGTCTGATGAAACAAAAATAGAACTGTTTGGTCATAATGACCGTCGTTATGTTTGTAGGAAAAAGGGGGAGGCTTGCAAGCCGAAGAACACCATCCCAACCGTGAAGCATGGGGTGGGCAGCATCATGTTGTGGGGGTGCTTTGCTGCAGGAGGGACTGGTGCAATTCACAAAATAGATGGTATCATGAGGGAGGAAAATTATGTGGATATAATGAAGCAACATCTCAAGACATCAGTCAGGAAGATAAAGCTTGGTCGCAAAAGGGTCTTCCAAATGGACAATGATCCCAAGCATACTTCCAAAGTTGTGGCAAAATGGCTTAAGGACAACAAAGTCAAGGTATTGGAGTGGCCATCTCAAAGCCCTGACCTCAATCCCATAGCAAATTTGTGGGCAGAACTGAAAAAGTGTGTGCGAGCAAGGAGGCCTACAAACCTGACTCAGTTACACCAGCTCTGTCAGGAGGAATGGGCCAAAATGCACCCAACTTATTGTGGGAAGCTTGTGGAGGCTACCCAAAACATTTGACCCAAGTTAAACAATTTAAAGGCAATGCTACCAAATATTAATTGAGTGTATGTAAACTTCTGACCCACTGGGAATGTGATGAAAGAAATAAAAGCTGAAATAAACCACTCTTGCTATTATTCTGACATTTCACTTTCCTAAAATAAAGTGGTGATCCTAACTGACCTATGACAGGGAATTTTTACTAGGATTAAATGTCAGAACTGAGTTTAAATGTATTTGGCTAAGGTGTATTTAAACTTCCGACTTCAACTGTATAACCAGAGCTGAAGACACACACCTGAAGGTTGTTCAGATTAGATAAATGCAGGGGCATACTGTATGTTACTAGTACAGTATAGTAACATTTTAAAATCCATGTGATCCAGTTTATGGCCCAGTAAACCAAAACCATACTAATAGCCGATATCTATTAGAATTCTTATGGACTTTTAATAAGCCACTCTCTGAAAAATATTCAAGAGACAAATACATATGTCTGATATACTAACTCAACATATCTCCTTTCAGATAACATCTCTCATTTACATTCACACAGCAATACTCACTCAACCATTTTCATGTAACGTGCTACTAGTGAATAAGGAGCTACTCCCCTCCAACCCCCTCAGCTCCCCTGCCTCATCATGCCCGTTCAGCATCAGCTATTGTATGCAGTAGAGCAGCTCAGTGTCTGCCATCCAAGCAGCCTGTAGAATTGGATCTCTCAATGGAATGTTATGAGTATTGCTGCTTTATTGGCAGCAGCCCAGTGGATCTGTCACATCATTAAAGGGGAACGGGGCCAACGACACTTTCATTTGGCGTGACCAATAACCATTCATCTGTGTGGCAGTTGTCACAGGAAGGCATTGCCATGACGAATCCACCATTATCTCGCTGCTCAGTGCTCACATCATCTAGAGGGAGATTGAAATGGAACGTGTTCCATGGGCATCCCCATTGATTTCTGTCCATTTTTTTATTTTTAGTTGCACCCTCTTTTGCCTTCAGAACAGCCTCAAAACAAATGGGAAACTGTTGAGCATGAAAACCCCAGCAGCGTTGCAGTGTGCCTGGCACCTACTACCATACCTCGTTCAAAGCACTTAAATATTTTGTTTTGCCCATTTACCCTCTGAATGGCACATATACAGCACATAATCCATGTCTCAAGGCTTAAAAATTCTTCTTTAACCTGGCTCCTCCCCTTCATCCACACTGATTGAAGTGACAACACGGGATCATAGCTTTCACCTGGATTCACCTAGTCAGTCTGTCATGGAAAGAGCAGGTGTTCCTAATGTTTTGTACACTCAGTGTACATTAATATATACTGAACAAAAATATAAACGCAACATGTAAAGTGTTTTCATCAGCTGAAAGAAAAATCCCAAAAATGTTCCATACTCACAAAAAATTTGCCAAGATAATCCATCCACCTGACAGGTGTGGAATACGTCCCACAGAGCTGTTGCCAGAGAATGTAATGTTAATTTCTCTACCATAAGCCGCCTCCAACGTTGTTTTAGAGAAATTGGCAGTACTTCCAACCGACCTCACAACCGAAGACCACCAGCCCAGCATCTTCACCTGCAGGATTGTCTAAGGAGGGGGAGTGTGTGTGGGGGGGGCACTGGAGTATTTCTGTCCTATGCCCTCCCAGGCCCACACATGGCTGCGCCCCTGCCCAGTCATGTGAGATCCATAGATTAGGGCCTAATTAATTTATTGCAATTTATTGACTGATTTTCTTCTATGAACTGTAACTCAGTAAAATATTTTTAATTGTTGGATGTTGCGTTTACATTTTTGTTCAGTATATTTCCCATTTAGTCTTAGGTGACACACCCTGCTGTGACTTCCTTATTAGAATGGGAAGTTACTTACAGAAATAATGAAAAGTTAGGTATAGAATTTCTCAGGAGGCAACCTTTACCCCCTCCACTAGCATCCCTCCAAGCTCCACGGTACAGTTGACGTGCGGGGGGGACTGCACAGTAATTGGATTTGAGGGAGAAAAAGGTCTTAAGCGATGAGACATGAAATGAGGAGGAGGGAGGATATCCCTCATCCCTGTTGCTCTTTCTACAGCTGCTCCCTGATATGACAAAGCTGGGCGCTGGGAGCCGGAGGTGGAAAGCCTCTCCTTCACAGGATGAGAATCGGCTCAGGGGGAGATAGTTCCCCCGTTGACAGAGATGGATGATCATGGCAGCAGATTGAGGGCACAGTGAACCGGAGTTCTCCAATTCTCTCTCGCCGTGGCATGCCACGTTGCGGCTTGTAGCATGAAGAATGTGCTAGGGGAAGTGCAGGTAATCCTGACGCAGAAGAAAGGAGCTGGACGAGGATAAAACAAGGAGACTAAGAAATGTCTCAGCGTGTTGACTGGACTGGCAGGATGAGGAAATTGTCCATCTTGACGGGAGGCCAAGAACAGTGGCTGTCTCAGTGGAAGAGACTGCGGTCAGACAGAGAACCAACAAACCATCTGAATTCTGTCAACTCTGTTAATTACGCTTTTTGACAATTCCTTAGCACTGTCTTCATTATCCAAATTCTCACATTTCAATGCATGTCACATATAGTTTATGCCAACCAAATATTGACACTACTTCTGCAGGAAAAAAATACATCTGTCAAGAAAGAACCTAAATGTTTATGAGTGCATTACGTAAGCTTTATGACAACATATTATGAAGGAAAGTACCTGGCTATCCAGCTGGATGAGTGTGTGTGTCCTCCGAAGGCCAGAGTATTTCTTCTTAGTCATTTGTGTTACAGCTCTCCATCTTCATTGATGGCTGTAATTAGTGTCAGGGGGGGTCATTTTGTTGTTCAAAACATCTGTGTAGACACACTTTTTTACATAATGTGCCATTATAATTTGTCTTCCTCTTTTCATTTTGATGTATTAAAGTATTTTTCACTGACAAGCTTTCCTTGATGACATTTAATGAAAAAGTTTTATAATTGTCAGTGAAATTAGCTGAGATTACCATGCAACACCATTTTTGTAGCAACCCTAATATAATTGGACAGACAGCTGTGAGCATTAGGTATTGGCCAATAAACTTATCCCTGAACTACCAAGTGTCTACTTCATTCTCAATCATATTACAGAAGTACACTGAAATGAAACCATACCAATAAAAGCATCACTCCAATAGCTGCAGAGGCTACAGTTAGTTCTGGGAGCATTTGCAACAGGGCAGTGAAAAGACTCACAGTAGATAGTCACAGTTCTAACAGATCTTTCATTCCACCTGCCCACACTAGCCAGTATAATTAAGCGACGGCCAGTGTGTGCAGGAGAACAAGGCGAGTAAAGCAGCTGTCTACTTGATGAACTGCATGGCCTCTGGCTTCCCTCCCCTCTGCTCCCTTCCATCTTGCATTACTCCCCACCACCTGCAGCTCATTGAGAGACTGCCTGCCCCTTCTCGATGCCAGGGGACTGAGGGGAGGACCTCATTCCCAAGTACTGGGAACCACAGGAGAGAGGAATGAGACAGGTTCCCTCCTGCAGGTAGTGGGAAATAGGGGGCAGAAAGACTGAGGAGTCCCAAATGGCACAATATTACCTAAATAGTGTATATTCCCTACGGTCCCTGTCAAAACTAGTGCACTATACAGGGAATAGGGTTCCATTTGGGACACAACGTATGACGAAAACTGTGCAGTGTTTCCTGGCATGGTGAGGCACTGTGCACTCTGAACAGCTGACCATGCAGGAACTAGGGGAGAACAGAGGAGAAAAGTACTTATTTAGACTGGGTGAGTTAATGAAAACATTGTCATGGCTTTTCCAGAGAAGCGCTTTTGGGGAACCTAAGATTTGATTATTTAAAAGTTAATTTCCTGCAATTCTACACATTTTTCCTTCATTTTCGTTTATCCCCTCCCCACTCAGATCACTCCCAGACAGTCCTGTCAAAGTTATTGCTTGACAAATTTGTCTTTGCTAAGAAGCATTTTTTTTTCTCATTTTAATTGAAAACAATCACAGTAAGATTACTTCATTTTTACCTAGAAATTAATTGATATTGAGATAAAAACAGCTGTGTAATATTCATATGTGTAAACATACTGAATTGTAATTGGATGCATTTTACCGCCGTATCATACTGCGCTATGATTCGTTAAGACCACCCAGGTGGTGAGGTCATGGTCAGTTGATCATGGCATGAGACACGTGAACATGGGGTGGCAGGTAGCCTAGTGGTTAGAGTGTTGGGCCAGTAACCGAAAGGTTGCTAGATCGAATCCCTGAGCTGACAAGGAAAAATAAATCTGTTGTTCTGCCTCTGAACAAGGCAGTTAACCCACTGTTCCTAGGCTGTCATTGTACATAAGAATTTGTTCTTAACTGACTTGCCTAGTATAATAAAAACATGCTAGCTATGTTAAGAAATATCCTGATGTACTGCATTTTATTATTTTTATTGCAAAACAAGACATGGTGTCAGAGTAAAAGGACAAAAAAATGGATTTTGTTTGAGTTCACCTCAAATGGACTGGGAGTCTACAAACTTACCCGATGCAAGTTCAAACAGCATGTGGAGCTAATGTTCACAGGTCCTCTGAAGGAAAGAGGAGAAGAGGCAAAGTGCAGCTACCTGCTCCTCTGAATCGGTGAAAAGGGGAGAGATGTTTACAACACATGGACACTTACCGAGGCTGAATCAAAGGTGCTGAAAACATACTACGATTGTTTTGAAGCATACGTTGTGCCGAAGACCAATAGGATTTTCGCTAGGTAAGAATTCTATGAGAAAGTACAAGGAGCTAGCGAGTCGTTTGAACAGTTTGTGACTGAGCTGCGTCTGCTTGTGAAAGACTGTGATTATGCAAACAAGGATGAGATGGTCAGGGACAGTATTGTATTTGGAATACACTCACCGCGAGTGAGATAGAAACATTTGAATGTTGGGTCTGAGCTAACGCTGGACAAAGCTATCGACATAGCCAGATCTCACGAGCTAGCACAGGTACAGATGAAAACCATTTTGGGCGGAAGCACGAGCGCATCACGTGAACAAGCAGTGCATGCAGTCAGGCAGACATCAAAGCACACCTCCGGTGCCCAGAGAGCGCGCTTCAGAACGGTAGAGACATAACTCCAAAACAGAGCGGCACAGAATCAAAAGGCCCAAAACTTGTGAATACAAAGTGCATGGCAAACAGGGAAATTGCCCAGCTAATGGCAAACAGTGTACTAAATGTGGAAAATTGAATCACTTTACAAAAGTGTGGAAAAACAGTACACGCAGTGAGTGAAGATGAAATGTCAATCACAGAGTCAAATGCTGATGAACTGTTTATTGATTCAGTGACAGAGAAAAATCGAATGTCAGAGACAGAGCAAGCCTTTGCTGACATTGAGATAGGAACACAAGGCACAGAGCTAAAGTTCAAACTAGACACTGGTGCACAAGTAAACATTATTCCTCTGAATAAGTACCGCAAGTTGACATCTGAGTGCGAGTTACAGCCCATCACGCATAGACTGACTGGCTATGGTGGTGAACAGCTCCCAGTAAAAGGCATATGCACTTTCAAATGCAAATACAAGGAAAGTGACATGATGTTGGACTTCTTACGTTGTTGACACTCGAGCACCTGCAATGCTAGGTCTTAAATCATGTATAGACATGGACCTCATCAAGCTAGTTTTATTAGTGACAGCACCAGTAGAGACAGAAAATGTAATGGAGGAGTTTGCTGATGTTTTTACAGGAATAGGACTATTCCCAGGAGAATACCATTCACCTTGACCCAGACGCAACCCCAGTGGTCTACCCACCGAGAAAGATTCCCCTTGCTCTCTGCGCCCATCTGCAGAAAGAGTTGGAGAGCATGGAACAATCTGACATAGTCACCAAGGTTACAGAACCAACAGATTGGGTAAACACGTTAGTGGTGGTTGAGAAACCACGCACAGGCAAGCTCAGAGTATGTCTCGACCTGAGAGACTTGAACAAGGCTATCAAACTCCCGCATTACCCTTTACCGACTCTAGATGGCATCACACACAAGCTAGCGGGAGCACGCTACTTCAGTGTTATGGACGCCAGATCAGGCTACTGGGCTATCAAGCTCACAACGTTCAACACACCGTTTGGACGCTACAGCCTTTTGGGATTGTTTCAGCGAAAGATTGATGAAGTGTGCGAAGGCCTCGACGGAATTGTGGCAATCCTTGTCTATGGTCGAATCTAAGAGGAACGCTGCAAAGGTCCCGCGAGAGAGGAGTCCGGCTCAACCCCAAGAAGAGCACAGTCGGCGCTACAGCGCTCAGCTACTTCGGACAGTGAATGGAATCAAGGCTTTTGCCTTTTCTATCATCCAGGTTATTATCCGTGTGAAATATTATAGTTAATATACATAAAAGTGGCCTAAGGATACATTATAAATGAAGTTCGATTTGTTTGGGCAAAGTTGATAGGTATAATTTGAACGCTTTCTCTTCCCTGTACAATGGGCGAGTGGACGGTGGAAATTCTGAACATAACGCGCCAACCAAACAGAGATTTATGGATATAAACAGTAACTTTTTCTAACAAAAGGAACATGAATTGTCTTGCTTGGACACTTGGGATTGCCCTCAGCAGAAGATCATCAAAGGTAAGTGATTAATTTTAGCTCTTTTATGTGTTTTGTGAGACCCGCGCTGGTTATGATAATTATGCTAATGCAGAAAATATGTGAGGTGCTGTCCTCAGACAATCAAATGTTGTGCTTTCGCCGTAAAGCCTTTTTGAAATCTAGCTAGCGCCCCAATGATCCCTAAGAGTTAACTTCTTAGGGAGCGGCTGCCGAGGAGACGGTTTTGGAGAGTCTGGCGTGCCCAAAGTAAAATGCCTGCCATTCAGAAAATAGGATATGCACATAATTAGTACTATTGGATAAGAAACACTCTGAAGTTTCTAAAAGTGTTTAAATAATGTATGTGAGTATAACAGAAGTGATATAGCAGGCGAAAACCCGAGGAAAATCCATACGGATTTGCTGTTTTTTTTGTAAATGACCTTTTTCTCCTTGTAGCTATTCATTTCTCTGGTTTGTAGGACTGAGACTGCAGTACCTATGGCTTCCACAGGATGTCAACAGTCTTTAGACAGGGTTTCAAAACAATAGGGCTAAAGGGAACCTTATAGAAGAAGATTTACTGAAGGAAGTGGAAATGAGAAATACTTTTTCCGTTCACGAGAACGAGAGCGCGCCTCACTTTTCTTTTCTTATCAGTCAGGCTACAATCCGGTTGAAATATTATAGTAAATATACATAAAATGATACCTAAGGAAACATAAAAATGATGTTTGATTTGTTTGGAGAAATATTATATAGTTTGAACGTGTTCTCTTCACGGTTCTATGGGCTACTCGACGGTGGATTTTATGAACATAACGCGCCAACCAAACGGAGATTTATGGATATACGAAATTACTTTTTCTAACAAAAGAAGCATGGATTGTCTTCGTTGGACACTTGGGAAGCCCTCAGCAGAAGTTCATCAAAGGTAAGCGATTTTATATTAGCGATTTTATGCGTTTCGTGAGACCCGCGTTGGTTATGGATTCATGCTAATGCGTAAAATATGAGAGGGGCTATCCTCAAACAATCAAATGTTGTGCTTTCGCCGTAAAGCCTTTTTGAAATCTGACAATGCTGTGATATTGCCAAGAATCAGAGCTTTTGATGACTATGCAACACTTGTATGTTGATGAATGTTTAATAATTCAACTTTTGGATTTTGAATTTGGCGGCCCACTGCTCCCTAAGTAGTTAAAGCCTATAAGTCAGTGAAAACTCCAGTGCTGGATGGCATACCAGTGGAGGGATACCAAACCTTTTTGATATACTCAGAGGAACGTTATTAGCATGTTTTAACCACTCCTATATAAACGGTAGATTATCAGACATTCAACAAGGTCTGATTTCATTATTACTGAAACAGGATCCAAGTGGTTAATATAAAGCTCCAGTCCATTAAAAGAATTGGAGGCCTCTTACACTTCAGTGTTGTGATGCAAAAATCCTAGCAAAATGCATAGCGCATAACATTAACCTGTTACGGATCCAATCCCGTGAACGGGATCGATTTTGACAACATCCGGTGAAATGCAGAGCGCCAAATTACAAAAATACTCATTTCAAACATTCATGAAAATACAAATGCTGCACACCCTTCAAAAGCTTAGACTTGTTAATCTAACAGCATTGTCAGATTTCAAAAAGGCTTTACGGTGAAAGCAGAACATTTGATTGTCTGAGGACAGCACCCCCACTCAAAAACTCAATTAGCATAATAACATAACCAGCAGAGGTGTCACAAAACTCAAAAATAGCATAAAATAAATCGCTTACCTTTGATGATCTTCCTCTGATGGCATATCAAAGCATCCAGGTTACACAATAAAAGGTCCTTTTGTTCAATAAAGTTCCTCTTTATATCCATATAGCTCCGTTTGGTTGGCGCGTTTTGTTCAGTAATCCACCTGCCCAAAGGCTTTCATCCATGCAGACAAACGATATCCCAAAAGTACCAATAAAGTTAGCCGAAAAAAGTCAAACAGCATTTGTAATCAAAACTCAGATACCCTAAAATTAATATACACTATAATATTTCAGACGGAATATAACCTGCTGAATAGAAGAGAAAAATAACTGAGTGCGCATTCTCTGTTACGCGCAGAATCCAAAACAGTACACTTGACGTGAACCCATTTTCATGATTGAACGTTCCAACCTTTTTCTAAAGACTGTTGACATCTAGTGGAAGCCATAGGAACTGCAATCTGGGAGCTAAAATACCCAGCTTTGAATAGCATGCCAATTGAAAACAGTGTAACATGACTGATTCACACATCCCGGATGGATTTTGCTCGGGTTTTTAACTGCCATATCAGTTCTGTTATACTCACAGACATTATTTTAACAGTTTTAGAAACTTCAGAGTGTTTTCTATCCAAAGCTACTAATTATATGCATATCCTAGCTTCTGGGCCTGAGTAACAGGCAGTTTAATGGGCACTTTTTTCATCCGAACTTCAAAATACTGCCCCCTAGCCCTAAGAAGTTAACCAGCATGGCTACCACAGCATTCTGCAGTGATACGCCATCCCATCTGGTTTGCACTTAGTGGGACTATCATTTGTTTTTCAACAGGACAATGACCCAACACACCTCCAGGCTGTGTAAGGGCTATTTGACTAAGAAGGAGAGTGATGACCTGGCCTCCACAATCACCCGACCTCAACCCAACTGAGATGGTTTGGGATGAGTTCACCACAGAGTGAATGAAAAAGCATCCAACAAGTGCTCAGCATATGTGGGAACTCATTCAAGAGTGTTGGAAAAGTATTCCAAGTGAGGCTGTTTGAGATAATGCCAAGCGTGTGCAAAGCTGTCATCAAGGCAATAAGTGGCTAGTTTGAAGAATATCAAATGTAATTATATTTTGATTTGTTTAACACTTTTTTTGGTTACTACATGATTCCATATGTGTTGTTGTCTGTCTTCACTATTATTGTACAATGTAGAAAATAGTACAAATAAAGAAACACCCTTGAATGAGTAGGTGTGTACAAACTTTTAAAACTGGTACTGTAAATGTGGCTAATTTAGCCAACATCCCTTGTTTAATAATGTTCCGTCAATTAAAATCTTCCCTGTCATGTTGTCCGGCGGCAAATTTTTCTAAAGGAAACTCTGAACGGGCAGATTTTAGAATATTCACATGAAAATCTTTCGCCAATTGGATGGAAACCTAGCTATAGACACCCTGACGACTCTGACAAGTGCTCTAGTCCAATGTCACTTTGATTATCCCTGCACATCAAGGTTCACCAACCAATCAGCATCAGGATCCAAATGGCCATTTTATACATTTCAATAATAGTGTGAACCATTGTCAAAAGGACATGAAATTAAACCATACAAACTATCCTCTCCCGGGATAATTCCCCAGTGTCGCATGCCCCTGACACTAGATAAAGTCACCAAATAATCTGTTTGACAGCTGACTTACAAACCAGAAAGCACTAGAACCCTCACCAAACATGAGTCAGGAGTGAGTACTCTTAAATTACTTACAAAGTTTTACAATTATAAGGCATAGCATTTCATAATTAATGTCAGACATCTTTACATTATCCTTAACGATAAATAGTATGAAAATCTCCGCTGCTTGCACAAACAAATGTCAGCACGTAATAGTAACCCTGCGTTCTGTTTCCCCAGGCATGATCTACAATCAACACACAGTCTCAGAATGAATAAATAAATAAACAAACAGTACAAACAATATCATCAATGACTTAAGTCCATTTTTATAAGTGACACGCACACAGCTTCGTCACAGCGCCCATTGAAGGAGAGTTGTGCCTTTTGTGCCAGTAAATTTCATATTTAAAAGACTTAAAAAATGTTTTGTTTCCACCCATTTCTTTTAATTTGATAAAAAAAACAAGCATAGTCTACCCTCCCCTTAAAACTTGTTAGGGATCACTGCACAACTTGACCGTTTTGGAGAGCCTGGCATGCCCAAAGTAAAATGCCTTCCATTCAGGCCCAGAAAATAGGATATGCACATATTTGGTACCATTGGATAGGAAACACTCAGAATTTTGTAAAACTGTTAACCATTTGTCTGTGAGTAAAACAGAACCGATATGGCAGGCAAAACCCCGAGGAATTTCTGTCCTGGAGAAAGTGGTTTTCACAGAGTGCCTCATTTGGAACCCCTCCCTCATGAAAATGCCCATATAAGGGCATATGAATGCAGTACCTATCGCTTCCTTTAGATGTCAACAGTCTCGAGAAAGTGTTTTGATTCTGTATAGATGCTTTAGAGCAGAGAAGAAGAGGGAATAAGGAAGTCTCCCTTTGGAACTCTATTGGACTGGGCG
>QNTS01000644.1:354384-562060 GCA_003317085.1 Hucho hucho
CCATTAATCTCCGTTTGGTTGGCGCGTTATGATCATAAAATCCACCGTTGAGTCGCCCATTGAACCGTGAAGAGAACACGTTCAAATTATACCTATACACTTTCTACAAACAAATCAAACATAATTTTTAATGTATCCTTAGGTATCCTTTTGTGTATTTTTGCTGTAATATTTCAACCGGACGATAACGTGAACGATAGGAAAGGAAAATAAAGTGGTGCGCGTTCACAATCTCGCGCGCGTCAAACCTTGTATACAAAAGTGGTCGCCTGAGAATTTCCTCTCACTATCCGTTCTGGTCACTGCTAGAATTCCCAGTCTTTGACTGTTGACTGCTGACATCTAGTGGAAGCCATAGGTACTGCAGTCTCAGTCCTACATAAGATTGTATGCAATAGGCACAATGGAGAAGATGCTCATTTACAAAAAAAAATGCAAATCCGGATGGATTTTCCTCTGGTTTTCGCCTGCTATATCACTTCTGTTATACTCAGATACATTATTTTAACACTCTTAGAAACAGAGTGTTTCCTATCCAATAGTACTAATTATGTGCATATCCTATTTTCTGGGCCTGAGTGGCATGCATTTTACTTTGGGCACGCCAGACTCTCCAAAACCGTCACCTCGGGAGCCGCTCCCTAAGAAGTTAATCAAGGCTGGTTTAGCATCATCACAGAGGTGTGTCTTTTTATCATTTCTGATTGGCCAATGAGGGGTCAAGCCTCGACACAGCCACAACTTGTTTAATTATCAAAACTAAGCAAACCAAGCACTTTCGTGCGACTGCCAGTTTCTGGGCCCATAATTCCCATTGTGAAAATAGCACAAATATTTCTGACACACCAGCGAACCTATAACGCTACCATCAGCTCTAAGGCTCTGTCTTGAATCTTAGTCACTGTTACATGCCGGCTATCACCCGGGACTCTACCCTGCACTAGAGAGACTATTTTTCTGTAGTCACTTTAATAATGTTTACATACTGTTTTACCCACTAGTCATGAGTTATCCTTTATAACTACTGCTGTACACACTTTTCTATTCAGATATTGCATACACACCATTATACACTAAGTGTACAAAACATTAGAAACACCTGCTCTGTTTTGTATTGCTAGGTATTATTACTGCACTGTTGGAGCTAGAAACACAAGCATTTCGCTGTACCTGTGATAACATCTGCAAATCTGTGTACGCGACCAAAAAACGTGGATTTGATTTGTTTAGTTCTGCTTAAAAGTGACTAAAAAGATTACTGCACCAGCCCGCTGTATAATGGGGCTGTATTAAATGTATAGCCAGCGTCGTGACCTGCTAGATTAGGGTGTCATACATAACGGTTTTCCTTGTGAATAGACAGGATTTTTTCAATGAATATAGAGGTGGCTAAAACTGCCTTTATTTATTTTTCTACCCTTTCCCGATCATAATGAGCACTCAGGTACAATTCATAATTGTGAGACCTTTGCAAATAGAAGCCCAGTCTCTTAAAAAAGCAGTGAAGGTTCCTGCTAAAAAAACGCTATGAGGCACGACTCATAAATCCAGTTTTTGTGGGCGAAGGCTTTCTAAAAATGTATTTACGGACAATCATAAACACATGAATATCCTTTCTGCATACACCTTTAAATTATCCCTGTGCTCTAGCTCTACTGTTTTTATAGAGAATAAAATAGTTATGATTTTCTGCTTCACAGCTTCTTAGCTGACTCTCTCCCTACAATTATAATTAAGGAATGTATAATGCCTTCAAAATGTAATCTCTCTCATGGCTCTCAGTGGAAACAATGACTTGTAAAACAAACACCCAAAATAACAGCAGCCCTGTGAAACCGGATCTCCATTCGCCATAATTAAATGAAGTTTAGCTGTGGTGGCCTGCGTGGCAATCAATGCACTGATGGTGATGGTGCACTGATTGTGACACGTTGAAATAGAAGTGGATGAATAATGGATAGCGTTTGATATTGTGGCATGAGGACAGAGGCATTTCTCAGTGCTGTACGGTCCCCTCTCTCCTTTCTGCTGTTCAAGCAGAGTCAGAATATACAGTTGAAGTCAGAAGTTTACATACACCTTAGCCAAAGATATTTAAACCTAGTAAAAATTCCCTGTCTTAGGCCAGTTAGGATCACCACTTTATTTTAAGAATGGGAAATGTCAGAATAATAGTACAGAGAATTATTTCTTTCAGCTTTTATTTCTTTCATCACATTCCCAGTGGGTCAGAGGTTTACATACACTCATTTAGTACTTGGTAGCATTGCCTTTCAATTGTTTTAACTTGGGTCAAACACTTTGGGTAGCCTTCCACAAGCTTCCCACAATAAGTTGGGTGAATTTTGGCCAATTCCTCCTGACAGAGCTGGTGTAACTGAGTCAGGATTGTAGGCCTCCTTGCTCGCACACACCTTTTCAGTTCTGCCCACAACTTTTCTATGGGATTGAGGTCAGAGCTTTGGTTGGCCACTCCAATCCCTTGACATTGTTGTCCTTAATTAGGGCTAGGCATCCCGCTAGCTTCAGGGCCTGAGCAAAAGGCAGTTTGCTTTGGGCACGTCAGTCAGGCGGAAATTGAGAAAAAGGACCCTAGCCCTAACAAGTTAAGCCATTTTG
Organism: Hucho hucho; assembly: GCA_003317085.1. Taxonomy (NCBI): domain Eukaryota; kingdom Metazoa; phylum Chordata; class Actinopteri; order Salmoniformes; family Salmonidae; genus Hucho; species Hucho hucho. Next base: position 357,004 of record QNTS01000644.1, read on the forward strand.
CCACAACTTTGAAAGTATGCTTGGGGTCATCGTCCATTTGGAAGACCCATTTGAGACCAAGCTTTAACTTCTTAGGGAGCGAGGTGACGGTTTTGGGGAGTCTGGCGTGCCCAAAGTAAAATGCCTCCCACTCAGGCCCAGAAAATAGGATATGTACATAATTAGTACAATTGGATAGGAAACACTCTGAAGTTTCTAAAAGTGTTAACATAATGTCTGTGAGTATAACAGAACGGATATAGCAGGCGAAAACCCGAGGAAAATCAATCCGGAATTACAGTTTTTTGTGACCTTTGCTCTGTTTGACAGTCTCCCTATTGATTTCAAAGGCAACCAGCTCCGAGATTTCAACAGTCTCTATTCAAAGCCAGGAAACGGTAGCCCTGACAAGAACAGATAGGAAGAGAATATGGTCAAGGGAGCTCAGATGTCAACAAGAATTTGCGGGCGCGCAACCGAGTGTGCGCTCCACTTTATTTTCCTTTCTTATCGTTCAGGCTACAATCCGTTTGAAATATTATAGTAAATATACATAAAATGATACCTAAGGAAACATTAAAAATGATGTTTGATTTGTTTGGAGAAATATGATAGGTATAATGTGAATGCGTTCTCTTCACGGTTCAATGGGCGACTCAACGTTGGATTTTATGATCATAACGCGCCAACCAAATGGAGATTTATGGATATAATAAATGACTTTTTCTAACAAAAGAAGCATGGATTGTCTTCGTTGGACACTTGGGAAGCCCTCAGCAGAAGTTCTTCGGAAGGTAAGGGATTTTATATTAGCGATTTTATGCGTTTTTTGAGACCCGCGTTGGGTTATGAATTTATGCTAATAGATGAATATTGGAGGTGCTATCCTCAAACAATCAAATGTTGTGCTTTCGCCGTAAAGCCTTTTTGAAATCTGACAACGCTGTGATATTGCCAAGAAGCAGAGCTTTTGATGACTATGCAACACTTGTATATTGATGAATGTTTAATAATTCATCTTTTGGATTTTGAATTTGGCGCCTTACATTTCACCGGGTAGTGTCGGGAGTGGCGAGCTAGTGCGCCGGTGCTCCCTAAGTAGTTAACTTCCTGACTGATGTCATGAGATGTTGCTTCAATATATCCACATTATTTTCCTTCCTCATGATGCCATCTATTTTGTGAAATGCACCAGTCCATCCTGCAGCAAAGCACCCCCACAACATGATGCTGCCACCCCCATGCTTCACGGCTGGGATGGTGTTCTTTGGCTTGCAAGCCTCCCCCTTTTTCCTCCAAACATAACGATGCTCATTATGGCCAAACAATTTTTGTTTTATATGGCCAGAGGACATTTCTCCAAAAAGTACGATCTTTGTCCCCACGTGCAGTTGCAAACCGTAGTCTGGCTTTTTTATGGTGGTTTTGAAGCAGATGCTTCTTCCGCGGTTTTGGAGCAGAGGCTTCTTCCTTGCTGAGCGACCTTTCAGGTTATGTAGAAATAGGACTTGTTTTACTGTGGATATAGATACTTTTGTACCTGTTTCCTCCAGCATCTTCACAAGGTCCTTTGCTGTTTTTCTGGGATTGATTTGCATCCTCTTATTAAAGGCAGTGGGACAGGAACATTTTCCATAGCAGTGCATGGCTTCGGTTCGATCAATAGTGGTTCATAGAGATTACAGTTTCCATGTGAAGGAAGACGAATGAGATCACGTCTTACACAACTTTTTAATAGATGCCGGGATCAAATATTGCAGATTCCTAATGAGAAATTGGCTAAATTTGCCACAGAAAAAAGTATTTTGGGTTAAAGTTTATAGACTAAATGCCAAGGGATGGATTCTGAAGAGGTAACAATTTAAAAGTATCTGGCCAAACACTCCTGGTAACTCAGAAAACCTTGGGGGGTTTATCATCTCATGAGACATTTTATGTTGTTTTATTAAATCAATCAAATGTATTTATAAAGCCCTTCTTACATCCGCTGATGTCACAGAGTGTTGTACAGAAACCCAGCCTAAAACCCAAAACAGCAAGCAATGCTGGTGTAAAAGCATAGTGGTTAGGAAAAACTCCCTAGAAAAGCGAGAACCTAGGAAGGAAATAGATTTACATTTTATCTCACCTTATTTTGAAATATATTTCTAGATTGAAAATGAACAAAAGGGTGGAGTAATTAGCATAGGCATTACCAAACCTAAAATTTACTTTTAATTTTTGTTAGTTCATGAACATTGTGGTGCGGTGGTTATGGAGAATAGTACATGCTAAATAAAATATACAGAAATTATGGGGTGGATTAAAACAAATGTTTAATGATTGGAGTAAGACAGTTGATTTACTATTATCATGTTTGGTTTATAATTAATACTTTAAAATGTAGCATAGTAAATGCTAATGAAATGTGTACTTTCTTTCCAGAAGAGGGGGTTTCATTATCTCTCGTTGGAATGTCCCTGGAGACTGTGGTCTTGGGGAGAGCAGTTAGTGATATTCGGGCAGATTTAAGTATGAAAGAATCTGGATTAGGCAATAATTGGAGTTCCTAGATACACACATGAATAGGCCTTACGTATTTGACCTACGGTTTACCACACACACACCAGCACGCACACACAACTTACCGGTTATGAATATGCATTAGTGGTGTTTATACCTGTTAGAGTTGCGAAAATCAAATCTGGTATCAGGACAAAAGGTGACACAGACTCACCAAGTAAGTTCTAAGTCTTTTTATTCACTCAAGCAATAAATGGTAAATGCAATCTTCGTATATACGGGTTCAATGTAATACCACGCAGGGTTAACAGAGAACTGGCCAACACCTTACAATTTCTTCTTTTAATACTCTGACAGAAGTAGTTCCCGCTTCTGAGCTGGCCTGTCAGAGTAGAGACCGGGCGTGGTTTAGACTTGCCCAGCCTATCGTAGCCGCACAGGCTGGTCCCAGCCCCTTGGCGCTTCAGCTGTCCGGGGTTACTGAGGCAACAGGCTCAGCTCCTGTTTTTGTGTCAACCTAAAACTGACAGTCTGCTGTCTGCAACATTGTTTCCATGCATGTGTCAATATCTTCAACACACTGTTCTCGCTCAAGGTTAACCTCTCTGGGATTGCTGGTGCGCTAGCGCCCCACTCCCGACACTACCAGGTGAAATGCTAGGCGCCAAATTCAAAATCCAAAAGTTGAATTATTAAACATCCACCAATATACAAGTGTTCCATACTCGTCAAAAGCTTTGTTTCTTGGCAATATCACAGCGTTGTCAGATTTCAAAAAGGCTTTACGGCGAAAGCACAACATTTGATTGTTTGAGGGTAGCACCTCACATATTTTTCCCATAGCCATGAATTCATTAGCCATCACGGCACACACATAACACATTTCACAGCGAAAACAAATCAATTACCTGTTGAAGAACTTCTGCTGAGGTCTTCCTAAGTGTCCAATGAAGACAATCCATGGTTCTTTTGTTAGAAAAAGTCATGTATTTTATCCATAAATCTCCATTTGGTTGGTGCGTTATAATCAGAAACTACAGCATCCAGTACTCCATTGAAACGTGACGAGAACTCGTTTANAATATTTAACTTCTTAGGGAGTGGCTCCCGAGGTGACGGTTTTGGAGAGTCTGGTGTGCCCAAAGTAAAATGCCTCCCACTCAGGCCCAGAAAATAGGATATGCACATAATTAGTACTATTGGATAGGAAACACTCTGACGTTTCTAAGAGTGTTAAAATATTAACTGTGAGTATAACAGACGGATATAGCAGGCGAAAACCCGAGGAATTTCTGTCCTGGAAAAAGTGGTTTTGACACATTGCCTCATTGTGAACCCCTCCCTATTGAAAATGACCTTATATGGGAGTAAGATTGCAGTACCTATTGCTTCCACTGGATGTCAACAGTCTCTAGACAGTGTTTGATGATGTTTAGTTGCTCTGGATGGTAATAGAAGAAGAACTGGGAAGTGGTCACCAGATGTAAACAGAAGAGGATGCGCGTTCAAGGGCTCGCGTGCGCTGTGTTTTTTTCCTTTCCTATCGTCCAGTTTATAATCCGGGTTGAAATATTATAGTAAATATACATTAAAGTGTTCCTAAGGATACATTATCAATGATGTTTGATTGTTCTTGGACAAGTGTATAGGTATAGGTTGAACGAGTTCTCTTCATGGTTCAATGGGCGAGTGGACGCTGTATTTTCTGATCATAACGCACCAACCAAACAGAGATTTATGGATATAATAAATGACTTTTTCTAACAAAAGAACCATGGATTGTCTTCGTTGGACACTTGGGAAGCCCTCAGCAGAAGTTCTTCAAAAGGTAAGGGATTTGTTTTCGCTGTGAAATGTGTTTTGTGTGAACCGCGATGGTTTATGAATTTATGCTAATGGAAAATATTGGAGGTGCTATACATGTTTAATTTATGAACCAAAAAGTTGACAGCTGTGCCATACAGATTTCAAAATAGTTGGGAAGAGATTTTCGATGTACCGATTCCATGGCACATGGTTTATTAAATGATACACAAAATGATGCTGGGTTCAAAACCTAGAGTTTTTCAATTTAAATTATTATATATATGGGGGATACAACCATCCCAGCTCTGCAGATGTTGCTGCGAAGAGACAGAATCATCAGATATTTTGCTTTGATACTGTCAGGTAGCCTAGTGGTTAGAGCGTTAGGCCAGTGACTGAAAGGTTGCTGGCTCAAATCCCCAAGCTGACAAGGTCAAAATCTGTCTATCTGAGCATCAAATTATATTTGTCACATACACATGATTAGCAGATGTTAATGCGAGTGTAGAGAAGTGCTTGTACGACAGTGAAGCAATATCCGACAGTGAAGCAATATCTAACAATTCGCGCCAACAACTACCTAATACACACAAGTATAAAATGGCACCGGAAGAAATCGCAGCCGTTTTACAGGCGCCTAACCAATTGTGCTATTATGTGGTGTTTTTTCGTGTTGTTTGTAACTTATTTTGTACATAATGTTTCTGCATCCATATCTTACGGCAGAAAAAAGAGCTTCTGGATATCAGGACAGCGATCACTCACCTCGGTATAGACAAAGATCTTTTCAACAACAAGCAAGACGCACATGATATTCTCAAAACACCCAGCAGGGCCGACATCACAGTTATTTGCAAGAGGAAGCGACGCAGGTACAGGGGGCAAAGACCGGGGGAAGGCCTGGGCAGGACTGGGGGAAGGCGATTGGGAAAGCTGCCGCTACGTCAATACTTCTCGCTATACTAAATTAGACGATGTACGACCACTTATATCCTACCAACGGGACATCAAAAACTGCAACATCCTATGTTTCACGGAATCGTGGCTGAATGACGACATGGATATTCAGCTAGCGGGATATGTGCTGCACCGGCAAGATAGAACAGCACACTCCGGTAAGACGAGGGGGGGCGGTCTGTGCATATTTGTAAACAACAGCTGGTGCACGAAATCTAAGGAAGTCTCTAGATTTTGCTCGCCTGAAGTAGAGTATATTGTGATAAATTGCAAGCCACACTATTCGCCTAGAGAGTTTCCAGCTATACTTTTCATGGCTGTTTATTTACCACCACAGACAGATGCTGGCACTAAGACCGCACTCATTCAGCTGTATAAGGAAATAAGCAAACAGGAAACCACTCACCCAGAGGCGGCGCTCCTAGTGGCTGGAGACTTTAATACAGGGAAACTTAAATCAGTTCTACCAAATCTCCATCAACCTGTCAAATGTGCAACCAGAGGAAAAAAAATTCTAGATCACATTTACTCCACACACAGAGACACGTAAAAAAGCTCTCCCTTGCCCTCCATTTGGTAAATCCGACCATAATTCCATCCTCCTGATGCCTGCTTACAAGCAAAAATTAAAGCAGGAAGCACCAGTGACTCGGTCTATAAAAAAGTGGTCAGATGAAGCAGATGCTAAACTACAGGACTGTTTTGCTAGCACAGACTAGAACGTGTTCCGGGATTCCTCCGCTGGCATTGAGGAGTACACCACATCAGTCACTGGCTTTATCAATAAGTGCATCGAGGACATCGTCCCCACAGTGACTGTACGTACATACCCCAACCAGAAGCCATGGATTACAGGCAACATTCGCACTGAGCTAAAGGGTAGAGCTGCCGCTTTCAAGGTGCGGGACTCTAACCCGGAAGCTTACAAGAAATCCTGCTATGCACTGCGACAAACCATCAAACAGGCAAAGCGTCAATACAGGGCTAAGAATGAATCATACTACACCGGCTCGGACGCTCGTCTTATGTGGCAGGGCTTGCAAACTATTACAGACTACAAAGGGAAGCACAGCCGAGAGCTAGGACAAAAAGGCTTCTCAACAGTTTTTACCCCCAAGCCATAAGACTCCTGAACAGGTAATCATCATTTTTGCATTGTGCCACCCCCCCCCCCCCCCACTTTCTGTTTATCATATATGCATAGTCACTTTAACTATACATTCATGTACATACTTCCTCAATTGGACCGTCCGACCGCATTGGCTAAACGGGCTATCTATCTGCATTGTTTCCCGCCACCCACCAGCCGCCAACCCCTTTTTTACGCTACTGCTACTCTCTGTTCATCATATATGCAAAGTCACTTTAACCATAACTACATGTACATATACTACCTCAATCAGCCTGACTAACCGGTGTCTGTATGTAGCCTTGCAATTTTTATAGCCTCGCTACTTTTATAGCCTCACTACTGTTTATAGCCTTGCTACTTCTTTACTTACCTATTGTTCACCTAATACCTTTTTTTTTTGCACTATTGGTTAGAACCTGTAACTAAGCATTTCACTGTAAGGTCTACACCTGTTGTATTCGGCGCACATGACAAATAAACTTTGATTTGATTTGAAATATAAAGGGGTGAATGAGAATATGTACATGTAGGTATATGTATGAGCGATGGCCGAGCGGCATAGGCAAGGTGCAATAGATGGTATAAAATACAGTATATACATGTGATATGAGTAATGTAAGATATGTGAACATTATTAAAGTGCCATTATTTAGAGTGCATTGTATAAAGTGACTAGTGATCCATTTATTAAAATGGCCAGTGATTGGGTCTCAATGTCGGCAGCAGCTTCTCTGAGTTAATGATTGCTGTTTAGCAGTCTGATGGCCTTGAGTTAGAAGCTGTTTTTCAGGCTCTCGGTCCCAGCTTTGATGCACCTGTACTGACCTCGCCTTCTGGATGGTTGCGGTGTGAACAGGCAGTGGCTCGGGTGGTTGATGTCCTTGATGATCTTTTTGGCCTTCCTGTGACATCGGGTGCTGTAGGTGTCATGGAGGGCAGGTAGTTTGCCCCCAGTGATGCGTTGTGCAGACCGCACCACCCTCTGGAGAGCCTTGCGGTTGAGGGCGGTGCAGTTGCCGTACCAGTCTGTGATACAGCCCGACAGGATGCTCTCGATTGTGCATCTGTAAAGGTTTGTCAGGTTTTTGGGTGACAAGACAAATTTCTTCAGCCTCCTGAGGTTGAAGAGGCACTGTTGCGCCTTCTTCACCACACTGTGTGAGTGGACCATTTCAGTTTGTCTGTGATGTGTACGCAGAGGAACTTAACTTTCCACCTTCTCCACTGCTGTCCCTTCGATGTGGATAGGGGGGTGCTCCCTCTGCTGTTTCCTGAAGTCCACGATCATCTCCTTTGTTTTGGTGACGTTGAGTAAGAGGTTGTTTTCCTGACATCACACTCTGAGTGCCCTCACCTCCTCCCTGTAGGCTGTCTCGTCGTTATTGGTAATCAAGCCCACTATGGTTGTGTCGTCTGCAAACTTGATGATTGAGTTGGAGGCGTGCATGGCTACGCAGTCGTGGGTGAACAGGGAGTACATGAGGAGCATAAACCCTTGTGGGGCCTCCAGTGTTGAGGGTCAGCGAAGTGGAGATGTTGTTTCCTACCTTCACCACCTGGGGGCGGCCTGTCAGAAAGTCCAGGACCCAATTGCACAGGGCGGGGTTGAGACCCAGGGCCTCCAGCTTGATGATGAGCTTGGAGGGTACTATGGTGTTGAATGCTGAGCTGTAGTCAATGAACAGCATTCTTACATGCAGTAGGTATTCCTTTGGTCCAGATGGGATAGGGCAGTGTGCATTGTGATGGTGTGTGCATCGTCTGTGGACTTGTTGGGGCAGTATGCAAACTGAAGTGGGTCTAGGGTGGCCGGTAAGGTGGAGGTGAAATGATCCTTGACTAGTCTCTCATGACCTTAATACATTAGTCATGTGGAGATGTGGCAGTTAACCGACTGTTCCCCCTGCGCCGAAGATGTGGAGGCTGATTATGGCAGCCCCCCGCACCACTCTGATTCAGAGGGGTTGGGTTAAATGCCGAGGAGACATTTCAGTTGATTCAGTTGTACAACTGACTAGGTATCCGCTTTTCCATATGAGGCTTGGCGTTAGCTCTGCAAATAGCACTGGTGGGTGATATGAAAGTAATGGCCAATCGATCAATAATATAATAATAGTCTTAGCAAAAAATATATATATTTGATTTACTATCTGTAGAAGCTATGAGAATAGAAAGGTTTTGAACTTTTGTGAAACATTGTAGCACAGTTGAAAAATATATGGCAAATTGAAATCAAAACTGGATGGTGTTCAGAGATAGATGGGAGGGGTTCAATGGAACTGAAGGGTGGGAATAAAAATAACAAAAAAACAAGATAACTAATGTAAAATATACTGTGTCCATAAAATGTATATATTGTAGGTTCAGAACTTTTGTGAAGCATCACAACACAGTTAAAATATATGGCAAATGGAATTCAAAACTGGATGGTGTTCAGAGATAGATGGGAGGGGTTGAGGGTAGTTGAAGGATGGGACAAAAAACAAACAAAAGATAAATAATGTAAAATATACTGTGTCTGTAAAATTAATATAGTATGTATAAGCTGGAAGTAGAAGCCTAAATGAGTGTTGTCCATTAGTTTACTCCAATTAGGGATGGATGGTAGGGTTATGGGAAAATACTAAAGGAAAATATATATACAAATAATATATATGGGGGATTGGAAATGATGCAGACAATTGCATTGCTAGAAGATGCAATCTACTTGCAATGTTGACTCAGGGGTGTGAATTCTTTATTTCAAAAAACATGTTTTCACTTTGTTATTATGGGATACTGTGTGTAGATGGGTGAGGAAAAACATTTATTTAATCAATTTTGAATTCAGGCTGTAACACAACAAAAGGTGGAATATTTCAAGTGGTTTGAATTCTTTCTCAAGGCAATGTATATTACTATTCATTAGATGGAGCTGAAAACATATACCCACCCCAACCCATCAGGAGGCCTTCCAGAGGTGAGGAGAGTAAAGGTGCCTCCATGACGCCACTACACTAGCTGCTGCTGCCATCTTCTAGAAGCTATATCCACAGTGCCTCAGGAGTATCCAAATAATGATCAACTGGCAGGAGCGTTGACCTTCGGCCTCATCCATATTAATGAGACTTCTGTTGTACTTAATGAATGACCTAAATACATTAGTCATGTGGAGATGTGACAGCGTATAGAACCCAGGATCGCTCAGCTCTCCTTACAGCAGGGCTCAAAGTGAGACTTCTTGCTGTGAAAGAGGTTAATCTTTCTGTCAGATGTTTAAAATGCCTGGAACAGTAAGGCATTAACGTACGTTTAGGATAAACATAGTCACGACGGGCCTGAAATGTAGTTAATTTAGCAGTTTTTTTGACCCAGTATCACCCCAGGGTCTTCATGCATTCTAGATTTTAAGAATACATTGTGGATGTAGATTGTGGCACATCTTACTGAAATACTTCGACAGTATTTGATTTGCAGTAAGAATTATGTACTAGCTACATATTCACTGCGCATTTAGTGCATCCAACATCGTTGTAGTACTATCCCCACTCATTCCCTGCTAATAGATGGTCTTTATGCATTATATTGTCGATCTGTCACACTGTGTGTTCTCCTCGATCTTTCTCAGTTTGGTTATCAACCTGTTGGTTATCAACCTTCCAGTTGTCCCAGGGCAGTTCACCAGTCAATCTGTTTGATCTCTCTATCATGTCACATGCTGCTTTTGGCTGGGCCTCTTTTTGTTCCTCTTTAACTATGTATGTTGGTAGTGGCTATACTCCAGCCTTGTGTTAGGTTATATGTGATCCACCAGGTCGTGCTGGGGAGATATAACTGGGTGTTCAGCTAAAGGAGGATGACCTCTCTCTCTCTTCAAAGGGGCTTTATTGGCATGGGAAGCATACGTTTACATTGCCAAAGCAAGTCAAATAAACAATTAACAAAAGTGAGAAGAAACAAAAACATCAAAAAAACTATTAGAAGTTAACAATAAACATTGCACTCACAAAGGTTTCAAAAAGAGAAAGACATTTCAAGTATTATATTATCAGCTATGTACAGTGTTTTAGCAATGTGCAAATAGTTGTAGAACGAATAGTAGGGGAAGATAAATAAACATATACATATTGGTCGGGACCTCACAATACCATATTATCAGGTTACTTGGGTGCCGATACGATATATATTGCGATTCTCACGATTCTATATGTATTGCAATTCGATGTTCCAAACATATTGCTGCTGCAGAGGGACATAAGAGTTTTCATCAGTCATGGAAATATGAATGCTGAAAACAAATTGGCTCCTTATTTAAAAAGAAAATGGAGAACAAGCTATGAAGGAAAAATATTGGAATTTTGGTGCAGGTACAACAAACTATCGCAAAAATAATAATGTGATATTGCCAAAACGATACGATATATTGTCAAAAATAATATCCCAATATGTAACTTGTATCTATTTTTCCCCCATCATTAATGCTCACTGAGTCTGAACATTTTCTGAGATTTGGGTAAGTCACAGTGGTCAGGTATCCTATCACTGTGTACTCTCAGTTTAGGGCCAGAGAGCATTCCAATTTGCTCTGTTTTTTGGTTGATACTTTCCAGTGTGTCAAGTAGTTATCTTTTTGCTTTCACATAACTTGGTTGGGTCTAATTGTATTGCTGTCCTGGGGCTCTGTTCACAAACACTAACAGAGCCCATAGAGCCCCAGAACCAGCTGGCTGAGGGGACTTTTCTTTAGGTTCATTCTCTGTAGGTGATGGCTTTGTGATGGAATGTGTGGGCATCACTTCCGTTTAGGTGGTTGTAGAATTTCACAGCTTTGTTCTGGATTTTGATAACTAGCGGGTATAGTCCTAATTCTGCTCTGCCTGCATTGTTTGTAATTTTGCATTGTACTGTACACAAAGTATATTTTTGAAGAATTCTGCATGCAGTCTCAATTGAGTACTTGTCTCATTTTGTGAATTATTGGTTGCTGAGTGGACCCCAGACTCACAACCATAGAAGGCAATGGGTTCTACATTGAGGGAAAAAAGTATTTGATCCCCTGCTGATTTTGTACGTTTGCCCACTGACAAAGAAATGATCAGTCTATAATTTTAATGGTAGGTTTATTTGAGATGAGGAATGGGATGAGGAATGATTAAATATGTCCGTAAACTCACCAGCCAGCTGGTCTGCGCATGCTCTGAGGACACGGCCAGGGATGCCATCTGGGCCGGCAGCCTTGGAAGGGTTAACACATTTAAATGTTTAACTCACGTTGGCTGTGGTGAATGTGAGCCCGCAAGTTTTGGTAGCGGGCCGTGTCAGTGGCACTGTATTGTCCTCAAAGCGAGCAAAGAAGTTGTTTAGTTTGTCTGGGTGCAGGACATCGTGGTCGACAACGGGGCTGGTTTTCTTTTGTAGTCCGTGATTGACTGTAGACCCTGCCACATTCCTCTCGTGTCTGAGGCGTTGAATTGTGACTCTACTTTGTCTCTATACTGATGCTTAGCTTGTTTTATTGCCTTGCGGAGGGAATAGCTACACTGTTTGTGTTCGGTCATGTTTCCGGTCGCCTTACCCTGGTTAAAAGCAGTGGTTTGCGCTTTCAGTTTTGCGCGAATGCTGCCATCAATCCACAGTTTCTGGTTGGGGAAGGTTTTAATAGTTGCTATGGGTACAACATCACATGCACTTGCTAATAAACTCGCTCACCGAATCAGCGTATACATCAATGTTGTTGTCTGATGCTGTCCGGAACATATCCCAGTCCACGTGGTCGAAGCAATCTAGAAGCATGGAATCAGATTGGTCGGACCAGCGTTGAACAGACCGTTTCCTGTTTTAGTTTCTGTCTGTAGGCTGGGAGCAACAAAATGGAGTCATGGTCAGATTTGCCGAAAGGAGGCCGGAGAATGGCTTTGTATGCATCACGGAAGTTGGAATAACAATGATCCAGGGTTTTACCAGCCCGGGTTGCACATTCGGTATGCTGATAAAATTTAGGGAGCCTTGTTTTCAGATTAGCCTTGTTAAAATCCCCAGCCACAATAAATGCAGCCTCAGGATATGTGGTTTCCAGTTTACATAGAGTCCAATGAATTTCTTTCAGTGCCGTCGATGTGTCAGCTTGAGGGGGATATATGCGACTGTGATTATAATCGAGGAGAATGCTCTTGGTAGATAATGCGGTCGGTATTTGATTGTAAGGAATTCTATGTCAGGTGAACAAAAGGACTTGAGTTCCTGTATGTTGTTATGATCACAACATGACTCGTTAATCATAAGACACACACCCCCGCCCTTCTTCTTACCAGATAGATGTTTGTTTCTGTCTGCGCGATGCGTGGAGAAACCATGTGGCTGTACTGACTCTGATAATGTGTCCTGAGTGAGCCATGTTTCCGTGAAGCAAAGAACGTTGCAGTCTCTGTCTCTCTGGAAGGCAATCCTTGCTCGGATTTCGTCTACCTTGTTGTCCAGAGACTGGATATTGGCAAGTAGTATAGTCGTGAGAGGTGCGCAATGTGCCCGTCTACGGAGCCTGACCAGAACACCGCCCCCGTCTACCCCTTCTCCTCCGCCTCTGTTGTTTTGGGTCGCCGGCTGGGATCCAGTCTATTGTCCTAGTTGGTGGACCAAACAGAGGATCCGCTTCGGGAAAGTTGTATTCCTGGTCGTAATGTTGGTAAATTGACGTTGCTCTTATATCCAATAATTCCTCCCGGCTGTATGTAATAAAACTTAAGATTTCCCGGGGTAACAGTGTAAGAAGTATTCCATCAAAAACAAAATACTGCATAGCTTCCTGAGAACGTGAAGCGAGGCTGCCATCTCTGTTGGGGCGCCATCTCTGTCACTGCGTGTCGGGCACCTCATAATAATGCTGGAATTATGCATAATCTCTGTGATCGGTTATATTTTACAGGACATCCCAGTCACATTAGTAGTGACTTGCGCCGGCAGTCACACTTAAATGTTGTACAAATCATTGACTATGGTTATTATTCTTGGAACTCTATTTCCTTACACAGTTTAAGATAGAACGCATTCAACTTGCAGACTGGTATGGATTATTGCCCTTGTATAGCTACACTCCTGATGGTTTCTGCTCTGAGCAATCAGAGTCTATTTCTTAATTTGTCCATTTTTGTTGCATGAGTTGCACAATTAGCATAGATTTACGGTATAATTTCTGTCAACGTCATTATACAGTTGAAGTCAGAAGTTTACATACACTTGGGTTGGAGTCATTAAAACTTGCTTTTCAACCACAATTTCTTGTTAACTCTTTAGGCATCATCAGCAGTTGTGACGGTTTTGGAGAGTCTGGCGTGCCCAAAGTAAAATGCCTGCCACTCAGGCCCAGAAACTAGGATATGCACATAATTAGTACTATTGGACAGGGAACACTCTGAAGTTTCGAAAACTGTTAAAATAATGTCTGTGAGTCTAACAGAACTGATATAGTAGGCGAAAACCCGAGGAATTTCGGTCTAGAATAATTTTTTTTGTGACATTTCCTCTGTTTGATAGACTTCCTATTGAAATCCATGTATAATAGCTCCCAGATTGCAGTACCTATGGCTTCCACTAGATGTCAACAGTCTTTAGACAGGTTTAGAAGGCTTTAGAAGGCTTTATCACTGAACAGAACCGAAAGGAAGAAGAAATACTGAAGGGACCACGGATGTCAATAAGTTTTCCTGGGCACGAGACCGTGATCGCGCCCCGCTTTATTTTCCTTTTATATCATTTAGGATATCATCCGTGTAAAATATAATCGTTAATATTCATGAAAGGATACCTAAGGATGCATTATAAATGCTGTTTGATTTGTTTGGGCAAAGTTCATAGGTATAATTTGAACGCTTTCTCTTCACTGTAGAACGTGCGACTCAACGGTGGATTTTCTGAACATAACGCACCAACCAAATTTTTCTAACAAAAGAACCATTGAATGTCTTCCTTGGACAGTTGGGATAACCTCAGCAGAAGTTCTTCGAAAGGTAAGTGATTTATTTTAGCTCTTATATGGGTTTTGTGTGACCCACGCTGGTTATGAAATTATGCTAATGCATAAATATGAGAGGTGCTATCCTCAAACAATCAAATGTTGTGCTTTCGCCGTAAAGCCTTTTTGAAATCTGACAACGCTGTGTTATTGCCAAGAATCAGAGTTTTTGATGACTATGCAACACTTGTACATTGATGAATGTTTAATTTGGCGCCTTACATTTCACCGGGTAGTGTCGGGATTGTGGCTCTAGCGCCCCAGTTATCCCTAAGTGGTTTTAACTTCTTAGGGAGCGGCAGCAGAGGTGACGGTTTTGGAGAGTCTGGCGTGCCCAAAGTAAAATGCCTGTCACTCATGCCCAGAAAATAGGATATGCACATAATTAGTACTATTGGATAGAAAACACTCTGAAGTTTCTAAAAGTGTTAAAATAATGTATGTGAGTATAACAGAACTGATATAGCAGGCGGAAACCCGAGGAAAATCCATACGGATTTGCATTTTTTTTTGTACTTGACCTTCTCCAGGCTGCTTATTTATTTGTATTTTAACTAGGACTGAGACTGCAGTACCTATGGCTTCCACTAGATGTCAGCAGTCTTTATACAGAGTCTGGAAGCTATAGCACTAAGCAGAACAGATAGGAAGAGGAAGTAGTCAGGGGACCACTTTTGTCAACAACGTTTGACGGGCTCGAGATTGTGAGCGCGCCCCACATTATTTTCCTTTCCTATTGCTCACGTTATCGTCCGTTTGAAATATTACAGTAAATATACATAAAAGGATACCTACGGATACATAAAAAATTATGTTTGATTTGTTTGTAGGAAGTTTATAGGTATATTTGAATGCGTTCTCTTCACGGTACAATGGGCGACTCAACGGTGGATTTTCTGATCATAACGCGCCAACCAAACGGAGATTTATGGATATAATAATTGACTTTTTCTAACAAAAGAACCATTGGATGTCTTCGCTGGATACTTGGGAAGCGCTCAGCAGAGGTTCTTCAAAAGGTAAGTGATTTATTTTAGCTCTTATATGGGTTTTGTGTGACCCGCACTGGATTGATGCTAATGTGGAAAATAGGAGAGGTGCTATCCTCAAACAATCAAATGTTGTGCTTTCGCCGTGAAGCCTTTTTGAAATCTGACAACGCAGTGATATTGCCAAGAAGCAGAGCTTTTGATGACTATGCAACACTTGTATATTGATGAATGTTTAATAATTCAACTTTTGGATTTTGAATTTGGCGCCTTTATATTTCACTGGGTAGTGTCAGGAGCGGCCCTTCTAGCGCGCCGCTTCTCCCTAAGTAGTTAAACAGGTCAACATTCACAAGGCCGCAGGGCCAGAAGGATTACCAGGACATGTACTGCGTGAATGCGCTGACCAACTGGCAAATGTCTTCACAGACATTTTGAATCTCTCCCTGTCCAAGTCTGTAATAGCAGTTAACAAACTATAGTTTTGGCAAGTCGGTGAGGACATCTACTTTGTGCATGACAAGAAAATTTTCCAACAATTGTTTACAGACAGATTATTTCACTTATAATTCACTGTATCACAATTCCAGCAGGAGCCTTGACTGTGCCTTTAAACAGCTTGGAAAATTCCAGAAAATGATGTCATGCCTTTAGAAACTTCTGATAGGTTAATTGACATCATTTGAGTCAATTGGAGGTGTACCTGTGGATGTATTTCAAGGCCTACCTTCAAACTCAGTGCTTCAATTGGACCGACCAACCAGTGCTCCCGCACATTGGCTAACCGGGCTATCTATCTGCATTGTGTGCCACCACCCGCCAACCCCTTTTTTACGCTACTGCTACTCTCTGTTCATCATATATGCATAGTCACTTTGACCATAACTACATGTACATATACTACCTCAATCAGCCTGACTAACCGGTGTCTGTATGTAGCCTCTCTACTTTTACAGCCTCGCTACTGTATATAGCCTCGCTTCTGTATGAAGCCTGTCTTTTTTTTACTGTTGTTTTTATTTCTTTACTTACCTATTGTTCACCTAATACCTTTTTTTGTACTGTTGGTTAGAGCCTGTAAGTAAGCATTTCACTGTAAGGTGTTGTATTCGGCGCACATGACAAATAAACTTTGATTTGATTTGATCTTAGCTTGACATGATGGGAAAATCAAAAGAAATCAGCAAAAACATTGTAGACCTCCACAAGTCTGGTTCATCATTGGGGACAATTTCCAAATGCCTGAAGGTACACGTTCATCTGTACAAACAATAGTACGCAAATATAAACACCATGGGACCACGCACCCGTCATACTGCTCAGGAAGGAGACGCGTTCTGTCTCCTAGAGATGAATGTACGAAAAGTGCAAATCAATCCCAGAACTACAGCAAAGGACCTTGTGAAGATGCTGGAGGAAACAGGTACAAAAGTATCTATATCCACAGTAAAATGAGTCCTATATCGACATAACCTGAAAGGCTGCTCAGCAAGGAAGAAGCCACTGCTCCAAAACCGCCATAAAAAAGCCAGACTACGCTTTGCAACTGCACATGGGGAGAAAGTGAGTACTTTTTGGAGAAATGTCCTCTGGTCTGATGAAACAAAAATATACAGTATATCACAAAAGTGAGTACACCCCTCACATTTTTGTAAATATTTGAGTATATCTTTTCATGTGACAACACTGAAGAAATGACACTTTGCTACAATGTAAAGTAGTGAGTGTACAGCTTGTATAACAGTGTAAATTTGCTGTGCCATTAATGTCTAAACCGCTGGCAACAAAAGTGAGTACACCCCTAAGTGAAAATGTCCAAATTGGGCCCAAAGTGTCAATATTTTGTGTGGCCACCATCATTTTCCAGGACTGCCTTAACCCTCTTGGGCATGGAGTTCACCACAGCTTCACAGGTTGCCACTGGAGTCCTCTTCCACTCCTCCATGACAACATCACAGAGCTGGTGGATGTTAGAGACCTTGCACTCCTCTAGCTTCCGTTTGAGGATGCCCCACAGATGCTCAATAGGGTTTAGGTCTGGAGACATGCTTGGCCAGTCCATCACCTTTACCCTCAGCTTCTTTAGCAAGGCAGTGGTCGTCTTGGAGGTGTGTTTGGGGTCGTTATCATGTTGGAATACTGCCCTGCGGCCCAGTCTCCGAAGGGAGGGGATCATGCTCTGCTTCAGTATGTCACAGTACATGTTGGCATTCATGGTTCCCTCAATGAACTGTAGCTCCCCAGTGCCGGCAGCACTCATGCAGCCCCAGACCATGACACTCCCACCNTCTGGATATGACGCTGAGCACGTGCACTCAACTTCTTTGGTCGACCATGGGAGGCATGCTCTGAGTGGAACCTGTCCAGTTAAACCGCTGTATGGTCTTGGCCACCATGCTGCAGCTCAGTTTCAGGGTCTTGGCAATCTTCTTATAGCCCAGGCCATCTTTATGTAGAGCAACAATTCTTTTTTTCAGATCCTCAGAGAGTTCTTTGCCATGAGGTGCCATGTAGACCTTCCAGTGACCAGTCAGTATGAGGAAGTGTGAGAGCGATGACACCAAATTTAACACACCTGCTCCCCATTCACACCTGAGACCTTGTAACACTAACGAGTCACATGACACTGGGAAGGGAAAATGGCTAATTGGGCCCAATTTGGACATTTTCACTTAGGGGTGTACTCACTTTTGTTGCCAGCGGTTTAAACATTAATGGCTGTGTGTTGAGTTATTTTGAGGGGACAGCAAATTTACACTTATACAAGCTGTACACTCACTACTTTACATTGTAGCAAAGTGTCCTTTCTTCAGTGTTGTCACATGAAAAGATATACTCAAATATTTACAAAAATGTGAGGGGTGTACTCACTTTTGTGATATACTGTAACTGTTTGGCTATAATGACCATCGTCATGTTTGGAGGAAAATGGGGGAGGCTTGCAAGCCGAAGAACACCATCCCAACCGGGAAGCACGGGGGTAGCAGCATCATGTTGTGGGGGTGCTTTGCTGCAAGAGGGACTGGTGCACTTCACAAAATACATGGCATCATGACAGAGGAAAATAATGTGAATATATTGAAGTAACATCTGAAGACATCAGTCAGGAAGTTAACCCTTTCATGCGTGAATTCCAAATATCTCTTAACGGTCGCCCCAGCGTGAGTTTTTTTATGCACGTGATGATGTTATGACGTTCTCTCCATAATAGAATATGATTGTTATTCAACAATACATTTAATCTGCGCTGCCCTCAAAACAAGGAATTTAGCCTGATTTCAACTTTCAATGATTTTCTAAAAAGTTTTTATTTTCTAAGAACAGTTTGAATTGAGGTGTGTTCCGCCTCCTCATTCATTCACATAAAAATAGTCATTTTTACTTTTGCGGACAATTACATTTTTGGGACATTTCTGACCCGGACAAAATTCCCCAAGCACTTCCTAATTGTTTGTGCAGTTCAAGTCTGCAGACATTTTCTCATCTCGCTTCGGAACGATCTGCACACGTGTTCACATTTTCCATCTTTTGCCCGCATCGCAGTCATTGTTGTTTTCGTTACTAATAATAACTTTGGAAATGTGTGCGTTTCTATCAAAGTAAGTGCCTTATTACGTTATAATAGTTTCAGTATGTCGTGTTATGTCGTTTCTATTTTAGCTCACTTTATTTATGGAGCATAATATATTTTTGTATATTCCTTAAAACCGCGGACATGTGAGGTAACGTTACTCATTTCATAACCTTTATGGTGTTATATTCAATCTTGCTTAGGTAGCTAGCTACATTCTTCTATCAGCTCTGTAAAACAACGCTAGTTGCGTCAGAGAAGTATTAGCTTATGTTGTATTTTGAAGCTACCCTGGCCTTATGCCTCCCAAGTGGCGCAGGGGTCTATGGCACTGCATCTTAGTGCTAGAGGCATCACTACAGAAACCCTGGTTCGAATCCAGGTTGTATCACAACCGGCTGTGATTGGGAGGCCCATAGGGCAGTGCACAATTGGCCCAATTTTGTCAATTGCAGTATACTATTTTTATAGCAGTGTTTTATTATGTTACTTCTTTGTAATATTGTTTTATTTCTATATCCTGATATTGTATTCTAATGAATAAGTCCTCTTTATTCTGTACTTTCAGAAACCACGAACAGTATTTGCCAATATCATAACTGGAACTGGACTTCTTTCGAGCTGAAGATTGAGGCCAGCTTTTGTATGCTAGCGTACACTCCTTAACAGTTTTACTGGATGAAAACACATCAAGAAAACACATAGGCCAATATGTAATAGTCGTCAATTTTATTGCAGTATTGGTGGTGGTTAAAAAAAAACAGAATATGCATAACCCATATTTAATATTCATGCAGTGACTGAACAACAACTGCATTTCCACCCCCACCTCTAAAGGCATAGTATCATGGCAGGTCACCTGTCAAGTCACCTGTCAGGTCAGTCAGTCACTTATTGCTGCAGATGTGCTCAATAGTGCTTGAGCATATGATACTCCTCAAAGCATGGTGAAACACATAGAGGTGTATCAAAAGCTAAGCACATGTATTTTGTCAACTTCCTCTGCTTACTTCTCCTGGTGCGGCTACCTTGAGCAGCAGTTTGAGAGACTTTGCAGGGAAAATGCCATGCAGTGAGGCGTAGGGGATTGTCCGCAGCAGGGCGACCCCCAGTGGATGGGTGCCGAGGGTTGTGGTGCTCCTTGAGCAGCTCTCTCATGAGGTTCTCTCTATACTTTTGGTAGGTAATTACTTTACCTATGAGGGAGTGGGGAGGATGAGGAAAGTTAGAGGATGATGAGGCAGTGGGTAGGTGGGGGAGATATTGTCACTATAATTGCATAATGTATTTGTATGTGAACTGTACATCCAATTACAAAAATACCTTGTTCAGTAATCATCTCACCTGTTAGTTGGCAGAGAACTATGCTGCCGTTGAGGACAGCAGTGTCGATCAGATGGAAAAATATCTTCTTATACCACTTGGTCGTTTTCCGAGCGCATTCCACAATGCTGTTTATCATGTCCGCCTTATCCACTGCCCCCATTTTGAGGTTATAGTCAAGCACACAGTCTGGTTTGATCTTTCTCTCTCCCGTCAGATGGTCCACCTTCCCTGTGGCTGACATGGTTGCTGTGTGGACAGTGGAGAGGACATGGACGTCTCGTTTGTCATGCCACTTTAATGCCAGCTGTTGACCGTTCTCCTTGAACTCCACCTCCCCTCTCTGCATCTTCCTGCATCCGAATGCCGGCATCCCCTTCCTGTTCGACCTGACTCTGCCACAGGCCCTTGTGCTGTTGGAGAGCAGATGCTGGACGAGTGTAGGACTGCTGTACAAAGTGTGTCCCTTGCCGAGATGAGGAGCCAGCATGGTCATCACCACGGTCCCGGACACCCCAAGCCCCTCATAATGTTTGATATCAGTGGTGGACCCTGTGTAAACTATAATGTCCTGGACAAATCCTGTCTTCACGTCGCACATGACAAAGAACTTGACCCCAAACCTGTGCCTTTTGGAGGGAATATATTGACGGAACGCCAGCCTACCTTTCCATAACATCAGGGACTCATCAATGCATAGGTCCTTGTATGGCACAAAGACCCGACCAAATGCTGATGTCAGGCTGATAAGAACATTTCTCATTTTGTATAACGGGTCACTTAGGATGGCAGTAGCCCGCACCTCTCTGATTTAGAGGGGTTGGGTTAAATGCGGAAGACACATTTCAGTTGAAGGCATTTGGTTGTACAACTGACTAATAATGGTGACTTTGACTTTGTTGACAAAATGCAGGCATTGCAGCAGAACTAGGAAGCGGTCTTGGGAAAATAGGGTGGCAAAGAAGGGAGTTGCAAACATAGGATCTGTGCTCCAGTATTCTCTTAGGGAGCTCTTCTTTACTATCCCCATGAGGAGGACTGTCACCAGGAAAGTATACATTTCACTAATTGTGGTTGTCACCCATTTAGCGAGTTTCTCCCTCACTCCTGGCTCTCTCTTCTCCTGTAGCTCCAAGGCATAGCGATTGGTCTCCTCTACTATGTTTCCCACCAGCTCCTCTGTCAGAAACAACTTGAAGCACTCTGCCTCAGTTGGAAATGGCAAGGGGCATTGCATTCCAGACTGGGCGGCCTTCCAGCTACCACAGAAGTCCTGTACTTCATCCATTGTCTGTCTGCCTCCATCACCACCATCATCTTCAAAGGGACCTGGCACTTCGTCAGAGGACAAGGGAACCTCAGATTCAGGGTTCTCAATGGCTACAAGGTTGGGGGTCAGCTCCTTACTGTCACTGTTAGAATCAGATTCCTGACTTTCATACTCAGACTCATTGTCAGAATTAAAAAAAATCTCCAGAATTTCCACATTTGTGAGTGGTCTCCTTTTGAAAGACATTGCTAATGCTACAGCTTAGCTCACTAGCTACATACTTAAACAACAACACTGAATGGCTCAGAGTGAGAGGTTACGTGATTGACTGCTGGCACGTGACACTTGTATCCATAAATCACTATCAGAAAATGTTTTGTGTGGTAATTATTTATATATTCACTGTTTTATTCACATTTTTCAATTACAGGTGACAAATCATGCATTCCGATTCTTGCATAGATTGTAATGGGCACATATTCTGTGTGTAAAATATTCCAGCTGTGTAGCCATGTTTGTTGACATACAATGCATTCTGGGTTTCACGTAATCGTCTGTTTGACCAAAGCTGTTATAGCAAAATGAGGTGAGTAAGGGTTCACTAATTTTTTGAGGACTTCCGGAAATGAATGTTGGGATGTGAACGATGGTAGACGACACATAACTTCAACGTGCATACTATATACATTATCTCGGTCACTGGTGAGCTCACCCGGGATGTGATTAACTACTTAGGGAGTGGTGGGGCGCGTTTTCGCCTGCTGTTTAGGCTGCAACTTTTAATGCTGTTGTGAGTGCTCGCACATTCAGGTTAGCTGATATTCTTTGCTTAATTTTTTCCACACAGAATGCATATGGCATGGCTGGCAATATTGCATCGTGGGAGCATGTACTGGTTAGGCTCTGTATACATCACCTAGGTGGATGTTGTGTTATTCATGCATGGCTGTATGTTCTGTATCATCATGCATGGCTGTATGTTCTGCACATAGTGTTATGGCACGCAGTGAGTTTGTGGTTACTTAGAGGGCAACAGTAGCTATTCCTTCCACAGCATCTTCTGGAGCATTGAGTACGATAGCACATCATTTTAGGATAGTAGTATGCAAGTTTGTGTGCTATCATGCATGCTTGTAGTACATAGTGTGTGTGTGTGTGTGTGTGCAGACATCTTATACCCTGATGCAACTTGTGCTGGTCCAAATGTGTGGGTGCTTCATGAACTGTTCATCAGTCAAGTAGCATGACATCTTGTGCTACTTGAATGGCGTTAGTCTGCTGTCAGGCTAAACATTACTGGGTCTTTTGATCACTAGCATGTATTCACAGGAGTACAGCCTCATTTTAAATGGATACTTTTGCCTAACCCTAACCTTTCTTCGTCAGATTTTAAGTTATCACTCTGGACCTTAGTGGGGAAGCTGACACGTATATAGCTGTGCGACGACTAATAAAGGCTTGCTATAGTGTCAGCATGTTGGAGGGCTGTTGATACTAGCATTACCTAGCATGTTGGTTTGCAATGGTGTCGGAGGGGATGGCTGCCGTTTTATGGGCTCTTATCCAACCGTGCTATTTTGTTTCTTTGTAACTTATTTTCGCACTACACCGGCTCCGACGCTCGTCGGATGTGGCAGGGCTTGCAAACTATTAGACTACAAAGCGAAGCACAGCCGCGAGCTGCCCAGTGACACGAGCCTACCAGACGAGCTAAATTGCTTCTATGCTGGCTTTGAGGCTAGTAACACTAGAACATGCATGAGCGCATCATCTGTTCCGGATGACTGTGTGATCACGCTCTCTGTAGCCAATGTGAGTAGACCTTTAAACAGGTCAACATTCACAAGGCCGCAGGGCCAGATGGATTACCAGGACGTGGACTCTGAGCATGCACTGACCATCTGGCAAGGGTCTTCACTGACATTTTCAACCTTTCCCTATCTGAGTCTGTAACACCAACATGTTTCAAGCAGACCACCATAGTCCCTGTGCCCAAGAACACTAAGGTAACCTGTCTAAATGACTACCGACCTGTAGCACTCACGTCTGTAGCCATGAAGTGCTTTGAAAGGCTGGTCATGGCTCACATCAACACCATTATCCCAGAAACCCTAGACCCACTCCAATTTCCAATCCGCCCAAACAGATCCACAGATTATGCAATTTCTTTTGCACTCCACACTGCCCTTTCACACCTGGACAAAAGGAACAAAAGGAACACCTAGACCCTAGAAACCCTAGATCCACTCCAATTTCCAATCCGCCCAAACAGATCCACAGATGATGCAATTTCTTTTGCACTCCACACTGCCCTTTCACACCTGGACAAAAGGAACAAAAGGAACACCTAGACCCTAGAAACCCTAGACCCACTCCAATTTCCAATCCGCCTAAACAGATCCACAGATGATGCAATTTCTTTTGCACTCCACACTGCCCATTTCACACCTGGACAAAAGGAACACCTATGTGAGACTGCTATTCATTGACTACAACTCAGCGTTCAACACCATAGTGCCCTCAAAGCTCATCACTAAGCTAAGGACCCTGGGACTAAACACCTCCCTCTGCAACTAGATCCTGGACTTCCTGATGGGCCACCCCCCGGGGGCCCCCTTAGGGGTGCGTGCTCAATCCCCTCCTGTACTCCCTGTTCACTCATGACTGCATGGCCACGGCATGACTCCAACACCATTATTAAGTTTGCCGATGACACAACAGTGGTAGGCCTGATCACCGACAAGACAGCCTACAGGAGACCTGGCCGTGTGGTG
Organism: Hucho hucho; assembly: GCA_003317085.1. Classification (NCBI taxonomy): domain Eukaryota; kingdom Metazoa; phylum Chordata; class Actinopteri; order Salmoniformes; family Salmonidae; genus Hucho; species Hucho hucho. The sequence continues at coordinate 381,294 of QNTS01000644.1, forward strand.
CCAGGATAACAACCTCTCCCTCAACGTGATCAAGACAAAAGAGATGATTGTGGACTACAGGAATAGAAGGACCGAGCACGCCCCCAGCACGCCCCCATTCTCATCGATGGGGCTGTAGTGGAGCAGGTTGAGAGCTTCAAGTTCCTTGGTGTCCAAATTACCAACAAACTAACATGGTCCAAGCCCCACAAGACAGTCGTGAAGAGGGCACGACAAATCCTTTTCCCCCTCAGCCAAGTCTTTTTCCAAGAGGCTTCTAAACAGCTTCTACCCCCAAGTCATAAGACTCCTGAACATCTAATCAAATGGCTACCCAGACTATTTGCATTACACCCCCCACACACTATTTTACGCTGCTGCTACTCTGTTTATTATCTATGCATAGTCACTTTAACTCTACCTACAGTGGGGGAAAAAAGTATTTAGTCAGCCACCAATTGTGCAAGTTCTCTTACTTAAAAAGATGAGAGAGGCCTGTAATTTTCATCATAGGTACACTTCAACTATGACAGACAAAATGAGGAAAAAAAATCCAGAAAATCACATTGTAGGATTTTTAATGAATTTATTTGCAAATTATGGTGGAAAATAAGTATTTGGTCACATACAAACAAGCAAGATTTCTGGCTCTCACAGACCTGTAACTTCTTCTTTAAGAGGCTCCTCTGTCCTCCACTCGTTACCTGTATTAATGGCACCTGTTTGAACTTGTTATCAGTATAAAAGACACCTGTCCACAACCTCAAACAGTCACACTCCAAACTCCACTATGGCCAAGACCAAAGAGCTGTCAAAGGACACCAGAAACAAAATTGTAGACCTGCACCAGGTTGGGAAGACTGAATCTGCAATAGGTAAGCAGCTTGGTTTGAAGAAATCGACTGTGGGAGCAATTATTAGGAAATGGAAGACATACAAGACCACTGATAATCTTCCTCGATCTGGGGCTCCACGCAAGATCTCACCCCGTGGGGTCAAAATGATCACAAGAACGGTGAGCAAAAATCCCAGAACCACACGGGGGGACCTAGTGAATGACCTGCAGAGAGCTGGGACCAAAGTAACAAAGCCTACCATCAGTAACACACTACGCCGCCAGGGACTCAAATCCTGCAGTGACAGACGTGTCCCCCTGCTTAAGCCAGTACATGTTCAGGCCCGTCTGAAGTTTGCTAGAGAGCATTTGGATGATCCAGATGAGGATTGGGAGAATGTCATATGGTCAGATGAAACCAAAATATAACTTTTTGNCAGGTAACGAGTGGAGGACAGAGGAGCCTCTTAAAGAAGAAGTTACAGGTCTGTGAGAGCCAGAAATCTTGCTTGTTTGTATGTGACCAAATACTTATTTTCCACCATAATTTGCAAATAAATTCATAAAAAATCCTACAATGTGATTTTCTGGATTTTTTTTCTTCATTTTGTCTGTCATAGTTGAAGTGTACCTATGATGAAAATTACAGGCCTCTCTCATCTTTTTAAGTGAGAGAACTTGCACAATTGGTGGCTGACTAAATACTTTTTTTCCCCACTGTACATGTACATATTACATAACCGGTTCCCCCGCACATTGACTCTGTACCGGTACCCCCTGTATATAGCCTCGCTATTTTTATTTTACTGCTGCTCTTTAATTATTAGTTACTTTTATTTATTTTTTAATTAATTTTCTTAACTTCATTGTTGGTTTAGCGGCTTGTAAGTAAGCATTTCACTGTAAGGTCTACACCTGTTGTATATGGCACATGTGACAAAAAAATATATATTTCATGTGGTGGGCTTGCTAAACACCCACATGGTAATCAGTGTTGGCAATCAAGTGTTCATTGCCTCATATGGGAAGGTCTGTTAGAGCTTATTCAGACACTCTAATATGCAGGCTTATCTATTAATCTATGGGGTCTATTTCTCTCATTATCAGGTAATTTATTCTCCTCTCATGGCTTACCAGCATATTCCGTTAGAGATGAGCCTTGGCTCAAGTAGACTATTTGTACGTCTAGGTTTTGATTATCAAGTCACTCACACTGCACACTATCCATGCTGCAGATGCATCAGCTACAGCTGAGCAATTTCAGTAGTTACATTAGACTATTTAGATAAGAGCTGCACCTCTCTGCAGCAGTCTACTGTATGGTCTTCTCTCTGTACAATGTATTCTGTTATATAACCACATATGCCTTTTCTATTCCAATTTCAGTCTTGCAGTCTTACCTTATGCTCCAATGTCAGGGATTCAGTTCATATTGGGCGTCAGGACCCTTAAGCGTGCAGTCTGCTCAATAATCTATTTGTCTACTCTTCATGGCCTACAGAGAAGCAACGGACAGGCATATCAGAGTATCGTTCCTCTCTCTCAGTAGCACAAGTTTGAGTTCACGTTAAGGCAATGGTGTTGGATTTACATTACGCTTTTCTAGAGGTGGTCCACATGATGGCTTTAGGGGTTTTTCAGTCACTGAATGTTCCTTCCCTTTAATTTTGCATGATCTCTTAAGTTCTGTTTGCATTATGGACTCTCATGTGGAACATTCTCGTCATCACCAGACACTGCTACGATGTTGCAATTGATTTATTCTGATATTGGGAAAACTACCAGAGTTCTTGCAGTATTGCTATTTGATCATTATTCTGTCAGCCCGTGGTCCATTAGCTATTTGCATAGGTAGAATATCCGCATGCACCAAGATGACAGCTCTTTCTGCATCATGGGCTTCAAAAGATCAATCTTCAGGCAATGACAAAGGTTACCCATCACCCTAACTCAATGCAAAACATGTATTCTTGTTAAGGAAGGGTCTTTTGACTCGTCACAATGATTTTATTAGAGGCAGTCATCTTATGGCTTTCTACTGTTTTTTTAAGGTTGGAAATACACTTTGTATTCATTTTTCTTTAATCATTGCATGATCATGATTTTCTGATTTAATTGTGTACACTCACACTTTCACCATGTTGGTAAAGCATTCCTAATTGGAAGGGTAAAGGTATGCCAGGTATCATTGCCCAAACTAACACTGCTTTCTGTCCTCTCTTACATGTTACGCGACCTGCAATGGCAACCACTGGCCACGCCGGGTGATCCATTATTCATCACTGATTCTGGCAAACCAATGACGGAATTCTGGTTTTCATCACGGCTCTGTCTCTTCTGCCAACACTCCTGAGCTATACACAGCCATTAATTTCGGATAGGTGCTGCTTCAACGGCTTCTCTCTGTCACTGCATCCACACTGAAGGCATGGTCCTATGCTTCCTGTGAACGCAAGTTCCATGCCTTATATAGTTCGGTATGTCGGCGTTCAGCCCACAATCTATTGCTTTGGTGGTTATTATAATAAAGTTCAGTGCATATTAGCACAGGTGGTTGGCTGGGTGCTTGTTGCTTATAGTCGATATTTCATGTAGGCCACAGATGATTAGGCTACTCATATAGTTCAGTGATTGCACCCGGGGGTGCTTCTTTTAGGGTGGCTGGGTTCACACTTCTATGTGGCAGATGGTCATGTGCCAAGACGAAGCTCATCCTGCCTCAAGCGAGGGTACCTGACAGTACGACACAAGGGATTGATAGTTCAATCAATCAAATGTGTTTATGAAGACCTTTTTACATCAGCCGATGTCACAAAGTGCTGTACAGAAACCCAGCCTAAAACCCCAAACAGCAATCAATGCAGATGTAGAAGCATGGTGGTTAGGAAAGGCCGGAACCTAGGAAGAAACCTAGAGAGGATCCAGGCTCTGAGGGGTGGCCAGTCCTCTTCTGGCTGTGCCGGGTGGAAATTATAACAGTAGTTATATGTCGCTCAGTATGCACATATGGTTAACATTATAACATTATACTTTAGGTGGTCATTCCATAATATTTAAACTGCGCTTCTGCTGTAGCTACACAGTCATCTGGTGTAAGGTTCTGCTATTTTGGGGGATTGGTATAGCTTACCGCACTCACTGCTATAGTTACCCTCAAGACTTGCATTATTCATTGCCAAATGAATGGTTAAACATATTTTCTATGAAATGTAATATTATGGTATTACATGATTGTAATACTCAGGGATTAATAACTTCCTATTGACCCGATGGAAGCGAATGGAAACATGCTCAGGTTATGCTCAATTCAACATTCACAAGGATGCCTAGGACCGTTGGGGCCACTCGTCTGTCTGACGTAGGCATAGTAATCACCTAATTACTGAGCCGAGTAGCATAGCAACAGCATGGCTGTCTACTGATTCCAAATCTTCAACTCAAGACCAGTCACTGAAACGGCGCTTGGCTTTCATTGAGTGCAGTGAGTAATTCATTCAAAAACTGGCTTGTTTGTGCTCAGATTATCCACTGCATTTAGAAGCCAGAGACCCATCGCTTTCCCCATACCCACACAGAATAGAGGGGAGCTGTTTACACTGACACACAATGCTGTAATTAAAATGAATAGCACACTTATGTGATTTCCTCAGGAAAGCTTATGAAGGATAATATTTTTATACTTTTCAAACTTCAATAAGGCTCTTTTTTTTCTTCACGTTCATTTGATTTCCCCCACTTCCTTTGGGGAGACGGTGTCATTTAAAATATGGACCCACTCAGACACGCACATGCCATCTACTGTGAGAAAGCATTCCAGGTGTCTGTGGTCTTTCAGTCAGTAATACAGTGAAATGCATCAATTCCTCAACTTCATCAAATCAAATCAAATTGCATTCAGTCACATGCTCCAAATACAACAGGTGTTGACCTTACAGTGAAATGCTTACTTAGGAGCCCCTAACCAACAATGCAGTTTAAAGAATTAAAAAATATGAATAAGAAAAGTAACAAGTAATTAAGTAGCAGCAGTAAAATAACAATAGCAAGGCTATATACAGGGGGTACCGGAATTAGGTCAACGTGCGGGGGCACCGGTTAGTCGAGGTAATTGATATGTATATGTACAGTTGAAGTCAGAAGTTTACATACACTTAGGATGGAGTCATTAAAACTTGTTTTTCAACCACTCCACAAATGTCATGTTAACAAACTATAGTTTTGGCAAGTCGGTTAGGACATCTACTTCATGCATGACACAAGTAATTTTTCCAACAATTGTTTACAGACAGATTATTTAACTTATAATTCACTGTATCACAATTCCATTGCGATATAAGTTTACATACACTAAGTTGACTGTGCCATTAAATAGCTTGGGAAAAAAAAATAAAAAATTAAGTCATGGCTTTAGAAGCTTCTGATTGGCTAAATGACATCATTTGAGTCAATTGGAGGTGTACCTGTGGATGTATCTCAAGGCCTACCTTCAAACTCATTGTCTCTTTGCTTGACATAATGGGAAAATCAAAAGAAATCAGCCAAGACCTCAGAGAAAAAAAATGTTGACCTCCACAAGTCTGGTTCATCCTTGGGAGCAATTCCCAAATGCCTGAAGGTACCACGTTCATCTTGTACAAACTATAGTACGCAAGTATAAACACCATGGGACCACACAGCTGTCATACCGCTCAGGAAGTCTCCAAGAGATTAATTTACTTTGGTGCGAAAAGTGCAAATCAATCCCAGAACAACAGCAAAGGACCTTGTGAAGATGCTGGAGGAAACAGGTACAAAAGTATCTATATCCACAGTAAAACGAGTCCTATATCGACATAACCTGAAAGGCCGCTCAGCAAGGAAGAAGCCACTGCTCCAAAACCGGCATAAAAAAGCCAGACTACGCTTTGCAACTGCACATGGGGACAAAGATCGTACTTTTTGGAGAAATGTCCTCTGGTCTGATGAAACAGTAATAGAACTTTTTGGCCATAATGGCCATCGTTATATTTGGAGGAAAATGGGGGAGGCTTGCAAGCCGACGAACACCATCCCAACCGTGAAGCACGGGGGGCCAGCATCATGTTGTGGGGGTGCTTTGCTACAGGAGGGACTGGTGCACTTCATAAAATAGATGGCATCATGAGAAAGGAAAATTATGTGGATATATTGAAGCAACATCTCAAGACATCAGTCAGGAAGTTTAAGCTTGGTCGTAAATGGGTCTTCCAAATGGACAATGACCGCAAGCATACTTCCAAAGTTGTGGCAAAATGGCTTAACTACTTAGAGAGTGGTGGGGCGCTACCCACTCCCGACACTACCCGGTGAAATGCAAGGCGCCAAATTCAAAATCCAAAAGTTGAATTATTAAACATTCATCAATATACAAGTGTTGCATAGTCATCAAAAGCTCTGCTTCTTGGCAATATCACAGCATTGTCAGATTTCAAAAAGGCTTTACGGCGAAAGCACTACATTTGATTGTTTGAGGGTAGCACCTCCAATATTTTCCATTAGCATAAATTCATAAACCATCGCGGTTCACACAAAACACATTTCACAGCGAAAACAAATCCCTTACCTTTTGAAGAACTTCTGCTGAGGGCTTCCCAAGTGTCCAACGAAGACATCCAATGGTTCTTTTGTTAGAAAAATTCATTTATTATATCCATAAATCTCAGTTTGGTTGGTGCATTATGTTCATAAAATACAGCGTCCACTCGCCCATTGAACCGTGAAGAGAACTCGTTCAACCTATACCTATACACTTGTCCAAGAACAATCAAACATCATTGATAATGTACCCTTAGGAACACTTTTATGTATATTTACTATAATATTTCAACCGGATTATAAACTGGACGATAGGAAAGGAAAAAACCACAGCGCGCGCGAGCCCGTGAACGCGCATCCTTTTCTGTTTACATCCGATGACCACTTCGAAATTCTTCTTCTATTACCATCCAGAGCAACTAAACATCATCAAACACTGTCTAGAGACTGTTGACATCCAGTGGAAGCAATAGGCACTGCAATCTTACTTACATATATGGTCATTTTCAATAGGGAGGGGTTCAAAATGAGGCAATGTGTCAAAATCACTTTTTCCAGGACAGAAATCCCTTGGGTTTTCGGCTGCTATATCCGTTCTGTTATACTCACAGACAATATTTTAACACTTAGAAACTTGAGTGTTTCCTATCCAATAGTACTAATTATGTGCATATCCTATTTTCTGGGCCTGAGTGGGAGGCATTTTACTTTGGGCACGCCAGACTCTCCAAAACCGTCACCTCGGGAGCCGCTCCCTAAGAAGGTACGGACAACAAAGTCAAGGCCATATCAGTTCTGTTATACCCACATACATTATTTTAACAGTTTTAGAAACTTCAACGTGTTTTCTATCAAATACAACAAATTATATGCATATCCTAGCTTCTGGGTCTGAGTAACAGGCATTTTACTTTGGGCACGCCAGACTCTCTGAACTTCCGAACACTGCCCCGTAGCCCGGAGAGGTTAAGGACAACAAAGTCAAGGTATTGGAGTGGCCATCACAAAGCCCTGACCTCAATCCTATAGAGAATTTGTGGGCAGAACTGAAAAACCGTGTTCGAGCAAGGAGGCCTACAAAACTGACTCAGTTACACCAGCTCTGTCAGGTGGAATGGGGCAAAATTCACCCAACTTATTGTGGGTAGCTTGTGGAAGGCTACGCAAAACATTTGACCCAAGTTAAACAATTTAAAGGCAATGCTACCAAATACTAGTTGAGTGTATGTAAACTTTTGACCCACTGGGAATGTGATGAAAGAAACAAAAGCTGAAATAAATCATTCTCTCTACTATTATTCTGACATTTCACATTCTTAAAATAAAGTGGTGATCCTAACTGACCTAAGACAGGGATTAAATGTCAGGAATTGTGAAAAACTGAGTTTAAATGTATTTGGCTAAGGTGTATGTAAACTTCTCACTTCAACTGTACATCTAGAGTTATTAAAGTGACTATGCATAGATGATAACAACAGAGATTAGCAGCGGTGTAAAAGAGGGGGGGTGGGGCATTCCAAATAGTCTGGGTAGCCTGTTGATTAGATGTTCAGGAGTCTTATAGCTGTTAAGAAGCATCTTGACCTAGACTTGGCGCTCCGGTACCGCTTACGGTGCGGTAGCAGAGAGAACAGTCTATGACTAGGGTGGCTGGAGTCTTTGACAATTTTTAGGGCCTTCCTCTGACACCGCCTGGTATAGAGGTCCTGGATTGCAGGAAGCTTTGATCCAGTGATGTACTGGGCCGTACGCACTACCCTCTGTAGTGCCTTGTGGTCGGAGGCCGAGCAGTTGCCATACCAGGCAGTGATGCAACCAGTCAGGATGTTCTCGATGGTGCAGCTGTAGAACCTTTTGAAGATCTGAGGAACCATGCCAAATCTTTTCAGTCCCCTGAGGGGGAATAGGTTTTGTCATGCCCTCATCACGAATGTCTTGGTGTGCTTGAACCATGTTCGTTTGTTGGTGATTTGGACACCAAGGAACTTGAAGCTCTCAACCTGCTCCACTATAGCCCCTTCGATGAGTATGGGGACATGCTCGGTTCTCTTTTTCCTGTAGTCCACAATCATCTCCTTTGTCTTGATCACGTTAAGGGAGAGGTTGTTGTCCTAGCACCACATGGCCAGCTCTCTGACCTCTCGTTGTTGTCGGTGATCAGGCCTACCACTGTTGTGTCATTGGCAAACTTAATGATGGTGTTGTAGTCTGGCCATGCAGTCACGAGTGAACAGGGAGTACAGGAGGGGACTGAGCGCGCACCCCTGAGGGGCCCCTGTGCTGAGGATCAGTGTGGCGGAGGTGTTGTTACCTACCCTTACCACCTGGGGGCGGCCCGTCAGGAAGTCCAGGATCCAGTTGCAGAGGGAGATGTTTAGTCCCAGGGTCCTTAGCTTAGTGATGAGCTTTGAGGGCTCTATGGTGTTGAATGCTGAGCTGTAGTCAATGAATAGCGTTCTCACATACTGTAGGTGTTCCTTTTGTCCAGGTAGGAAAGAGCAATGTGGAGTGCAATAGAAATTGCATCATCTGTGGATCTGTAAGGGCGGAATGCAAATTGGACTGGCTACAGACATGAGTGCTACGGGTCGGTAGTCATTTAGGCATGTTACCTTAGTGTTCTTGGGCACAGGGACTATGGTGGTCTGCATGTTGCTATTACAGACTCGAATGTCCGTGAAGACACTTGCCAGTTGGTCAGCGCATTCACGCAGTACATGTCCTGGTAATCCTTCTGGTCCTGCGGCCTTGTGAATGTTGACCTGTTTAATTACTTAGGAAGAAGCGCAAGCAGGCCGCTCCCGACACTACCCAGTGAAATGTAAGGCGCCAAATTCAAAATCCAAAAGTTTAATTATTAAACATTCATCAATATACAAGTGTTGCATAGTCATCAAAAGCTCTGATTCTTGGCAATATCACAGCGGTCAGATTTCAAAAAGGCTTCACGGCGAAAGCACAACATTTGATTGTTTGAGGATAGCACCTCTCCTATTTTCCACATTAGCATCAATCCAGTGCGGGTCACACAAAACCCATATAAGAGCTAAAATAAATCACTTACCTTTTGAAGAACTTCTGCTGAGTGCTTCCCAAGTATCCAACGAAGACATCCAATGGTTCTTTTGTTAGAAAAAGTTGATTATTATATCCATAAATCTCTGTTTGGTTGGTGCGTTATGATCAGAAAATCCAACGTCGAGTCGCCCATTGAACCGTGAAGAGAACGCGTTCAAATATACCTATACACTTTCTCCAAACAAATCAAACATAATTTTTAATGTATCCTTAGGTATCCTTTTATGTATATTTTCTGTAATATTTCAACCGGACGATAACGTGAACGATAGGAAAATAAAGTGTGGCGCGCTCACAATCTCGCACCCGTGAAACGTTGTTGACAAATGTGGTCCCTTCACTACTTCCTCTTCCTATCTGTTCTGCTTAGTGCTAGAGCCTCCAGACACTGTATAAAGACTGTTGACATCTAGTGGAAGCCATAGGTACTGCATTCTAGGAACTGGATCCCATTAAAATCAATAGGCAGCCTGGAGAAAAAGGTCATATACAAAAAAAACTGCTAATCCGGATGGATTTTGTGCATATCCTATTTTCTGGGCCTGAGTGGCAGGCATTTTACTTTGGGCACGCCAGACTCTCCAAAACCATCACCTCTGCTGCCGCTCCCTAAGAATTTAAAGGTCTTACTCATATCGGCTGCATAGAGCGTGATCACACAATCTTCCGGAACAGCTGGTGCTCTCATTCATATTTCAGTGTTATTTGCCTCGAAGCGAGCATAGAAGTAGTTTAGCTCGTCTGGTAGGCTCGTGTCACTGGGCAGCTCTCGGCTGTGCTTCACTTTGTAGTCTGTAATGGTTTGCAAGCCTTGCCACATCCAATGAGCGTCAGAGCTGGTGTAGTACGATTCGATCTTAGTTCCGTATTGAGGCTTTGCCTGTTTGATGGTTCATCAAACGGTGGGCATAGGAGCGGGACTCTAACCCGGACTCTTCCGGGTTAGAGTCCCGCTCCTTGAAAGCGGAAGCTCTACCCTTTAGCTCAGTGCAGACTTTGCCTGTAATCCATGGCTTCTGGTTGGGGTATGTATTTACGGTCACTGTGGGGACAACTTCATCGATGCACTTATTGATAAAGCCAGTGAATGATGTTGTGTACTCCTCAATGCCATCGGAGGAATCCCGTAACATATTCCAGTCTGTGCTAGTAAAACAGTCCTTAGCTTAGCATCTGCTTCATCTGAACACTTTTTTATTGATTGAGTCACTGGTGCTTCCTGGTTTAATTTTTGCTTGTAAGCAGGAATCAGGAGGATAGAATTATGGTCAGATTTGCCAAATGGAGGGTGAGTAGAGGGAGAGCTTTTTATGCGTCTCTGTGTGTGGACTAAATGTGGTCCAGAGTTTTTTTCCCCTCTGGTTGCGCATTTAACATGCTGATAGAAATTTGGTAAGACCGATTTAAGTTTCTGGCCACAAGGAGCGCCACCTCTGGGTGAGCGTTTTCCTTTTGGCTTATGGTGGAATACTGCTCATTGAGTGCGGTCTTAGTGCCAGCCTCAGTCTGTGGTGGTATGTAGACAGCTACGAAAAATACAAATGAAAACTCTCTAGGTAGATAGTGTGGTCTACAGCTTATCGTGAGATACTCTACCTGAGGCGAGCAAAACCTTGAGACTTCCTAATTAATATCGTGCACCAGCTGTTATTTACAAAAATACATTGTCCGCCGCCCCTTGTCTTTCCAGACGCCACTGTTCTATCCTGCCGATACAGCGTATAACCAGCCACCTGTATGTTGATAATGTCGTCATTTAGCCTCGACTCCGTGAAACATAAGATATTACAGTTTTGAATGTCCCGTTGGTAGTTTAACCTTCTGTGTAGGTCATCAATTTTATTTTCCAAAGATTGCTAGCAGAATGGAAGGCAGTGGGGGTTTATTCAATTGCCTACGAATTCTCAGAAGGAAGCCCGTCCTCCGGCCCCTTTTCCTCTGCCTTCTCTTCACGCAAATGACGGGGATCTGGGCCTGTTCCCGGGAAAGCAGTATGTCATTCACGTCGGGCTTGTCGGGCTTGTTAAAGGTAAAAAGGATTCTGCCAGTTCGTGGTGAGTAATTGCATTTCAGAAGTTATTTTTGGTCATAAGAGACGGTAGCAGCAATATTATGTACAAAATAAGTAAAAAAATAAGTTGCAACCCACACAAAGAAATGAACAAAAACACAATTGGATAGGAACACGTAAAACATCAGCCTTCTTCTCTGGTGCAATCTTACTCCATCATACAGTAGCCTGTATTTGTAGTGCGAATTGTAGTCAAAAGGATAACTCAATCCTCAAGCTAGACATTGTAAGTGGCTTAAGTAGATGCAGTATGTCTAGTTTTATTATTATTATTTTGTACAGTATCTTAGTTATTCTAGAAAAGGCTATGAAATGTATCCCCTTGTAAAACACTAAATCATTTCCAGTTGTTGCTCAAAGGGCCTCTGATACGGGTTTAATTGAGAATTAAGGTTTTGTAAAACAAATACAACGTTTTGTCACATACACTGGATAGGTGCAGTGAAATGTGTTGATTTACAGGTCAGCCATAGTAGTACGGTGTCCCTGGAGCAAATTAGGTTTAAGTGTCTTGCTCACAGATCTTTCACCTTGTTGGCTCGGGTATTCGAACCAGCAAACTTTCGGATACCATCTGTAGTGTACTGAACACTATCTGAGCTGGAGCACAAAAAAAAGCCTCTCAGCAAATATCTCTCCCTAATTTTTTCGCGATCCCTCCTATCGCTATCCAGCCTCTCTCTTCCCTTCTCTCCCTTTTCACTTGTTCTCTCTCTCTCTCCCTCTCTCTCTCTCTGTGAGTCATGGTGGAGGGAGCGGAAAATCATACTCTGGCAAAGGACCGTGTCCTCATGCTATCTCCCCAGAGGAGAGCGTCATCACTAGAATGTGTATCACACGCAGGGAGCCTGGATCTGGGATGGAGGCCCAGATCTGGGAGGTCACCGTAATTGGACAGTGGCACTCTGTCACCCCCCTCCTGGGGTGCCATGCCTATGTCCTCTGTCTACCCCCATGTGGCAATGCCAGACAACAGAAGATGCCAGCTCTCTCAGAAGACCAATGTCCTTATTGTGTTGTTAGTGAAGAGGAGGGCAGAGCCTCTCACTGTTCTAGGTTACTAAGGAGGGGACATGGCAAGTGCCCCTATTATCGAAGGCTAGAGTGGAGAGACCATTTTGTGTCTCATTTTCGAGGGTTCCAGTGTCCTTACTGTCTTTGGGTACCAATGAGGTGACAAGACCATATCACACAAGCCCATGTTGCCCATATTGTGCAAGTTTTGAAAATGGGATAGGAGCATCACAGTGAGAAGTGCAGCAAGAGGAACTGCAGCAACAAAAATACTTTATGTACCAATGACATGGCACAAGCTAAAATCAATTTACAGTCGTACATACTAATCAGTTGCGATTAACTTGAATGAAAAGTGTATTCACTGACAGAGTGGTGGAGGTCAGATGTTTTCAAAGACTTGCTTCCAGCAGTAATCACAGCCTCAACTGGGAAAAGAAAGGCAGCTTAGGATTTCCATCTGCAATAAGCTTCCCCCCAAATCTCTTAACTCATGCATAACCAATCGATTGTGCAGCCTGGGAAGTGTGTCTTCTACCCAGGGGCACAGGCAAGCCATCAGTATGTATCAGCACATTACATGGCAGCAGCCCCATAATCACAATGCGCATTAGTGGCCAGCTCAACCCCCCTGCACTGCATTTGGCTCAACAAACCCCACTGATTTTTTTGGGGGACCCAAAGCTACCTAGGCATTCCAGTTAAAATGTGTGACACGCACATTGCAAATATCAGCTCCAGGAGATGTTTTGTTTGTTGTTGGGCTTATTCTCTTTATGGGAGCTCTGTTTGCAGTGATGACACAGGGAGGTTAGGAACACGGTAAATGGCATGGTAAATAGCACAGTCAAATCAAATGATGTTCAAATCAAATGTTATTTGCCTCATCCTTTGTAAACAACCGGTGTAGACTAACAGTGAAATGCTCACTTACGGGCCCACCCCAACAACGCAGAGCGAAAAAAAGAGAAATAATAGAAAAACAATAACACAAGGAATAAGTACTTTGAAAGTACCTTGAAGTGCAGTCGCAAAAACTGTCAAGCGATATGATGAAACTGGCTCTCATGAGGACCACCACAGGAAAGGAAGACCATAAGACTCCTGACTCTTAAACAGGTAGAATGGCTACCCATACCATTTGCATTGCCCCCCCCCCCCCTTTTACACAGCTGCTACTCTCTGTTTATTATCTATGCATAGTCACTTCAACTCTACCTACATGTACATATTACCTCAATTACCTCGACTAACCGGTTCCCCCACACATTGACTCCGTACCGGTACCCCCTGTATATAGCCTCGTTATTGTCACTGCCGTGTATATCCCCCCTGAAGCCGATACCACGACAGCCCTCAAGAAACTTCACTGGACACTATGCAAACTGGAAACCATCTGTCCTGAGGCTGCATTTATTGTAACTGGGGATTTTAACAAAGCAAATTTGAGAACAAGGATACATAAATTGATTGTATTGATTATAGCACTCGTGCGAGCAATACACTGGATCACAGCTACTCTAACTTCCGCAATCATACAAGGTCCTCCCCCGCCCTCTTTTGGCAAATCTGACCACGACTCCATTTTACTCCTACCGTCCTATAGGCAGAAACTCAAACAGGATGTTCCCATGACAAGAACTATTCAACGCTGATCTGACCAACCGGAATCCATGCTTCAAGATTGTTTTGATCACACGGACTGGGAAATGTTCCGGGCAGCCTCAGAGAATAACATTGATTTTGTCACGTGTGCTCCCTCTCAGGCCTCTAGGCCACCAGGCTGCTCGTTATGGCGCACACCTGTCACCGTTGTTACGCGCATTATGACACTCGTCTGGACTCACCTCCTTGATTACCTGCCCTAAATATGTCACTCCCTTTGGTTCCTTCCCCATGTGTCATTGTTTCTGTTTCTTGTCTGTGCGTTGTTCATGTTTCTTGTTTTGTATTATGTTTCATTTATTGACCTTCTTAACTACTTACGGAGTGGTGGGGCCCCACTCCCGACACTACCCGGTGAAATGCAAGGCGCCAAATTCAAAATCCATCAATATACAAGTGTTGCATAGTCATCAAAAGCTCTGCTTCTTGGCAATATCACAGCATTGTCAGATTTCAAAAAGGCTTCATCGGCTCGGTGGTGCTGGGGGATGGAACCAACAGAACCCGCTCTGGACGTCCGCGGGTAGCCAGCAGGTTATCCAACCGAATGGACAGGTCCACCAGCTGGTCAGGGTGGTGTAACGGCTATACAAAAGGCACGGGTGGAAACATACAACCCGGCGTAACCGACATACAGCAAACAATTCCCCACACAGACATGGGGGAAACAGAGGGTTAAATACCCAACAGTAATGAGTAAAATTAAAACCAGGTGTGTGTGAAAACAAGACAAAACAAATGGAAAATGAAAAGTGGATCGGTGATGGCTAGTAGACCGGTGACATCGACCGCCGAACTCCGCCCGAACAGGGAGAGGAACTGACTTCGGCGGAAGTCGTGACAGTAAGTGATTGTTATTTTTTATTTTGTAACGCCTGTGCTGGTTTGAATAATATGTTGTTGTGGGGCACTGTCCTCAGACAATCGAATGTTCTGCTTTCGCCGTAAAGCCTATTGTAAATCCGACAACGCGGTTCGATTACCAAGATTCTAAGCTTTTGAAGGGTGTATAACCCTTGTATTTTCATGGATGTTTAATATTACTATTTTTGTAATTTGAATTTGGCACTCTGCATTTCACCTGATGTTGTCGGTGAGAACAAATTTGTATTTACAATAACGGCCTACCAAAAGGCAAAAGGCCTCCTGGGGGATGGGGGATGGGGGCTGGCGGCTGGGATTAAAAGTAAAATAAAAAAATAAAATATAAATATAGGACAAAACACACATCACAACAAGAGGGACAACACAACACTACATAAAAGGAGTCCTAAGACAACAACATAGCAAGGCAGCAACACATGACAACACAGCATGGTAGCAATACAACATGACAACAACACGGTAGCAACACAACATGATAGCAGCACAAAACATGTTACAAACAGAGTGCAAGAAGGTAGAGACAACAATACATCAAGCAAAGCAGCCACAACTGTCCATGATTTAGTCTTTGAATTAAGAGATTGAGATAAAACTGGTCAGTTTGAATGTTTTCTGCAGCTGGTTCCAGTCACTAGCTGCAGCGAACTGAAAAGAGGAGCGACCCAGGGATGTGTGTGTTTTGGGGACCTTTAACAGAATGTGACTGGCAGAATGGGTGTTGTATGTGGAGGATGAGAGCTGCAGTAGATATCTCAGATAGGAGTGAGGCCTAAGAAGGTTTTATAAATAACCATCAATCAGTGGGTCTTGCGATGTGTATACAGAGATTTCCAGTTTACAGATAAGGAGCATTGGTGGCAAATCTGATGGCCGAATGGTATAGAACATCTTGCCGCTCGAGAGCACCCTTTACCTGCCGATCTATAAATTATGTCTCCGTAATCTTCTGGCATGGGTAGGATGGTCATCTGAATCAGAGTTAGTTTGGCAGCTGGGGTGAAAGAGTGATTACGATAGAGGAAACCAAGTCTAGATTTAACTTTGACATGTGCTGAGAGAAGTGTACAATGTACCTTCTAGCCAAACTCCCAAGTACTTGTATGAGGTGACTACCTCAAGCTCTAAACCCTCAGGTAGTAATCACACCTGTGGGGAGAGGGGCATTCTTCTTACCAAATCACATTACATTTGTTTTGGAGGTGTTCAGAACAAGGTTAAGGGTACAGAAAGCTTGTTGGACACTTTATAAAGCTTTGTTATAGAGCCTTTAACACAAAATCCGGGGAGGGGCCAGCTGAGTATAAGACTGTATCATCTGCATATAAATGGATGAGAGAACTTCTTACTGCCTGAGCTATGTTGTTGATGTAAATTGAGAAGAGCGTGGGGCCTTTGATTGAGCCTTGGGGTACTCCCTTGGTGACAGGCAATGGCTGAGACAGCAGATTTTCTCACTTTATACACTGCATTCTATGAGAGAGGTAGTTAGCAAACCAGGCCAAAGACCCCTCAGAGACACCCATACTCATTAGCTAGCCCAAAAGAATGGAATAGTCTACCATATCAAAAGCTTTGGCCAAGTCAATAAAAATAGCAGCACAACATTGCTTAGAATCAAGGGCAATAATACATCATTGAGGATCTTTAAGGTATTAATGACACATCCATAACCTGAAGGGAAACCAGATTGCATACCAGAGAGAATACTATAGACATCAAGAAAGCCAGTCAGTTGATTACTGACACCTTTTTCCAACACTTTTGATAAACAGAGCAAAATAGAAATAGGCCTATAACAGTTAAGATCAGCTTGATCTCTACCTTTAAATAAAGGACGAACCGTGGCTGCCTTACAAGCAATGGGAACCTTCCCAGAAAGGAGAGGCAGGTTAAAAAGGTTGGAGATAGGCTTGGCGATGATAGGGGCAGCAACCTTGAAGAAGAAAGGGTCTAAACCATCTGACCCATATGTTTTTGGGGTCAAGTTTCAGGAGTTCTTTTAGCACCTCTGACTCAGTGACTGCCTGCAGGGATAAACTTTGTAGCGGGGCAGGGAACAAAGAGGTAGAAGCATCGGGGATAGTTGCATTAGATGGTGCTGGAGATGAGGAAATGTTGGACAAAAATAAAAAAAATAGGAATCCTGAGATAATGAAGTGGTGATTAACCTGTTACGGATCCAATCCCATGAACAGGAGCGATTTTGACAACATCCGGTGAAATGCAGTGCGCCAAATTCAAATTACAAAAATACTAATTTCAAACATTCATGAAAATACAAATGCTGCACACCCTTCAAAAACGTACTCTTGTTAACTACTTAGGGAGCAGTGAGGCGCTAGCGTCCAACTCCCGACACTACCCGGTGAAATGTGAGGCGCCAAATTCAAAATCCAAAAGTTGAATTATTAAACATTCATAAATATACAAATGTCGCAGTCATCAAAAGCTCTGATTCTTGGCAATATCACAGCGTTGTCAGATTTAACCTGTTACAGCTAGGGTCCCATTTTCCGAATTTTCGCCTGTCTGACGTGCCCAAAGTTAAATGCCCGCCACTCAGGGCCAGAAACTAGGATATTCACATAATTAGTACTATTGGATAGGAAACACTCTGAAGTGTCTAAAACCATTAAGATATAGTCTGTGGGTATACCAGAACAGATATAGCAGGCATAAACCCGAGGAATTTCTGTCAGGAATTCCTTTTTCTGTTGCCCTCCTCTCACTTCGAAGGCCTGGTAATAGAAATCAATGGGGAATAGGACACAGGTTGCAGTACCTATGGCTTCCACTGGATGTCAACAGTCTCTGGAAAGTGTCTGGAGGAAATAGCCCTGAGCAGATCCTTATAGAAGAAGAAAGACTACAGGAAGGGAAAAATGTAAACAACCGTGCACGTTCACGAGAACGTGAACGCGCCCAGCTTTCTTTTCCTTTTATAACGTTTCAGTTACCATCCGTGTAAAATATGATCGCTATTATTCATGAAAGAATACATAAGGATGCATTATTAATGATATATGATTTGTTTGTGAAAAGATGAGAGGTATAACTTGAACGNTTTTCATTTTGAATTTGCCACGTTATGTTTGCTCTGAAAACGATCCCGCTAGCGGGATCCGTGCGCAGAGAGGTTAAAAAAGGCTTTATGGCAAAAGCACAACATTTGATTGTTTGAGGGTAGCACCTCTAATATTTATGCATTAGCATAAATCCATAACCCAACACGGGTCTCACAAAACGCATAAAATCGCAATTATAAAATCGCTTACCTTTGATGAACTTCTGCTGAGGGCTTCCCAAGTGTCCAACGAAGACAATCCATGCTTCTTTGGTTAGAAAAAGTAATTTATTATATCCATAAATCTCCGTTTGGTTGGTGCGTTATGATCATAAAATCCACAATTGAGTCGCCCATTGAACCGTGAAGAGAACACTTTCAAATTATACCTATACACTTTCTACAAACAAATCAAACATCAATTTTAATGTATCCTTAGGTATCCTTTTGTGTGTATTTACTGTAATATTTCAACCGAACGATAGGAAAGGAAAATAAAGTTGTGCGCGTTCACAATCTCGCACGCATCAAACCTTGTTTACAAAAGTGGTCGCCTGACAATTTCCTCTCCCTATCCGTTCTGGTCACTGCTAGAATTCCCAGACTTTGTATATAGACTGTTGACATCTAGTGGAAGCCATAGGTACTGCAGTCTCAGTCCTACATAAGATTGTATGCAATAGGCACAATGGAGAAGATGCTCATTTACAAAAAAAACTGTAAATCCGGATGGATTTTCCTCGGGTTTTCGCCTGCTATATCACTTCTGTTATACTCACATACATTATTTTAACACTCTTAGAAACTTCAGAGTGTTTCCTATCCAATAGTACTAATTATGTGCATATCCTATTCTCTGGGCCTGAGTGGCATGCATTTTACTTTGGGCACGCCAGACTCTCCAAAACCGTCACCTCGGGAGCCGCTCCCTACGAAGTTAATCTACCTGCATTGTCAGATTTCAAAAAGGCTTTTCGGCAAAAGCAGAACATTTGATTGTCTGAGGACAGCACCCCACTCAAAAACTCAATTAGCATAATAACATAACCAGCAGAGTTGTCACAACTCAAAAATAGCATAAAATAAATTGCTTACCTTTGATGATCTTCCTCTGATGGCATACCCAAGCATCCAGGTTACACAATAAAAGGTCCTTTTGTTCTATAAAGTTCCTCTTTATATCCATAAAGCTCCGTTTGGTTGGCGGATTTTGTTCAGTAATCCACCTGCCCAAAGGCTTTCATCCATGCAGACAAACGATATCCCAAAAGTACCCGTAAATGTCGACGAAAAAAGTCAAACAGCATTTGTAATCAATACTCAGATACCCTAAAATGAATATAAACTATAATATTTCAGACGGAATATAACCTGCTGAATAGAAGAGATAAATAACTAATCGGACATTCCCTGTTACGCACAAAATCCAAAACAGTGTACTTGATGTGAACTCAGGAACAAGTGGTCTTACTTGATTTTCATGACTGAAGCTTCAAACCTTTTTCTAAAGACTGTTGACATCTAGTGGAAGCCATAGGAACTGCAATCTGGGGGTTAAACTATGAGGCTCTGAATAGCTGGCCTATTGAAAACAGTGTGACATGACTGATTCAGATATCCCGGATGGATTTTGCTCGGGTTTTTGCCTGCCATATCAGTTCTTTTATACTCACAGACATTATTTTAACAGTTTAACTGCGGCTGCGTAGGTGACGGTTTTGGAGAGTCTGGCGTGCCCAAAGTAAAATGCCTGCCACTCAGGCCCAGAAAATAGGATATGCACATAATTAGTACTATTGGATAGGAAACACTCTGAAGTTTCTAAGAGTGTTAAAATAATGTATGTGAGTATAACAGAACTTCAAGACTTCAAGGCAATCCAGCTCCGAGATTGCAGTACCTATGGCTTCCACTAGATGTCAGCAGTCTATATACAAAGACTGAGAGTGATTGGAGTAAGCAAAACGGATAGAAACAGGAAATGGTCAGGGGAGCTCAGATGTCAACAAGATTTCTTGGGCGCGAGACTGGATGCGCGCCCCACTTTATTTTACTTATATAACGTTTAGGTGACCACCCGAGTGAAATTTTATTGCTAATATTCATAAAAGTATAGCTAAGGATGCATTATAACTGGTCTTTGATTTGTGTAGGAAAAGTTCATAGATATATTTGAAAGTGTTCTCTTCACGGTTCAATGGGCGACTCAATGGTGGATTTTATGATCATAACGCACCAACCAAACTGAGATTTATGGATATAATAAATGACTTTTTCTAACAAAAGAACCATTAGATGTCTTCATGGGACACTTGGGAAGCCCTCAGCAGAAGTTCTTCGAAAGGTAAGGGATTTGTTTTCGCTGTGAAATGGGTTTTGTGTGAACCGCGCTGATTTATGAATTTATGCTAATGCAGAAATATTAGAGGTGCTATCCTCAAACAATCAAATGTTGTGCTTTCACCGTGAAGCCTTTTTGAAATTTGACAACGCTGTGATATTGCCAAGAAGCAGAGCTTTTGATGACTATGCAACACTTGTATATTGATAAATGTTTAATGACAAATTAGACAAAGTCCCATATCTGCAATTTTGGTCAGGTTATTTATTCATGAGAATTCTGATTTTCAAAGGTGTACACAGTCTTTTTATATTGTACAAGTTGAAATACAAAATATACAAATGCCCCACCCTCTCTAGGAAATAGTGTTTTCCCACAGTACCCATTCATTCCTTATCACAATCTTTGCAACATAAGTCAACCTTGGACAGCTCCTAACAGTCCCTCCCGTCCCAAGGACCAGAAGGCCTCCCACATATGTCTGATAGAACTAAGAATGCTTTGTTCTCACAGACTCCTTCTCGCAAGTCGTACCATCCTGTTTCACTCTTCACACAATATTCATTTCTAGACACACACACATCAATTGAATTACCATTTGGCTTATAACCCTATCTCTATTGCATACATTTTCAGAATGGAATATTCTTAGTATTTTCTTACTAGTACAAACATTTAGTCATTAAAACATATAATCCATAACAGAGGTGCTACCCTCAAACAATCAAATGTTGTGCTTTCGCCGTAAAGCCTTTTTGAAATCTGACAATGCTGTGATATTGCCAAGAAGCAGAGCTTTTGATGACTATGCAACACTTGTATATTGATGAATGTTTAATAATTCAACTTTTGGATTTTGAATTTGGCGCCCCACTGCTCCCTAAGTAGTTAAGACACTTCAGAGTGTTTTCTATCCAAAGCTACAGTCTTTAGCCTTGAAAAACAACCGGATAGAATAAGATTATGTAAGTGGATTGAGGAAGTGTTTTTTGTGTTTTGCGCCCGAGACCGTGAGTGCGCGCCTCGGGATTTCACATTGCTCAGGATATTAGCCGTGTGAAATATTATAGTTAATACACATAAAAGTGTAGCTAAGGATACATTTTAAATGATGTTTGATTTATTTGGACAAAGTTGATAGGTATATTTTGAACGCTTTCTCTTCCCTGTACAAAAGGAACATTGGATGTCTTGCTAGGACACTTTGGATTGCCCTCAGCAGAAGATCATCAAAGGTAAGCAAGTTATTTTAGCTCTTTTTATGTGTTTTGTGACACCCACGCTGGTTTTATTATTATGCTAATGGGGGAAGTACATGGGGTGCTGTCCTCAGACAATCAACTGTTGTGCTTTCGCCGTAAAGCCTTTTTGAAATCTGACAAAGCTGTGAGATTGCCAAGCTTTTGAAGTGTGCAACACTTGTATTTTCATGAATGTTTTATAATTCTACTTTTGGATTTTGAATTTGATGCCCTACATTTTTCCAGATGTTGTCGTGACTGAGGCGCTAGCGCCCCAACGCTCCTTACTTATTCCCAAAAGGTTAACGTGCAGAAAACCCAGACTTTTTACGAGAGCAGAAATCAGTGAATCAGATATCAGAGCACAAGTCAGAATTGGGGCTAGCAACTGTAGATGGGCCAGGGTATACATGCACATTTCCAGATATCATCAACAGTAATACAATCAAGGCACAGCATAGGACATGGAGAGCTCTGCAATGCTGATTTATGATATGTGAATGTGTATCAGATGGTAACAAGATATTGTACAGAAATTTCATCAGGTAACACGAATACAAAGCCGGCGAGAGTTGGGTAGAAAAGGATGTGAGGCCAAAAGTCTGTGTAACCAATAGAGAGTCAGAGTCCCGAGTGTGGGAACAAACATAGTCTGTCCCACGGTTTGGTAAAGAAAGTTTGTAGTCAAGAAGGCATGCAGGAGTAATGAGGCAAATAGCAATATAGCAAAATGTGCAAGAAAAAAATCAAATATATAACAACTTGGGGCTAGCCATTGTAAGTTTAGAGTCACTCGCCCCAACAGTGCGTGTGTGCTGGAGGTGAGCGAAAGCTCGGGAGAGAGGAGGGAGTGTAGTGGGGGTACCTGTACCAGACAGGGGGAGACAGGCCATGGAAGACGGTGAGCAGATCACCAGGTGGAATCCAAGCAGCAGTGCAGCAGGCAACAGGAGTAGGTGTCACACCCACTTGGGACAAGATGTTATTTCTGGAGGCAGATTTCTTGTAGAAAATGCCAGTGGATAGTCTTTGAACAGCAGGAGGGGGTTTCAAAGACTCCTGCCACTTTTTGGGCCCAAAGACCTCGACACCTTTAACTTCACACCTCCGTGCTAATTGAAGTTGTTTGTGGTCTGTCCTAGCAAGACTGGCAGCCTTAACTCAGCATTCAGTCCCCTTAAAGTAAAATCTATCATTGTAATGTGCTTTTTTTTTTATTCTTCTTCTTGGCATTCAAAATAGCATCAGACCAAACACTACTCACTCAGTTCCAGGTTGGATGGTGTCCTCAGGTCTCTGCTGTTTGTTTGCTAGAGCACCCTCCGTATAGCTTGGAAACAGGAAACATTGGTAGCAGTATCCCATTAATTTTGTCCAAAATTAGGTTGTAGGTTTGGAGTTTTGATCTGGAGCGAAGGCCATGCTGTTGAGAGTAGCATCCTGCACATGTACCTGCCGAAAAATCCAAGTTATCTAACTCCAAATCTATCCTTTTCTAAAAAAGCATGTTGAAAAATGTGAGCTCACATGCAGCTGTGTCTCTCTCTCTCTCTATCAGTATCAGTGTTAAAAATGTAACACTTTCTGATGGTTATCATATATAAACTTCAAAGTGTTAAATTTAACACCCAAAGTGTTCAATTTACCAATCGGATTGTGCTGTGTCGGATTCAAGAGCCTCCTCATCTAAAAGCTGATATTTATGTGTGTGGGGGGTATGGGGTTGGGGGGCAGGGGCATGCTGATCTACAAGTATGATTTTCAGATTAATTCTCAGATGGAATTCATTTAAAATGTATTGGCTGCTCGACATTACAAATTGTTATCAGTTAAATAGGGACTGACTGTCTGATATGTCAACTAACGGGTATGGATTAGTTATAGGAAGCGGGTTTCTCCAGGTGTGACGAATAGGATGCACTGTTACACTACCTAGATATTACACACACACCCACTGCCTCTAATTGAGTAATTTGAATGTCTTGTGATGTTGTCTCTGAGACTGATGGAATTACACTCTGCAGCATGGGGAACGCTGAGAACACCAACATCTACATTCTGCTGCCAGCCCGTTCATTACCCAGGCCCCTACATAGGAGAAGAATGTATGTTAGTGGCTGGATGTAAATAGGCACTCAGAGCCATGCTGCTTTGTGCTCCTGAGGTCGTGACAGAGCAGCGTCTGATGTTCCCTCCGTCTTCTGGTGGGTAGGAGAGAGACAGTGACCCATCCATCCATCAACTCTGTCCAAGCCAGGGCTGTGTGATCGATTCCTGTGGATGGGGGGGCTGAGCCTGAGATAGAAAACAGGCTGCAGGGGCAGAGAGATGATGAGGGGAGGGGGAGGGAGGGCATCAGGACTCACTGACTGCTGTGTAATTAAGGCTGAGCTAATTGACGCGGATATTGCCGTAGTGACAGAGGACAGGATCATTGCTCTGGGCACTGAAGGGGCCCATATGGAGTTCTCTGGTGGCTCGTTCTGGAGCCGCATGAACACCGCAGACGGTGGACGTGACATTTAATTAGAGACCAGTACAAAAACTAAAGGGCTCAGGCTAATTCTTAAAATAACACAATGTCCAGGTAGTTAAAGAAGGAATTACAGCGTATTATTTTCTAAACAACACATCACTTGTCTTTTGACAGTAGGACTGGAATGATAGCATACATTATGGACGTAGTCCTAATGCTCACACACCTAAGTGGATTGCGGTCCTTACCATCCAACCATGGCTAGCCTAAATATGCTTATATGAATGCTTGCATCTGTTGATGAAGTGGGGGAGCCCATATAGATGTGCATAGATGAGGTAATAAGGGCATCAGGGACCATCTCTAAGCCCAACACAGCCACTTCAACACTGGGGCTGGGCCTGGGCGGCCTGGGTCTGCTGCCTGCAGCCTTGACCATGGGGCCTGCCTCATGCCCATGGCTGGTCCCCCATCCCCGTACCTGGTGACTAAACACACACAGGGGGACCGGGCTCTGCCAGAGGACGCAGCTAATTTGTCAGCCATTCATTTTCCCCGGTGCAGAGCAAAAGGAGACAAAGCTCTGTTACCTAAGTGACAGACAGGCCAATGCATTACTCATCTTCTAGGGGATTCATTATGGGGCCCAGGGCCGGGAGGGGCCTAATTGTGTGGCTCCTTATTTAACTGGCACAGCTATGGCAGAGCACAGCAGAGCCTAATCAGACTGCATTGCATCCCTCATCCTGGGTAAGATGGCAGAACAGTGGGAGAGAGGAGAGTCGACTGCTGCCGCGGTCCAAAAAATACAAGACAGTGGTTTGAGTGCATGCACAGTTCTGTGTGAGCAGTTAGTGAATTAGAGCCTGTGCCTTTGTTGGCAAACGCAACAGGCATTCCTTAGCATAGCGTGAAACAAAGTCCTGTGATTTATTTCGGCCTAAAAAGTTCAAAGAAAAAGTCTGTAATTTACAGAAACAATCAATCAGACGTGGAAGGGGCCATGCTGAAATCTCCTTCTCAACATATTGGCCTTGTACTGTAAATAGTTGGTGTGTCTGTTTTCCCATGTGTGTGTGTTTGTGAGGTTGGTTATGTTTCCACTCAAAACTGCAGAAATATGTGTTTGATTCCTATTGGTTGGTTGAATTTACATATCAATGAGGTGTTATGCCATTGGTCATGCTTGCAGATAGCGGGATATTGCGAACGTCAACTATTCTCAGTCTGATATTGACATGCAAGTGGTAGGTCACATTCTGAAATAGTGCATTCTATTTACAATGTGTACGAGTTCACTATGTACATGTCTGATATACACCGTGCCTTCAGAAAGTATTCATACCCCATGACTTATTCCACATTTTTTTTCTGTTACATCCTGAATTCAAAATAATACCCCACACAAACATATCTATAACATGATGCAGTCACCACCATGCTTGAAAATATGAAGAGTGGTACTCAGTGATGTGTTGTGTTGGATTTGCCCCAAACATAATGCTTTGTATTCAGGACATGAAGTTAATTTCTTTGCCACATTTTTAGCAGTTTTACTTTAGTTCCTTATTTCAAACAGGATGCATGTTTTTGAATATTTTTATTCTGTACAGGCTTCCTTCTTTTCACTCTGTCATTTAGGTAGGTATTATGGAGTAACGTTGTTGATCCATCCTCAGTTTTAACTCCTATCACAGCCATTAAACACTATGGGGAGGTTTCCTGCGCACAGATTAAGCCTAATCCTGGACTAAAAAGCATGTTCAATGGAGATTCTCCACTGAGTTAGCTTTTTAGTCAAAGACTAATCTTAATATGTGTCTGGGAAACTGGACCTAAAACTGTTTTAAAGTCACCATTGGCCTCATGGTGAAATCCCTGAGCGGTTTCTATCCTCTGCGGCTACTGTATCTTTGTAGTGACATGGTGTATTTATACACCATCCAAAGTGTAATTGATAACTTCAACATGCGCAAAGGGATATTAAATGTCTGCTATTTACCCATCTACCAATAAGTGGCTTCCTTTGCGAGACATTAGAAAACCTCCCTGGTCTTTGTGGTTGAATCTGTGTTTAAAATTCACTGCTCGACTGAGGGACCTTATGTGAGGGGTACAAAGATGAGGAAGTCATTCAAAAATCATGTTAATCACAATTACACACAAATACAATTACAAAAATACAAAAATCATGTTAATCACAATTACACACAAATACACACTGAGTGAGTCCATGAACATATTATGTGACTTGTTAAGCAAATTTGTACTCCTGAACTTATTTAGGCTTGCCATAACAAAGGGGTTGAATACTTATTGACTCAAGACATTTCAGCTTTTCATTTTTTATTAATTTGTAAAAGTTTCTACGAACATAACTCCACTTATTATGGTGCATTGTGTGTAGGCCAGTGACACAAAATCTCAATTTAATCCATTTTAAATTCAGGCTGTAACACAAAAGTCAAGGGGTGTGAATACTTTCTGAAGGCACTGTGTATGTACCTGTTAGATATTGGGAGCTTCCTGGGATGTGCTTTTGTATGTTATTGCTGTAAGAGTGAGTTAGCTAGCATGCTCTAATTGTAATGGTTGCATTAGCTCCCTGCTAATTCACAGTTATTTCCATGCTAACAGACAAATCACAAATCTACAGCCATCAACATACTGTTGTCCCACACATCTAATGTGCTTCCTTTTGTCTCATCAGGTACTTTGATATATTGTATTTTGTAATATTTTTGTCATTGTTATGTTTCATTACAAAATTCCCAGTCTGATATTGACATGTAAGCAACGTACTACGAATCTATGGCCATTAACTTACTGTTGTCCTGCACATCTAACGTGCTTCCTTTTGTCTGTAGTCAGAATAAACACCCATCAATTGGGATCGCTGGCTGGACAGTCTTCAAGACCAGTCTTCGTGTCAGTCTTCGTGTCTTCATGGGACATCTGTTACACGTGTGTGCGTCCGTGTGTCCGCGCGTGTGTGTCCAATACAGTAAGCCCTAGAGTAGAGCAAGGGAACGCTGCAGCAGTTCCAGTGGGTTGAGGAAGGCGAGGAGACAACCTGCTGCCTTGGTGCTCCAGGAAGAGGCGCAGGCGTCCCATGTGGGCTTGGGCACAACACTACAGCCTGTTTCCAATGGATACCTATCCAATTGCTTCCCACCTCCCACCTCTGCCGCAGGAATGAGGGACAGGAGAGGGGGAAGAGGAGGAAAGAGGTGGAGGAGAAGAAAGTGGAGGAGTAGAGTGGCTGCTGTTTCTGTTTACAGAGGCCAATTACCATTGTGCAAGGGTGACCTCTGTTTAGGAACCCACCCTGGTGGACAGTCGGAGCAGGGACAGTAAGCAACAACGTGAGGCTCTATGTGCGATGGAGGAGTCAGAGTGAACAGCACGCCTTATTATGATATGAGGCAGCAGCTCATCCATGTCCTGCTTCCTTTACACTTGTGTGTATAAGGTAGTTGTTGTGAAATTGTTAGATTACTTGTTAGATACTACTGCATGGTCGGAACTAGAAGCACAAGCATTTCGCTACACTCGCATTAACATCTGCTAACCATGTGTATGTGACAAATAACATTTTATTTGATTTGCTGTCCAGTCATTAGCCTGTCACCCTGCCAGGTGTGCTCTGCCTGGGAGGCTATTTGGGCTCTGGGTACCACTCTGATCTCCCCTCTCCCCGGTTCAGTGGATCCTCCCTGGAACTCAAATCAAATCAAATCAAATGTATTTATAAAGCCCTTCTTACATCAGCTGATGTCACAGAGTGCTGTACAGAAACCCAGCCTAAAACCCCAAACAGCAAGCAATGCAGGTGTAAAAGCACGGTGGCTAGGAAAAACTCCCTAGAAAGGCCAAAACCTAGGAAGAAACCTAGAGAGGAACCAGGCTGTGAGGGGTGGCCAGTCCTCTTCTGGCTGTGCCGGGTGCAGATTATAACAGAACATGGACAAGATTTTAAAATGTTCATAAAACAGGCAGAACAGTTGAAACTGGAGAAGCAGCACGGCCAGGTGGACTCGGGACATCAAGGAGTCATCAGGCCAGGTAGGCCTTNACTACTGCAGCATAAATACTGGGGGCTGAGACAGGAGGGGTCGGGAGACACTGTGGCCCCGTCCGACGATACCCCCGGACAGGGCCAAACAGACAGGATATAACCCCACCCACTCTGCCGAAGCACAGCCCCCACACCACTAGAGGGATATCTTCAACCACCAACTTACCATCCTGAGACAAGGCCGAGTATAGCCCACAAGATCTCCGCCACGGCACCAGTAAGCCAGTGACTCAGCCCCTGTAATAGGGTTAGAGGCAGAGAATCCCAGTGGAGGGGAACTGGCCAGGCAAAGACAGCAAGGGTGGTCTGTTGCTCCGGTGCCTTTCCGTTCACCTTCACACTCCTGGGCCAGACTACACTCAATCATAGGACCTACTGAAGAGATGAGTCTTCAATAAAGACTTAAAGGTTGAGACCGAGTCTGCGTCTCTCACATGGATAGGCAGACTATTCCATAAAAATGGAGCTCTATAGGAAAAAGCACTGCCTCCAGCTGTTTGCTTAGATATTCTAGGGACAGTAAGGAGGCCTGCGTCTTGTGACCATAGCGTACGTGTAGGTATGTACGGCAGGACCAAATCGGAAAGATAGGTAGGAGCAAGCCCATGTAATGCTTTGTAGGTTAGCAGTAAAACCTTGAAATCAGCCCTTGTCTTAACAGGAAGCCAGTGTAGCTCTAATCCCCCTCCCCTGGGTGAATGAAAGAGGCTGTTTCCCAAATGGCACCCTATTTCCTGTATAGTGATCTACTTTTGTGCAGGGCTCAAGTGTAGTGGTCTATATAGGATATGGGATGCCATTTGGGACGCACACATAGAGAGAGAAGCCCTGTCTGACTGTCTGGCTGGCTGGCTGTAGAGGGCCTGAAAGTACTGTGTGACGTATATGGGAGGAGAGTGACATTACTGCAAGTCTCTCTTTCAAGGACTGGAAGAAATGTGTCCTCGAAGCCTGAAGTCAATGTTAATGATATGGACAATTTGTGGGCAAAGTGGTGCTTTCCTTGCGGTGCTAACTCCCTCGAACATGTCTGAATGCCTCAAGTGAAACTTCAAAGGATTCCCCAGCACCATTGTTAGTGGACATGTCCACTTTTTAGCGAATACAATGAGAGAATCAAACCCCTCTGAAATGCAGGCAGTGGTCGTGTGGCTTTGATGTCCCCTCCTGTATAATAGGAAGAAAACTTTTGTCTTTGTCTGTATCTCTCTCTCTCCCAGTAGTCATCAATCAACCCGCCACCGCCTGCTCCCAGAGGAATAGCGTAGCCAGCACTTATTTTCATGATTTCACTAATATCATCAAAATCAATAAATCATAGCGCGTTTTTGGGCTAGTTTATACCTGATAAAGTAGAATCCTGTTGAAAAATAATGTAAAAAGTATCATTTACATAACTAAACACACATTGAACATGATATTGTTGCTGCTTCCTGTTTTCATGTCTTTTTGATTTATGGCCAAGTCTCAAAACATCGGTTTTAGATGTCCACATTCATAATCAACATGCTGAAATAAGTTGTGATATTTTGAAGACCTATACGTAATAGTTACTTCCTACACACGCGTGTCAAACTTATATTCAGATTACTTGTATTTTGCTAAATTAGTACCTTGTAAACTGCACATGCACCAATATTTACCAGGCGGTCACACTAGACTGGAATTGTTTAGCTACTTCTATTAGAATCAATAGCGCACACAAATGAATCACTCACATAGATATTGTATTGAAATCAATGGAACTGGGATATTAACCATTGCGACATGTACCGTTTGCGTTCTTCTAACAGAACTTGGGTATATTACGTTTGGGGCGGCAGGTAGCCTAGTGGATTTCTGCCCTGAGCCAATACCTAAAAGGTTGCTGGATCAAATCCCCGAGCTGGCAAGGTAAATATCTGTCATTCTGCTCCTGAACAAAGCAGTTAACCTACCAGTTCCCCGGTAGGCCATCAACGTAAATAAGATTTTGTTCTTAACTGACTTGCCTAGTTAAATAAAGGTAAACAAAATGTTATAATACTGAGCATAAATGTAAAGTGTTGGTTTCATTAGCTGAAATAAAATATCACAAATTTTCCACAGGCACGAAAAGCTTATTTCTCTAAAATGTTGTGCACAATTTTTTTTACATCCCTGTTAGTGAGCATATATCCTTTGCCAAGATAATCCATACACCTGATAGGTGTGGCATATCAATCATGATGATTACACATATGCACCTGGTGCTGGGGACAATAAAAGGCCACTAAAATACACAATGAGTGTGCAGGGAGTGTGCAGTTGGCATGCTGACTGTAGGAATGTCCTCCAGAACTGTTGCCAGAGAATTGAATGTTTGTTTCTCTACCATAAGCCTCCTCCAACGTTGTTTTGGAGAACTTGGCAGTACTATCCAACCTGCCTCACAACCACAGACCACTTGTAATCACACCAGCCCAGGACCTCCACATCCAGCTTCTTCACCTGAGGGATGGCCTGAGACGAGCCACCCGGACAGCTGATTAAACTGTGGGTTTGCACAACCAAAGAACTTCTGTACAAACTGTCAGAAACTGTCTCAGGGAAGCTCATCTGCGTACTTGTCGTCCTCACCAGGATCTTGACCTGACTGCAGTTTGGCGTCAGTGGGCAAATTCTCACCTTTGATGGCCACTGGCATGCTGGAGAAGTGTGCTCTTCACGGATGACTCCCAATTTCAGTTGTACTGGGCAGATGGCAGACATTGTGTATGGCCTCGTGTTGGTGAGACGTTGTGAACAGAGCACACCATGGTGGCGGTGGGGTTATTCTATGAGCAGGCGTAAGCTACGGCCAACGAACACAGTTGCATTTTATCGATGGCGATTTGAATGCACAGAGATACCGTGACGAGATCCTGAGGCCCACTGTCGTGCCATTCATCTGCCGCCATCACCTCATGTTTCAGCATTATAATGCATGGCCCCATGTCGCAAGGATCCGCACAGAAATCCTGGAGGCTGAAAATGTCCCAGTTCTTCCATGGCCTGCATACTCAACAGATGTCACCCATGACAACGTGTTCCAGTTCCCGCCAATATCCAGAAACTTCGCACAGCCATTGAAGAGGAGTGGGACAACATTCCACAGGCCACAATCAACAGAATCATCAACTCTATGCGAAGGAGATGTGTCGCACTGCATGAGGCGAATGGTGGTCACACCAGATACTGACTGGTTTTCTGATCCATGCCCCTACCTTTTTTTTAAGGTGTATCTGTATTCCCAGTCGTGAAATCCATATATTAGGGTCTAATGAATTTACTTCAATTGACTAATTTCCTTATATAACCTGTTAGAAATTGTAGCATGTTGCATTTACAGTATATTTCTGTTCAGTTATATAGAGTATGTTGATAGCCGACAACCAGTCGTAGCCATTTATCAACTTACATCTCTGTGATATTATTCGGTAGAAACAGGAAACAACACTTTTTTGAATGGATAATTTCATGAATCCATTTCTTAATAGCATTAGGGGATGGCTTTTATTTGAAGGATGGCTTAACCTTCAAATCCATGAATACATATGAGGTCAGAGACGTTTATGGGAGGAGCGCCCAATTTTTTCTAGCCACGTGGTCTGAAAAGGACAGCAGTCCAAGTCCCACTACCGACTGGCAGTGAGTTTTGTGCTTCCTTGATAAAAGGAAGAGCAGAGTGTGTTCCCTGACATGTAATTCCAAAGCATGCCTAAAGAATGAAATCAACCACATTCTTCAGAAAGCTATCCATGTCCGTTTCCGGCTTCCATCCACCTATATCTCAGAGCATGATCATTTCAACTCTGTTTGGCCGGATGGCTTTTTTATTCTTGACGTCATTATCCACAAATAAATAAATCGCCTCACATGAATTACATGCAAGAGAGGATTACGTGTCTTGGCTGCCTAAATATGCACACTCTGATAGATACACTCATGCGTGTGCCTTTCAGCGTTTTGCACAGTGCAATGTTTCTTGGTGTGGAAATGCATTTTGTGATATGCTGTATTTACAGGTCTACGACTACTGAGCACAAATTGTATGAAAAATGGGTGAGTCAATTGGCACAAAGAGCATGTTTAATCAGATGCTAAGAATATCTCAGCTAGGGGTGGATGAGAATGGGCTGACATGCCAGGTATTTCTGAAGCATCATACAGCATGAGTTGAACCAAGTCCCTGCCAAGCTAATAAATAAACAACACCATTATGATTCGTGCTCTCATGGATGTGGGTATTAAGAGAAAACCTCTACTTTGTGTATCGAGGTCGAAGAAGAGTGTTTAATTAAAAGGAATTTAGACAAACCAATAGACTACAGTGTCCTGCTGCTTCTCTTATCTATTCCACTGCAATGGATTCCAAAGACATGCTTTGTCTCCAATTCTGTCCCTCCATCTGTACATTGACAGATCATTAAGTAGTAAATCTATCAGCTTCGGCCATGCGTCTCTCGGGCTGACACTCCAAATACCATGGAGCTGTAGAAAGGGGAGAGCCTGCCCCAAACAGGGAGTGAAAAGTTGCTGAGCTGGGCACAATATCCTCCCTAGCCCCCACCCTCCACTCAATAAACTGCTTGGCTTCTCTTTCACTCTTGCAGAAGTGCCGATCAATCCCTCTGCTAGAGTCTGGGCCAAAACCCACCATGCCCCAGGGTTCGATACCTGGCACGGGCCTTCCCCTCCATCGTCACTGCAGCCTGGGGACTGCTACTCCAAAACAAGAGAGAAAAATCTAGCTACAAATCACTGGCACACAGCTGCTCATTTTTCCTCCCTCTGATGATATTTGAATTAAGTCTAATTAATTGTGTTACTGTATGTGTATCAGCTGTCCATCTCAATTGTATTTAGCTATACTCGCATTCTGTAATGGCCTTGATTATTGGAAATCAAAAATAGAATTGCTTTGACCGTGATTGGCATCCAGGATGTTAACAGGGGTTATAAATGATTTGCAAAACTGCCAGATTTGGATTAATATCTTTCCCTTGTCTAGGTTTTGCAACATTCACTTGAATTTTTACATCCAAAACAGAGAGAGTCTTTGCTCATCATCTGACCTACTGTACTGAATATATTCCCCCTTATTGCATATCACATCCTCCGGTTACCAAGGTAACTGATATTAATTCAGCTCACCATTGACTCAAAGTTATATTTATTTATTTACCCTCAAGTGTGTATAGCTTCAGAAGCCAACAACATTACTGAGCAAAAGGAAAAACCCAGCAAATCGATCAAAACGTGATGAAAATATGTCATGTAAAAGCTTTTTTTCCCCCATTACCAGCCAAGCCAATGTCAGACAATCTGTGTGCCTCATGCTATGGTTATGTACCCAGTGAGTAGAACGAAAGTGTCCCTGAGATTTCATCCTTCTCCACGTGTACAATGTGCCTCATAGAATAGAATGATTCTGCTATCCAGGGGCATGATGTGCATTCACCTACACAGTGTGTTCATAACATTAACAGAAGCGAAACCTTTCCACCCCCACCACCACTCTAATTATCTGCTGTGCTCTCCGATGCTAGAATGAAAGCAGTCAGGAGCCATGGTAACCAACCAGTAGGCAAGTAGAGTATAGAATGGAGTCCTATTCACCAGCTACGCAGCAAGAGGGCTCACTGCATGCATTGCTATACATGTGAGTATAGCTAGGTAGAGCACCTGTCCAAATCAACAGCCACTTCTCTGTGACTCGAGTGACTGCTTCCTTTGCTGCTTCTTTGTGACTCCCCTAGCTGCTTCTCTGTTACTCTAGTGACTGATTCCCTAGCTGCTTCTCTGTGACTCTAGTGGCTACTCCCTTAGCAGCTTCTGGGCCGGCAGGTAGCCTAATGGTTAGAGCGTTGGGCCAGTAACCGAAAGGTTGCTGGATTGAATCCCTGAGCTGACAAGGTAAAAATATGTTATTCTGCCCCTGAACAAGGCACTGTAGGCGGTAAATAAAAATGTGTTATTAACTGACTTGCCTGGTTAAAAAATAAGAACAAAAAGCTTCTCTGTGGTTCAAGTGACATGGGAAAAGTCAATCTGCTTATCTGTGAGTCTAGTGACTCCCCTAGCTGCTTCTCTGTGACTCTAGTGACTGCTTCTCTGTAACTCTAGTGGCTGCTCCCTTAGCAGCATCTCTGTGACTCCAGTGACTGATCTCCTAGCTGCTTCTCTGTAACTGTAGTGACTCCCCACCTAGCTGCTTCTCTGTAACTCTAGTGACTCCCCACCTAGCTGCTTCTCTGTAACTCTAGTGACTCCCCACCTAGCTGCTTCTCTGTAACTCTGGTGACTCCTCCCCTAGCAGCTGGCATTGAGGAGTACACCACATCAGTCACTGGCTTTATCAAGAAGTGCATCGAGGACGTTGTCCCCACAGTGACTGTACTTACATAACCCAACCAGAAGCCATGGATTACAGGCAACATTCGCACTGAGCTAAAAGGTAGAGCTGCTGCTTTCAATGTAAAACATTTGTATATATATATTTTTTTCCTTTATTTAACCAGGTAGGCTAGTTGAGAACAAGTTCTCATTTGCAACTGCGACCTGGCCAAGATAAAGCCTAGCAATTAGACACGTACAACAACACAGAGTTAGACATGGAATAAACAAAACATACAGTCAATAATACAGTAGAAAAAAAGGAAAAAAGTATATATACAGTGAGTGCAAATTAGTGCAAATGAGGTAAGATAAGGGAGCAGTGGGGCACTCCCGACACTACCCGGTGAAATGTAAGGCGCCAAATTCAAAATCCAAAAGTTGAATTATTAAACATTCATCAATATACAAGTGTTGCATAGTCATCAAAAGCTCTGCTTCTTGGCAATATCACAGCGTTGTCAGATTTCAAAAAGGCTTTACGGCGAAAGCATAACATTTGATTGTTTGAGGATAGCACCTACAATAATTATACATTAGCATAAATTCATAAACCAGCGCGGTTCACACAAAACCCATTTCACAGCGAAAACAAATCCCTTACCTTTTGAAGAACTTCTGCTGAGGGCTTCCCAAGTGTCCAACGAAGACATCCAATGGTTCTTTTGTTAGAAAAAGTCATTTATTATATCCATAAATCTCTGTTTGGTTGGCGCGTTATGATCATAAAATCCAACGTCGAATCGCCCATTGAACCGTGAAGAGAACGCGTTCAAATATACCTATACACTTTTCCTAAACAAATCAAATACCAGTTATAATGCATCCTTAGCTATCCTTTTATGAATATTAGCGATAATATTTCACTCGGATGGTCACCTAAACGTTATGAAAGGAAAATACAGTGGGGCGCGCATTCAGTCTCGCGCCCGAGAAAACTTCTTGACATTTCAGGTCCCCTGACCATTTCCTGTTCCTATCCGTTCCTCTTACTCCATTCACTCCCAGTCTTTGTATATAGACTGTTGACATCTAGTGGAAGCCATAGGTACTGCAATCCAGGAGCTGGATTGCCTTGAAGTCAATGGGGAGAGTGTCAAACAGAGCAAAGGTCATCAAAAACTGCATTTCCGGATGGATTTTCCTCGGGTTTTCGCCTGCTATATCAGTTCTGTTATACTCACAGACATTCTGTTAACACTTTTAGAAACTTCAGAGTGTTTCCTATCAAATAGTACTAATTATGTGCATATCCTATTTTCTGAGCCTGAGTGGCAGGCATTTTACTTTGGGCACGCCAGACTCTCCAAAACTGTCACCTCTGCTGCCGCTCCCTAAGAAGTTAAGGCAATAAATAGGCCATGGTGGCGAAGTAATTACAATATAGCAATTAGACACTGGAATGGTAGATGTGCAGAAGATGAATGTGCAAGTAGAGATACTGGGGTGCAAAGGAGCAAGATAAATAAATACATAAAATACAGTATGGGGATGAGGTAGATAGATGGGCTGTTTACAGATGGACTATGTACAGGTGCAGTGATCTGTGAGCTGCTCTGACACCTGGTGCTTAAAGCTAGTGAGGGAGATATGAGTCTCCAGCTTCAGTGATTTTTGCAGTTCGTTCCAGTCATTGGCAGCAGAGAACTGGAAGGAAAGGTGAACAAAGGAGGATTTGGCTTTGGGGGTGACCAGTGAGACGTACCTGCAGGAGCGCGTGCTACGAGTGGGCGCTGCTATGGTGACCAGTGAGCTGAGATAAGGCGGGGCTTTACCTAGCAGAGACTTGTAGATTACCTGTAGCCAGTGGGTTTGGCGACGAGTATGAAGCGAGGACCAACCAACGAGAGTGTAGGTCGCAGTGGTGGGTAGTGTATGGGGCTTTGGTGACAAAACGGATGGCACTGTGATAGACTGCATCCAATTTGTTGAGTAGAGTGTTGGAGGCTATTTTATCGTCGAGGATCGGTAGGATGGTCAGTTTTACGAGGGTATGTTTGGCAGCATGAGTGAAGAATGCTTTGTTGAGATATAGGAAGCTGTCTCTAGATTTAATGTTGGATTGGAGAACGTTAATGTGAGTCTGGAAGGAGAGTTTACAGTCTAACCAGACACCTAGGTATTTGTAGTTTTCCACGTATTCTAAGTCAGAGCCGTACAGAGTAGTGATGCTGGACAGGCGGGCAGGTGCGGGCAGTGATCGATTGAATAGCATGCATTTAGTTTTACTTGCATTTAAGAGCAGTTGTAGGCCACAGAATGAGAGTTGTATGGCATTGAAGTTCGTCTGGAGGTTAGTTAACTACTTAGGAAGTAGTGGGGCGCTAGCAATGGTTATTTTGTTAGAAAAAGTCATTTATTACAGTGAGGGAAAAAAGTATTTGATCCCTTGCTGATTTTGTATGTTTGCCCACTGACAAAGAAATGATCAGTCTATAATTTTAATGGTAGGTTTATTTGAACAGTGAGAGACAGAATAACAACAAAAAAATCCAGAAAAATGCATGTGAAAAATGTTATAAATTGATTTGCATTTTAATGAGGGAAATAGGTATTTGACCCCTCTGCAAAACATGACTTAGTACTTGGTGGCAAAACCCTTGTTAGCAATCACAGAGGTCAGACGTTTCATTTTAGTTGGTCACCAGGTTTGCACACATTTCAGGAGGGATTTTGTCCCACTCCTCTTTGCAGATCTTCTCCAAGTCATTAAGGTTTCGAGGCTGACATTTGGCAACTCGAACCTTCAGCTCCCTCCACAGATTTTCTATGGGATTAAGGTCTGGAGACTGGCTAGGCCACTCCAGGACCTTAATGTTCTTCTTCTTGAGCCACTCCTTTGTTGCCTTGGCCGTGTGTTTTGGGTCATTGTCATGCTGGAATACCCATCCACGACCCATTTTCAATGCCCTGGCTGAGGGAAGGAGGTTCTCACCCAAGATGTGATGGTACATGGCCCCGTCCATCGTCCCTTTGATGCGGTGAAGTTGTCCTGTCCCCTTAGCAGAAAAACACCCCCAAAGCATAATGTTTCCNCAAACTTCAGACGGGCATGTATATGTGCTTTCTTGAGCAGGGGGACCTTGCGGGCGCTGCAGGATTTCAGTCCTTCATGGCGTAGTGTGTTACCAATTGTTTTCTTGGTGACTATGGTCCCAGCTGCCTTGAGATCATTGACAAGATCCTCCCGTGTAGTTCTGGGCTGATTCCTCACCGTTCTCATGATCATTGCAACTCCACGAGGTGAGATCTTGCATGGAGCCCCAGGCCGAGGGAGATTGACAGTTCTTTTGTGTTTCTTCCATTTGCGAATAATCGCACCAACTGTTGTCACCATCTCACCAAGCTGCTTGGCGATGGTCTTGTAGCCCATTCCAGCCTTGTGTAGGTCTACAATCTTGTCCCTGACATCTTTGGAGAGCTCTTTAGTCTTGGTCATGGTGAAGAGTTTGGAATCTGATTGATTGATTGATTGCTTCTGTGGACAGGTGTCTTTTATACAGGTAACAAACTGAGATTAGGAGCACTCCCTTTAAGAGTGTGCTCCTAATCTCAGCTCGTTACCTGTATAAAAGACACCTGGGAGCCAGAAATCTTTCTGATTGAGAGGGGGTCAAATACTTATTTCCCTCATTAAAATGCAAATCAATTTATAAGATTTTTCACAAGTGTTTTTCTGGATTTTTTTGTTGTTATTCTGTCTCTCACTGTTCAAATAAACCTACCATTAAAATTATAGACTGATCATTTCTTTGTCAGTGGGCAAACGTACAAAATAAGCAGGGGATCAAATACTTTTTCCCTCACTGTATATCCATAAATCTCCGTTTGGTTGGCACGTTATGTTCATAAAATACAGCGTCCACTCGCCCATTGAACCGTGAAGAGAACATGTTCAACCTATACCTATACACTTGTCCAAGAACAATCAAACATCATTGATAATGTATCCTTAGGAACACTTTTATGTATATTTACTATAATATTTCAACTGGATTATAAACTGGACGATAGGAAAGGAAAAAAACACAGCGCGCGCGAGCCCGTGAACGCGCCTCCTCTTCTGCTTACATCCTGTGACTAGTTCTAAATTCTTCTTCTATTACCATCCAGAGCAACCTAACATCACCAAACACTGTCTAGAGACTGTTGACATCCATATGAAGCAATAGGTACTGCAATCTTACTCCCATATATGGCTGTTTTCAATAGGGAGGGGTTCAAAATGAGGCAATGTGTCAAAACACTTTTTCCAGGACAGAAATTCCTCGAGTTTTCTCCTGCTATATCCGTTCTGTTATACTCACAGACAATATTTTAACACTCTTAGAAACATCAGAGTGTTTCCTATCCAATAGCACTAATAATGTGCATATCCTAGTTTCTGGGCCTAAGTTGCAGGCCTTTTACTTTGGGCACGCCAGACTCTCCAAAACCGACACTTCAGCTGCCGCTCCCTAAGTTAACACAGTGTCCAAAGAGGGGCCAGAAATATACAGAATGGTGTCGTCTGCGTAGAGGTCGATCAGAGAATCACCTGCAGCAAGAGCGACATCATTGATGTAAACAGAGAAAAGAGTCGGCCCGAGAATTGAACCCTGTGGCACCCTCATAGAGACTGCCAGAGGTTCGGACAATAGGCCCTCCGATTTGACACACTGAACTTACGGGACTCTAACCCAGAAGCTTATAAGAAATCCTTCTATGCCTTCCGACGAAACATCAAACAGGCAAAGCGTCAATACAGGGATAAGATTGATTCGTACTACACTGGCTCGGACGCTCGTCTTATGTGGCAGGGCTTGCAAACTATTACAGACTATAAAGGGAAGCACAGCCGCGAGCTGCCCAGTGACACGAGCCTACAAGACGAGCTAAATCACTTCTATGCTCGCTTCGAGGCAAGCAACATTGAGGCATGCATGAGAGCATCAGCTGTTCCGGACGACTGTGAGATCATACCGATGTGAGATGTGAGTAAGACCTTTAACTACTTAGGGAGTGGTGAGGCGCTAGCGCCCCACTCCCGACACTATCCGGTGAAGTGTGAGGCGCCAAATTCAAAATCCAAAAGATGAATTATTAAACATTCATCAATATACAAGTTTTGCATGGTCATCAAAAGCTCCGATTCTTGGCAATATCACAGCGTTGTCAGATTTCAAAAAGGCTTTACGGCGAAAGCACAACATTTGATTGTTTGAGGGTAGCACCTCTAATATTTACACATTAGCATAAATCCATAACCCAACACGGGTCTCACAAAATGCATAAAATCGCTAATATAAAATCGCTTACCTTTGATGATCTTCTGCTGAGGGCTTCCCAAGTGTCCAACGAAGACAATCCATGCTTCTTTTATTAGAAAAAGTCATTTATTATATCCATAAATCTCTGTTTGGTTGGCGCCCATTGAACCGTGAAGAGAACACGTTCAAATTATACCTATACACTTTCTACAAACAAATCAAAAATAATTTTTTATGTATCCTTAGGTATCCTTTTGGGTATATTTGCTGTAATATTTCATCCGGACGATAACGTGAACGATAGGAAAGAAAAATAAAGTGGTGCGCGTTCACAATCTCGCGCGCGTCAAACCTTGTTTACAAAAGTGGTCGCCTGACAATTTCCTTTTCCTAATTATGTTCCTAATTATGTGCATATCCTATTTTCTGAGCCTGAGTGGCATGCATTTTACTTTGGGCACGCCAGACTCTCCAAAACCGTCACCTATGCAGCCGCTCCCTAAGACGTTAAACAGGTCAACATTCACAAGGCTGTGGGGCCGGATTACCAGGACGTGTGCTCCGGGCATGTGCTGACCAACTGGCAGGTGTCTTCACTGACATTTTAAGCATGTCCCTGATTGAGTCTGTAATACCAACAAGCAGACCACCATGGTCCCTGTGCCCACGAACACGAAGGCAACCTGCCTAAATGACTACAGACCCGTAGCACTCACGTCCGTAGCCATCAAGTGCTTTGAAAGGCTGGTAATGGCTCACATCAACACCATTATCCCAGGAACTCTAGACCCACTCCAATTTGCATACTGCCCAAACAGATCCACAGATGATGCAATCTCTATTGCACTCCACACTGCCCTTTCCCACCTGTACAAAAGGAACACCTACGTGAGAATGCTATTCGTTGACTACTGCTCAAAGTTCAACATCATAGTACCCTCAAAGTTCATCACTAAGCTAAGGATCCTGGGACTAAACACCTCCCTCTGCAGCTGGATCCTGGGCCCCCAGGTGGTGAGGGTAGGTAGCAACACATCTGCCACGCTGATCCTCAACACTGGAACCATTCAGGGGTGCGTGCTCAGTCCCTTCCTGTACTCCCTGTTCACCCACGACTGCATGGCCAGGCACGACTCAACACCATCATTAAGTTTGCAGTCGATGCAACAGTGGTAGGCCTGATCACCGACAACGACGAGACAGTCTATAGGGAGGAGGTCAGAGACCTGGCTGGGTGGTGCCAGAATAAAACCCTATCCCTCAACGTACCCAAGACTATGGAGATGATTGTGGACTACAGGAAAAAGAGGACCGAGCATACCCCCATTCTCATCAACGGGGCTGTAGTGGAGCAAGTTGAGAGCTTCAAGTTCCTTGGTGTCCACATCACCAACAAACTAGAATGGTCCAAACACACCAAGACAGTCGTGAAGAGGGCACGACAAAGCCTATTCCCCCTCAGGAAACTAAAAAGATTTGGCATGGGTCCTCAGATCTTCAAAAGGTTCTAAAGCTGCAACATCGAGAGTATCTTGACTGGTTGCATCACTGCCTGGTACGGCAACTGCTCGGCCTCCGACTGCAAGGCACTACAGAGAGTAGTGCGTATGGCCCAGTACCTCACTGGGGCTAAGCTGCATGCCATCCAGGACCTCTACACCAGGCGGTGTCAGTGGAAGGCCCTAAAAATTGTCAAAGACCCCAGCCACCCCAGTCATAGACTGTTCTCTCTACTACCGCATGGCAAGCGTTACCGGAGTTCCAAGTCTAGGACAAAAAAACTTCTCAACAGTTTTTACCCCAAAGCCTCCAGAACAGGTAATCAAATGGCTACCCGGATTATATGTATTTAGTGACCCCCCTTCCCAACCCCTCTTTTACACTGCTGCTACTCTCTGTTTATCATATATGCATAGTCACATTAACTATACATTCACGTACATACTACCTCAATTAGCCCAACCAACCAGTGCCCCCGCACATTGGCTAACCGGGCTGTCTGCATTGTGTCCCACCACCCGCCAACCCTTCTTTTACACTACTGCTAATCTCTGTTTATCATATATGCATAGTCACTTTAACCATATCTACATGTACATACTACCTCAATCAGCCCGACTAACCAGTGCCTGTATATAGCCTCGCTACTGTTATAGCCTCGCTACTGTTATTTTTCACTGTCTTTTTATTGTTGTTTTTATTTCTTTACTTACCTATTGCTCACCTAATAAATAGGGTGCCATTTGGGACACAGTTCAGACCTAGCCTTAGCAAAGCCCACGTCTGATGACTCAACAGTGTTTGGGTGAATCCCAGCAGAGCAGAAGAACAATGGTGTCATAAGTGTGTGTGTAGCTTGTGCGTGAGAGTCAGGCGCAGGAGAGCAGAAATTAGTGAGCGAAAGCACTTTACTGTGGCACAGAATAAAATCACTGAACTCCAATAGCGTCACAACAACAAAATGCCTACAGAAATTAACTTCTTAGGGAGCGGCTCCCGAGGTGACGGTTTTGGAGAGTCTGGTGTGCCCAAAGTAAAAGGCCTCCCACTCAGGCCCAGAAAATAGGATATGCACATAAGTACTATTGGATAGGAAACACTCTGACGTTTCTAAGAGTGTTAAAATATTGTCTGTGAGTATAACAGAACGGATATAGCAGGCAAAAACCCGAGGAATTTCTGTCCTGGAAAAAGTGTATTTGACACATTGCCTCATTTTGAACCCCTCCCTATTGACAATGACCATATATGGGAGTAAAATTGCAGTACCTATTGCTTCCACTGGATGTCAACAGTCTCTAGACAGTGTTTGATGATGTTTAGTTGCTCTGGATGGTAATAGAAGAAGAATTTCGAAGTGGTCATCGGATGTAAACAGAAGAGGAGGCGCGTTCAAGGGCTCGCTCGTGCTGTGGCTTTTTCCTTTCCTATCGTCCAGTTTATAATCCGGTTGAAATATTATAGTAAATATACATAAAAGGATACATTATCAATGTTCCTAAGGATACATTATCAATGATGTTTGATTGTTCTTGGACAAGTGTATAGGTATAGGTTGAACGCGTTCTCTTCACGGTTCAATGGGCGAGTGGACGCTGTATTTTATGATCATAATGCGCCAACCAAACGGAGATTTATTGATATAATAAATGACTTTTTCTAACAAAAGAACCATTGGATGTCTTCATGGACACTTGGGAAGCCCTCAGCAGAAGTTCTTTCAAAAGGTAAGGGATTTGTTTTCGCTGTGAAATGTGTTTTGTGTGAACCGCAATGGTTTATAAATTTATGCTAATGGCAAAATATTGGAGGTGCTACCCTCAAACAATCAAATGTTGTGCTTTCGCCGTAAAGCCTTTTTGAAATCTTACAATGCTGTGATATTGCCAAGAATCAGAGCTTTTGATGACTATGCAACACTTGTATATTGATGAATGTTTAATAATTCAACTTTTGGATTTTGAATTTGGCACCTTGCATTTCACCGGGTAGTGGAGTAGCGCCCCACCACTCCCTAAGTAGTTAAATGTCCCCACAAACCGCGGGCCCAGCTCCTGGCAGGGCAGGCGGAGGGACAGGTTTCGGGTCGAGAGCCAGACCCTGCGATGACAGTCTGCGCACGGCCCGCTGGAGGTGAACATGAGTGGCGTCCGGCTGGTACCCCAATACACACTGGAAGGGGGAGAGGTTAGTGGAGGAGTGGCGAAGCGAGTTCTGAGCCATCTCTGCCCAGGGCACGAAAGCCGCCCACTTCCCTGGCCGGTCCTGGCAATAAGACCTCAGAAACCTACCCACATCCTGGTTCACTCTCTCTACCTGCCCGTTACTCTCGGGGTGAAAACCCCGAAACCCCGAGACCCCCAGACGTTCCATGAACGCCTTCCAGACCCTCGAAGTGAACTGGGGACCCCGATCAGACATTATATCCTCAGGCACCCCGTAGTGTCTGAACAAGGCCTCCACAGTCTGTAGGGCCGTAGGGAGACCGGGCACCCTGTGAGGGAGGAAGATCAGTAAGAAAATCCACCAACAGGTGCGACCAATGCCGTTGTGGAACGGGTAAGGGGTTTAGCTTACCTCTGGGCAGATGCCTAGGAGCCTTACACTGGGCGCACACCGAGCAGGAGGACACATAAACCCTCACATCCTTAG
Organism: Hucho hucho; assembly: GCA_003317085.1. NCBI lineage: Eukaryota > Metazoa > Chordata > Actinopteri > Salmoniformes > Salmonidae > Hucho > Hucho hucho. The sequence continues at coordinate 425,371 of QNTS01000644.1, forward strand.
CCAAAGTGGGCCACCAGTACTTCCCACTTAGACAGCGCACCGTCCGACCGATGCCTGGATGACCAGAGGAGGGTGACGTGTGGACCCAATAGATCAGCCGGTCACGGACAGCAAACGGAACGTACAGACGCCCAGCTGGACACTGGAGGGGAGTGGGCTCTGCACGTAACTCCTGCTCAATGTCCTCGTCCAGCTCCCACACTACCGGTGCCACAGGCAGGAGGCCGGGAGTATGGGGGTGGAATCCATGGACCGCTCATCTGTGTCATACATCCGAGACAGTGCGTCTGCCTAAGCGTTCTGGGAACCTGGTCTGTAAGACAGGGTGAAAACAAAACGGGTGAAAAACATGGCCCACCTTGCCTGGCAAGGGTTCAGTCTCCTCGCGGCCCGGATGTACTCCAGATTGCGGTGGTCAGTCCAGATGAGAAAGGGTGTTTAGCCCCCTCAAGCCAATGTCTCCACGCCTTCAAAGCCTTGACGACGGCTCCCGGTCCCCCACGTCATAGTTTCGCTCCGCCGGGCTGAGCTTCTTCGAGAAGAAGGCACAGGGGCGGAGCTTCGGTGGCGTACCCGAGTGCTGAGAGAGCATGGCTCCTATCCCAGCCTCGGACGCGTCCACCTCCACTATGAACGCCAAAGAGGGATCTGGATGAGCCAGCACGGAAACCGAGGTAAACAGAGCCCTCAGGTGACCAAAAGCCCTGTCCGCCTCAGCCGACCACCGCAACCGCACTGGTCCCCCCTTCAGCAGTAAGGTAATGGGAGCCGCTACCTGACCAAAACCCCGGATAAACCTCCGGTAGTAATTGGCAAACCCTAGAAACTGCTGCACCTCCTTTACCGTGGTGGGAGTCAGCCAATTACGCACAGCTGATAATGCGATCACTCTCCATCTCCACCCCTGAGGTGGAAATGCGGTACCCTAGGAAGGAGATGGACTATTGGAAGAACAGGCATGTCTTCGCCTTCACGTACAGGTCATGCTCCAACAGTCGACCAAGCACCCTGCGCACCAGGGACCTGTGCTCGGCGCGTGTAGTGGAGTATATCAGAATGTCATCAATATTCACCACTACACCCTGTCCATGCATTTCCCTGAAAATCTCGTCTACAAAGGCATCGAAGACTGATGGAGCATTCATCAACCCGTACGGCATGACGAGGTACTCATAATGCCCTGAGGTGGTGCTGAAAGCCGTCTTCCACTTGTCTCCCTCCCGGATACGCACCAGGTTGTAAGCGCTCCTGAGATCTAATTTGGTAAAGAAGCGTGCCCCGTGCATTGACTCAATCACACTGGCTATGAGAGGTAGAGGCTAACTGTACCTCACAGATATCTGGTTGAGACCTCGATAGTCAATACACGTGTGCAGACCTCCCTCCTTCTTCTTCACAAAAAAGAAACTCGAGGAGGCAGGTGAAGTGGAGGACCGAATGTACCCCTGACGCAGAGATTCAGAGACATATGTTTCCATATCCGCCGTCTCCGCCTGCGACAGGGGATACACATGACTCCTTGGAAGTGCGGCGTCTACCATGAGGTTTATCGCAAAATCCCCCCCCCCCCGATGGGGTGGTAATTGAGTCGCCTTCTTTTTGGAGAAGGCGAGAGCCAAATCGGCATATTCTGGGGGAATGCGCACGGTGGAGACCTGGTCTGGACTTTCCACCGTGGTGGCTCCAATGGACACCCCTAAAGAGGCACCGACTTCGGCGGAAGTCGTGACAAAAGGACATGACACCCAGTGTTAGTTATGCTATTGTCTAATATGTAACCTGTTGCCTAGTCACTTTACCCCTACCTACAGATGAAGTCGGAAGTTTACATACACCGTAACCAAATAGTAGAGAGAAGGATTTATTTACTTTCATAAAATTCCCAGTGGGTCAGAAGTTTACATACACTCAATTAGTATTTGATAGCATTGCCTTTAAATTGTTTAACCTGGGTCAAACGTTTCGGGTAGCCTGCCACAAGCTTCCTGCAATAAGCTGGGTGAAATTTTTCCCATTTCTCCTGACAGAGCTGGTGTAACTGAGTCAGGTTTGTAGGCCTCCTTGCTCGCACACGCTTTTTCAGTTCTGCCCACACATTTTCTATAGGATTGAGGTCAGGGCTTTGTGATGGTCATTCCAATACCTTGACTTTGTTGTCCTTAAGCCATTTTGCCACAACTTCGGAAGTTTGCTTGGGGTCAATGTCCATTTGGAAGGCCCATTTGCGACCAAGCTTTAACTTCTTGACTGATGTCTTGAGATGTTGCTTCAATATATCCACAAAATTTTTCTCCCTCATGATGCCATCTATTTTGTGAATTGCTCCAGTGCCTCCTGCAGCAAAGCACCCCCACAACATGATGCTGCCACCCCCGTGCTTCACGGTTGGGATGGTGTTCTTCGGCTTGCAAGCCTCCCCCTTTTTCCTCCAAAAATAACGATGGTCGTTATGGCCAAACAGTTCTATTTTTGTTTCATCAGACCAGAGGACATTTCTCCCAAAAGTATGATCTTTGTCCCCATGTGCAGTTGCAAACTGTAGTCTGGCTTTTTTTATGCCGGTTATGGAGCAGTGGCTTCTTTCTTGCTCATTGGCCTTTCAGGTTATGTCGATATAGGACTTGTTTTATTGTGGATATAGATACTTTTGTACCTGTTTCCTCCAGCATCTTCACAAGGCCCTTTACAGTTGTTCTGGGACTGATTTGCACTTTTCACACCAAAGTACGTTCATCTCTAGGAGACAGAATGTGTCTCCTTCCTGAGTGGTATGATGGCTGCGAGGTCCCATGGTGTTTTAAACTACTTAGGGATCAGCAGCCGAGGTGTCGGTTTTGGAGAGTCTGGCGTGCCCAAAGTAAAATGCCTGCCACTCAGGCCCGGAAACTAGGATATGCACATAATTGGTACTATTGGATAGAAACACTCTGAAGTTTCTAAAACCGTTAAAATAATGTCTGTGAGTATAACAGAACTGATATAGCAGGTGAAAACCAGAGGAAAATCCATACGGATTTGCAGTTTCTTTTTTTGTTGACCTTTTTCTCCTGGCTGCCTATGGGATTTAATGCTATCTAGGACACAGACTGCAGTACCTATGGCTTCCACTGGATGACAACAGTCTTTAGAAAGGGTTTCATGACATTAGGTTGAATTAGAAGCCAATAGAAGAAGAATTTAGAAGTGGACCCCGGAACTCAATAGAATGACATGCGCATTCACGGTCTCGCGCGCTCTGTGTTTTTTTCCTTTCCTATCGTTCAGGCTATGATCCGGTTGAAATATTATAGTAAATATACATAAAAGGATATCTACGGATACATTAAAAATGATGTTTGATTTGTTTGGACAACGTTGATAGGTATAGATTGAACGCGTTCTCTTCACGGTTCAATGGGCGACTCAACCGTGGATTTTCTGAACATAACGCGCCAACCAAACGGAGATTTATGGATATAATAAATTACTATTTCTAACAAAAGAACCATTGGATATCTTCCTTGGACACTTGGGATGCCCCCAGCAGAAGTTCTTCGAAAGGTAAGTGATTTATTTTAGCTCTTATATGGGTTTTGTGTGACCCGCGCTGGATATGAATTTATGCTAATGTGGAAAATAGAAGAGGTGCTATCCTCAAACAATCAAATGTTGTGCTTTCGCTGTAAAGCCTTTTTGAAATCTGACAACGCTGTGATATTGCCAAGAATCAGAGCTTTTGATGACTATGCGACACTTGTATATTGCTAGCCACTTTCAATAATAGAACATTGGATGTAAAAAATGTATCACTAGCCACTTTAAACAATTTTGTATATAATGTTTACATATCCGACATTACTCATTTCAAATTTATACACTGTACTCTATACCATTTACTGAATCTTGCCTATGCCGTTCGGCCATCGACTCAAATCTCTAGCCACTTTAATAATAAAAAAGTGGATGTAATAAATGTATCACTAGCCACTTTAAACGATGCCATTAATATAATGTTTACATGTCCTACATTACTCATCTCATATGTATATACTGTACTCTCTACCATCTACTGCATCTTGCCTATGCCAGTCAGCCATCGCTCATCCATATATTTATATGTACATACTCGTATTCATTCCTTTACACTTGTGTGTATAAGGTAGTTGTTGTGAAATTGTTAGATTACTAGATACTACTGCATGGTCGGAACTAGAAGCACAAGCATTTCGCTACACTCGCATTAACATCTGCTAACCATGTGTATGTGACAAATAACATTTGATTTGATTTGATTTATATTTTGATTTTATATTTTTTATCTTTAACTCTGCATTGTTGGAAATTTACATCTGTTGTTTACAAAGCATGTGATGAATCAAATGTTATTTTATTTGCCTCACTCACAGCCAAAAGATGTGGAGCCTGCTCCCTCCCCTTCTGAGCAGTGTGCATTGTGTTCATAATGAGAGTTAATAGCACAGTAGAAGGAAGGCGCAGAAGCGTGTAATGATTTGGCTTGGTGGCGGTTATTGGAATCTCCCTCTGGTTTTTAATGATAGCACATCTTACACAATGGGGTGAGTTTAGAGCTATGATGTCAGGAAGCCTCCCTCTCTACCTAGTAACTACCTTTGCACCACCGACCAGCACCCAGCCTGATGTGCCTGGTTCAGACCTATAAGAGCCCTAGGGGCATAGCAGGGTTCAATAACAACCGCTGGTCCAGGTCTCCACTCAGCAGAAAGGGATCAGTCAGATAAGGGGAGTTTCAAGCCCCACCTATTGTTACTGCTCTAGTTTGTTCGATTTTCTGGAGAGGTAAGAAACCTTGTACACAGCAGTGCCGCCTGGGTGACATGAGTTAAACAGAGAGACACAGCGACACCTACTGAATGCCAACAAACCACAAAATTAAAATGAGTCTGTTTTCATTTGGAAGCAAAATGATTGACTCGGTTTAAGTAATGTGAAAGACGAGAGCNTTCATCTTATACCTATAAACTTGTCCAAGAACAATCAAACATCATTTTAAATGTATCCTTAGGAACACTTTTACGTATATTTACTATAATAAATCAACCGGAATATAAACTGAGCTCTACAGACCGAGGGAAACACAGTGCGCGCTTGGCGAGAGCGCGCGCCCAGTCCTACAGAGTTCCAAAGAAGCACTTCCTGATTCTCTCTTCTTCTCTGTTCTAACTCATCTGAACAGCATGAAACCACTTTCTAGAGACAAAGGACATCCAGAGGAAGCGATAGGTACTGCATTCATATGCCCTTTTATGGGCATTTTCATGAGGGAGGGGTTCCAAATGAGGCACTCTGTGAAAACCACTTTCTCCAGGACAGAAATTCCTCGGGGTTTTGCCTGCCATATCCGTTCTGTTTTACTCACAGACAAATGGTTAACAGTTTTACAAAATTCAGAGTGTTTCCTATCCAATGGTACCAAATATGTGCATATCCTATTTTCTGGGCCTGAATGGGAGGCATTTTACTTTGGGCACGCCAGGCTCTCCAAAACGGTCAAGTTGTGCAGTGATCCCTAAGAAGTTAAACAGAGAGACACAGCGACACCTACTGAATGCCAACAAACCACAAAATTAAAATGAGTCTGTTTTCATTTGGAAGCAAAATGATTGACTCGGTTTAAGTAATGTGAAAGACGAGAGCAGTCAAGTGAAAATAATGTGGCTGGCTGGAAAATTCACATGATAGAAAATTAAAATGTGGGTTGTCGTTTTTCTTCAGAGGTTGTGCAATTGAAAATGAGTTTTTATAATATGTGCATTTCATTTTCAATCTTAAAAGGTACTGCAACTGAGTTCAACCTTTGCATGACAAAGGAATTTAGTATAATTTCACCATACAGGGCTCTTGAGTAACTTTTTCTACTGGTGGCACTCGTGCTACAAACTTTGTCAGTTGATGGCACCAGTACATGCATTGGTTGCACCAATTTTTATCAGCTGTGCAATGATAATGACCTGACCTGTGTCCGATAATGTACCAGTTTTCCATACAGAACCAGGCTAATAATGACTAGCCATCTTTTAAATTAGCATGCCCTTGCAGGGCTTGACTTTCAGGTAAAAAATGGCCAGTGGCATGGTGCCAACTGAAAGCTGATGGCCCGAATTTAAAGAATACTAAAAGTGGATGATGTGTGCATTTAAATATTTTCTTTAATTTGTGGGCTGAGCAAGTAGCCTATAATGACCTACCCTCCATTCACAAATAATTACATTTTAAATTGACAATATTATATTTACATTGATTGTTTGTAGGGAAAAAATTTAACCTTTGAGCAATCTCAAAGGGTGTTGTTGTTAGCAATTTTGAACAGTCACTCTATAGTTGTAGGGCCCTATAGAATCTGTGGTAATTTCTGTTTTCCAGGTTGTATTTGTTCAGGTTTCCATGTTTTCCTAGTTTTTCAGGTTTTCAATTTCAAAATAACTTTTTTTTTTACTAAACAAATTGGATGTTCTGAACAATTCTGAATCACATCAGGAGACCACTTTTGAGGTCTGGGAACAATAAATAAAAAAAAGTGTAGGGTCAGGTGTAGTTGCCCTTTAAATCAAGCAGCTAGCAAGAGACCATTGTGCTTGGCTAGCAGTGTTTTTCTGTGGACTACATGTGATGGCAGAGTTTGCAAAACAAACAAATCATCATTCTGCCAGGTTGGCCTACTTTGCAGTCAACGTTGATTTATTTCTTTTGGGGGGGAAAGCCTTTAAAAATTGTCATTCAAACAGTGCATGATGACTGAATTGCGCATAGCAAAGATTCAACCAAGACTTCATATCAAACTTTTTGAATTCCTGGTCTGCATATCCATTGTTGCATGTACCCATTGCTGCTTGAATAAATCTTGATAATAAAAAAATTAAGCAAATTGTTAACCAAAAATGTATGTGACTAGCTACATTTTCTTAACTGCCACCCTTGCGACCAATAAATAATTGGTGTCACACTGCCAGTCAAAGAGTCGCAAACGCAAGTGTTTTGGTAACAGTTTTGAGCCCTGCCATAAGAGGCTTGACTAGCACAAGCACTGCAATAATGTAGTCTTGCCGTCAGGCATGAGAAAAACTGTGGGAATTGTTAGATGAGAATCACGTCCTAGAGGATAATTGCGTTTCCCCAGCTTTGAGGACTCAGAGGGTCACAGATATATTAGCCTGAATGGAAATCTGCTGCTCTTTCATGTTGGAATGTGTTTTTGCTTTTCAAACAAGATGGCAGTGTTTTGTTAACATACAGTAGGTGTTCCCTATGAGGTAGAGGCGGGGGGAAAGACAGTTCTCCCCTTCAGGCACACACCAGGCTGTGTTAACCTCCCCTGCTCCTCTGCCTGCTAACACAAGAGGGCCCTGGCCACAGACTGAGCAGCCGCACCACGCATAACAGCCACACCACCACTGAAGTGCTGACTTTCTTCAAAGCAGGGATAAAGCAGAGCAAGATGAGGAAAACAAGCCAAATCATGAGGGAGGAAATATCTGATATATACCCAAACCCACTCAGAGAAGTTACCTCTAGCAGAGGATAGCAGTGAGCTGCGGGGGAAGTTTATGGAGGCAACACGTGCCAACGGGGCTTAAGTTTGTGACGTGGGAGGTTCAGAGTCAGACACTCGCCAGCGGAGACAGACTGCAGCATTGGCAGCTGTCAGTTGAGAGGGTGAGAGTCATGTGCTGATACTCCCAGGCAGATCCAACACCCCAATCCACCCAGGGAGAGCCCAGTGGAGGCAGGCCCAGCACAGAGAAGCCCAGCTGGGCTTGACTGGCAGATCTGAGGAGGAGCTGCACGCACAGACATGGATCTCAAATAGAGAACTGATCCAAGTACAAACACAACAGTGGTCCTTATGAACCTGCCCACGGAGCATTACACTCATTTGATATGACATCACCTGGGCTCATCCCTAAGATGGGGGAGGCTAACCAAACACAATCATACCTTCAATCATCTCTACCAAACAGTCCCCCGTTGCTGGGATTTACAGCAGATGGGGAGAGTATGATATTGACAAAACTGGAAGAGATAAGACGTGTTTGTGTGTGTGTGTGTGTGTGTGTGTATGTGTGTGACCGTGTGTGAGTGTGAGAGAGAGAGGGAGGGGGGGGGGGGTTCCAGGCTTGTCTGAAAGACAGGGACTCTGATTTTATCTTCCAATTTCTGTGATGGGGATGATATAATGTCCCACAGTTGACAGAGCAAAAACCAAGCCCTAAGGTCGAAGGAATTGTCCGTAGAGCAGGAAGACAGGATTGTGTCAAGGCACAGATCTGGGAAACGGTACCAAAAAATGTCTGCAGCATTGAAGGTCCCCAAGAACACAGTGGCCTCCATCATTCTTAAATAGAAGAAGTTTGGAACTACCAAGACTCTTCTTAGAGAAGGGCACCCAGCCAAACTGAGCAATCGGGAGAGAAGGGCCTTTGTCAGGGAGGTGACCAAGAACCCGAGGGTCACTCTGACAGAGTTCCTCTGTGGAGATGGAAGAACCTTCCAGAAGGACAACCATCTCTGCAGCACTCCACCAATCAGGCCTTTATGGTAGAGTGGCCAGATGGAGGCCACTCCTCAGGAGAAGGCACATGACAGCCCACTTGGAGTTTGCCAAAAGGCACCTAAAGGACTCTCAGACCTTGAGAAACAAGATTCTCTAGTCTGACAAAACCAATATTGAACTCTTTGACCTGAATGCCGAGTGTCACATCTGGAGGAAACTTGGCACCATCCCTACGGTGAAGCATGGTGGTGGCAGCATCATGCTGTGGGGATGTTTTTCAGTGGCAGGGACTGGAAGACTAGCCAGGATTGAGGGAAAGATGAACGGAGCAAAGCACAGAGCACTCAGAGCACTCAGGACCTCAGACTGGGACGAAGTTTCACCTTCCAACAGGACAACGACCCTAAGCACACAGCCAGACAATGCAGGGATGGCTTCGGGACAAGTCTCTGAATGTCCTTGAGTGGCCCAGCCAGAGCACAGACTTGAACCCGATCAAACATCTCTGGAGTGACCTGAAAATAGCTGTGCAGCGATGCTCCCCATCCAACCTGACAGAGCTTGAGAGGATCTGCAGAGAAGAATGAGAGAAACTCCCCAAATTCAAGTGTGCCAAGCTTGTAGCATCATACCCAAGAGGACTCATGGCTGTAATCACTGCCAATGGTGCTTCAACAAAGTATAAAGTAAAGGGTCGGAATACTTATGTAAATGTCATATTTTAGTAGTTTTTTTATACATTTGCAAAGATTTCAAAAAAACTGTTTTTGCTTTGTCATTATGGGTTATTGTGTGTAGATTGATTAATTAAATACATTTTAGAATAAGGCTGTAATGTAACAAAATGTGGAAAAAGTAATGGGGTCTGAATACTTTCTGAATGCGCTGTATATGAATATAACATAGAGTTTCTGGTAATTTATTGTTATTTCATAAACCGATAAGAATTTCATAATTTAGGGCTTTTATGAAATATCCTTATGCAGCCTTGTGCAGTCTACTAAGAGGACATCAAATATTTTGAGTGGAATGGAGATCCATCTACTGGAGGAGAGGTGAATGAACTGAGGAAACCAATGTCATGTGTTGCCATTCTTTATGAAGACATTTCCTGGTTTTACTGCAGCAGAAGCTGAGCTGTAACAGTATATAATCCTGCACATGAGGCTGCCAACTTTCCAGTCCATACTCTTGGGCACAGAAAACCTTATTGTTGACTGAAATGCTCCATGGTCCTTGACCCATATTATCCAGTCCCTAAGGTCCAAAAAACGCCACATTCTAAAACAGGGAGAGGATGTCTTTTAAAAGTGATCTTCTGCTGCAGGCAGGCATTCCATTCCTGGACACTTGGCCTGGTCTGAACGTGGAAACAGAGTTGCCTGGACAAATGTAGATCATTCTGGGGCAGGAGTAGAGGGGGGGAAAAGGAAGTGGTATTTGGAGGCCCATAAATCATGCGGTGGTCCCCAGGATGGAGCTATCTGTGTGTGGACAGACCTGACCTGCCTGGTCCCTTCTGACAGCAGCCTGCAGCTCAGCAGACAGATTTGGGCCTGGAGTAGCAGAGAGTGCAGGGGTGGCTCAGTGGATGGGCCAGGGGAGCCTCTGTCTCTGTATAGGGCCTGGTCTCTGTATATATTTTATCAATTTGTCAAGCTTCCTGCAGTCCGCAGCAGCAAACGAGAGCAGAGAGTGTGATGGCGCTCATGCATTGCTTTACTACACTGACCCTACAGTGATGCTTATTATGACTCAAGATGATGAATATTACCCAACATCTGCTTTGTGCATGAGACAGCTTGTCGGATGTTTTGCGTTGGAATGTGCGTACAGTGTTTTCCCTATGTGCATTTAGCAGCGGCGCACTGCCACTGATAAATCGTGGCCACCACTGCAAAAAAATATATAATGAAGATGTATAAATGTATGCCCCAGGAAGACCCCATCTAGCTTTTCTCTGAGGCAAATGGCTGCAACTTTATACAATGCAGCATTTTTTGCTGAAGGGAGGTCATTGCAGGTTACTGTTATGCAGTGTAGTTTTGATTCAGTATAATGGACCTATTGTACACTAGTATCCTATAATTTTGTCAAATATGTGCATATAATATATCCCTCCAGACCTCTCTCTGACTCCAATCTACTCATAATGCTATAGCGTTGAGGGCTGTTCTGTCCCTTTAAAACATGTTTTATGATAATTGATCATGAAGTATGAAGTCTGAGGCTTGTTGTTCCATTTGCATGTATAGATAAATTGCAGACCACACTACTGGCCTAGAGAGTTTTCAGCTATACTTTTCGTGGCTGTTTATTTACCACCACAGACAGATGCTGGCACTAAGACCGCACTCAGTCAGCTGTATAAGGAAATAAGCAAACAGGAAACCACTCACCCAGAGGTGGCGCTCCTAGTGGCCGGAGACTTTAATGCAGGGAAACTTAAATCAGTTCTACCTAATTTCCATCAACATGTTAAATGTGCAACCAGAGGGAAAAACATCCTAGATCACCTGTACTCCACACACAGAGATGCGTACAAAGCTCTCCCTCGCCCTCCATTTGGTAATTCCGACCACAATTCTATCCTCCTGATTCCTGCTTACAAGCAAAAATTAAAGCAGGAAGCACCAGTGACTCTGTCTATAAAAAAGTGGTCAGATGAAGCAGATGCTAAACTACAGGACTGTTTTGCTATCACAGACTGGAACATGTTCCGGGATTCTTCCGATGGCATTGAGGAGTACACCACATCAGTCACTGGCTTTATCAATAAGTGCATCGAGGACGTTGTCCCCACAGTGACTGTACGTACATACCCGAACCAGAAGCCATGGATTACAGACAACATTCGCCCTGAGCTAAAGGGTTGAGCTGCCGCTTTCAAGGTGCGAGACTCTCACCCGGAAGCTTATAAGAAATCCTGCTATGCCCGCCGACGAACCATCAAACAGGCAAAGCGTCAATACAGGGCTAAGATTGAATTATCCTACACCTGCTCCGACACTCGTCTTATGTGGCAGGGCTTGCAAACTATTACAGACTACAAAGGGAAGCACAGCCGCGAGCTGCCCAGTGACACGAGCCTACCAGACATGCTAAATTACTTCTATGCTCGCTTCGAGGCAAGCAACACTGAGGCATGCATGAGAGCATCAGCTGTTCCAGACAACTGTGTGATCACGCTCTCCGTAGCCGACGTGAGTAAGACCTTTAAACAGGTCAACATTCACAAGGCCGCGGGGCCAGACGGATTACCAGGACATGTGCTCCGGGCATGTGCTGACCAACTGGCAGGTGTCTTCACTGACGTTTTCAACATGTTCCTGATTGAGTCTGTAATACCAACATGTTTCAAGCAGACCACCAAATCAAATCAAATCAAATTTTATTTGTCACATACACATGGTTAGCAGATGTTAATGTGAGTGTAGCGAAATGCTTGTGCTTCTAGTTCCGACCATGCAGTAGTATCTAACAAGTAATCTAACAAATTCACAACAACTACCTTATACACACACGAGAGTAAAGGAATGAATACGAGTATGTACATATAAATATATGGATGAGCGATGGCTGACCGGTATAGGCAAGATGCAGTAGATGGTATGGAGTACAGTATATACACATATATATATGAGATGAGTAATGTAGGATATGTAAACATTATATAAATGGCATTGTTTAAAGTGGCTAGTGATACATTATTTCATCCAATTACAATTATTAAAGTGGCTAGAGATCTGGGTCAATGGCCGAACGGCATTGGCAAGATTCAGTAGATGGTTTAGAGTACAGTGTATACATTTGATATGAGTATGTCGGATACGTAAACATTATATACAAAATTGTTTAAAGTGGCTAGTGATACATTGTTACATCCAATTCCTATGTTTAAAGTGGCTAGAGATTTAAGTCAGTATGTTGGCAGCAGCCACTCAATGTTAGTGATGGCTGTAGTGCCATCACTAACATAGTGCCCAAGAACACGAAGGCAACCTGCTTAAATGACTACAGACTCATAGCACTCACGTCCGTAGCCACAAAGTGCTTTGAAAGGCTGGTAATGGCTCACATCAACACCATTATCCCAGAAACCATAGACCCACTCCAACTTCAATACCGCCAAAACAGATCCACAGATGATGCAATCTCTATTGCACTCCACACTGCCCTTTCCCACCTGGTCAAAAGGAACACCTATGTGAGAATGCTATTCATTGACTAGAGCTCAGCGTTCAGGCAGCAACACATCTGCCACACTGATCCTCAACACTGGAGCCCCACAGTGGTGCATGCTCAGTCCCCTCCGGTACTCCCTGTTCACCCACGACTGCATGCCAGGCACGACTGGACAGTTGTGAAGAGGGCATGACAAAGCCTATTCCCCCTCAGGAAACTAAAAAGATTTGGCATGGGTCCTCAGATCCTCAAAAGATTCTACAGCTGCAACATCGAGAGCATTCTGACTGGTTGCATCCCTGCCTGGTACTGCAATTGCTCGGCCTCCAACCGCAAGGCACTTCAGAGGGTAGTGCATACGGCCCAGTACATCACTGGGGCTAAGCTGCCTGCCATCCAGGACCTCTACACCAGGCAGTGTCAGATGAAGGCCCTAAAAATTGTCAAAGACCCCAGCCACCCCAGTCATAGACTGTTCTCTCTACTTTTACCCTCAAGCCATAAAACTCCGGAACAGGTAATCAAATGGCTACCCAGACTATTTGCACCTGTTGTATTCGGCGCAGGTAACAAATAAACTTTGATTTGATTTTTTGTAGCTCCACATGGGGCTGATGGTGACGATCCTTGAGGGGGGCCGTGACTGTGGATATCTGGAACAGACCAAGCATCTATATGTTAGAGAAGGAAGCACCACAGGGATTCAATATTGAGGGGAGTAAACTGCAATGTTCAGAGCAGTGAGCAGATCAATGGCTCCACCCAGTCTAGTGTACTGTATTTCCACAGCTTTGTTCCAACCAAAGGATCCATACAGCTACCCAGGGTGGATCAACATGTGAAAATGTCCAAAATGTCCAAAATGTTTTTCAAAAAGACAGTTCAGGAGATCTCATTTGGTGCATGGCAAGGTATGTTCACTCATAAAACTCCTGAGCTCAAAGGATAAAAACACAAAACTGTGATTGATTTAGTCCATTAAAACATGGTTTACTTAGCCAGAAATTTTCCGGGAAGGATGACAGTGAAATTGTTCCATGCTACGGCAGTTTACACTGCTGCTAGTTTAATCACAAACGAGGCCACATTATCTCCCAATATGTGGACTCTGAGGAGAGGAGAAACGTGTAGCAGATAGTTTCCACATCACACCGTTGATCTGAGAGAGCAGCCACTGAGACCAGAAGACACTAAACTATCTCTTCCTGCTCCTCCTAGAAGTTTCCTAGGTGAGCTGAGGCTAAGGACACGCGCTGAGGGAAAACTTGTGAATGGAACACAGACAAAAAGAAGAGAACACGCCAACAAATTGCAACTGAAACGTAACTGCAAAACGAGGCTACAACACACACCACACGATCAAACAGAAGCAAAGCGTGACAATGTTATAGTCTCCCCTAAAACCCCAAGCTAGCAGTAGGGATGCTTGACTGCAGCAAGACTACACAAAATAACTTCAGAGGTCTATCCACAGCCGTTTGGGCTTGGATCAAATAATTGAAAATAATATAAAAATTGGGTTTTATCACGTTTTGTTTCAGAATCTGGTCTTGTGGATGTTACATTACTTAGAAGGGCTTACAGGTGAAATATACACACGCTTCTTCTCAGATACCATTATGACATCGGGTGCTGTAGGTTTCCTGGAGGGCGGGTAGTTTGCCCCCGGTAATGCGTTGGGCAGACCGCACCACCCTCTTAAAGGGAGTGCTCCTAATCTCAGTTTGTTACCTGTATAAAAGACACCTGTCCACAGAAGCAATCAATCAATCAGATTCCAAACTCTCCACCATGGCCAAGACTAAAGAGCTCTCCAAGGATGTCAGGGACAAGATTGACCTACACAAGCCTGGAATGGGCTACAAGACCATCGCCAAGCAGCTTGGTGAGAAGGTGACAACAGTTGGTGTGATTATTCGCAAATGGAAGAAACACAAAAGAACTGTCAATCTCCCTCGGCCTGGGGCTCCATGCAAGATCTCACCTTGTGGAGTGGCAATGATCATGAGAACGGTGGGGAATCATCCCAGAACTACACAGGAGGATCTTGTCAATGATCTCAAGGCAGCTGGGACCATAGTCACCAAGAAAACAATTGGTAACACAGTACGCCGTGAAGGACTGAAATCCTACAGCGCCCGCAAGGTCCCCCTGCTCAAGAAAGCACATATACATGCCAACAAAGAAGTGTCTCAAGAAGAAGCACATTAAGGTCCTGGAGTGGCCTAGCCAGTCTCCAGACCTTAATCCCATAGAAAATCTGTGGAGGGAGCTGAAGGTTCGAGTTACCAAAAGTCAGCCTCGAAACCTTAATGACTTGGAGAAGATCTGCATAGAGGAGTGGGACAAAATCCCTCCTGAGATGTGTGCTAACCTGGTGGCCAACTACAAGAAACGTCTGACCTCTGTGATTGCCAACAAGGGTTTTGCCACCAAGTACTAAGTAATGTTTTGCATAGGGGTCAAATACTTATTTCCCTCATTAAAATGCAATTCCATTTATAACATTTTTCAAATGCGTTTTTCTGGACTTTTTTGTTGTTATTCTGTCTCTCACTGTTCAAATAAACCTACCATTAAAATGATAGACTGATAATTTCTTTGAAGGTGGGCAAATGTACAAAATCAGCAGGGGATCAAATACTTTTTTCCCTCACTGTACTATTGCCTGTTTTTTCAATTTTGCTCATGTTCTCTTATGCTCTTATTCTACCCAGACTACCAGGACAACTGAATGGCTGTTCAGATTGGACAGTTCGGTCTTGTCTGTAGTGTTTCTGTAATATAGTTGTTTTCTCTATTACAGTGTGCCTGTTAGACTAAAGACATTAAACCGGAATTGTCCCCTTTTTTTATTTCATAGATAATAACATTGGATATTTTAATGATATATTGACCGCTGAACTGGAAATGTCCCCGGTTTTCATTTCAGAAATCTGGTCACCTTACCTTACATCCACTTTTCTTTCATTGGGCATTGCTTATACTCAATTCTTAATCCCTGCGTAGTGTAGTGGAGGTATACGATTTATCAATTATGTCATACAATAGAGAAATCGTGCACAAAGTAGCCTACACAATCGCAAAGCATGTGAAATATATGCACATGCGCACTGCACACAGCCAAGTTTCAGCGGAATATCATCCCGAGACAGCCCACACACGTCTCGCAGACGTTGGCCCGATGTATTCTTGATACATAGTGCCGATGTAGTAGGGAGAGCCGTTTGCACATTGGCAAGATGTCACAGAGACGTCGGCATTAGATCGCATTCACCCTTCAGCCGCTGTTTGGACAATGCGTGTCAAAGCTGCATGCTGCCTAGCCGCTCTACAGATGCCATTAAAAATACCTTTATTTGAGGTTGATCCAACAGCAATTAATGTTTCACTACACAATTTGAATTACCCTTACCAAATGAGTGTAAACATCGAATTTGAATGGAAAATATAAGATTATTAGCTAAATTATACTGGCAATAATAAAAAAAAACAATATCCTTTACTAGAATATAGGGGATTTTGTTTTTGGGTCAAATTAAGAGAGAAGATTCAAGTTAATGTCAAGTTTATTAGGCTATTGCTATACCATCAAGTTCCTAAAAGAACTCCAGCACAGAGAAGAGAGAAACAAGGAACAGAGAAACAGAAGCATTACATGAGAAAAAAGATTGTTTATGCAGAGGATGTGCAGTTTGTTTGATAAAGATGGAATTAAGGTTTTATTATAGGATAAGAGCAGTGAATATGTGATGAATATTTTTGGGTCCAAGAACGCAGTAGACAATAGACAAAAAGGATTAATGTATGTCCAAATTAGAGCAATATACCAAACGATATACAGTGTAAAACCGAATAAGTTAGGAGAACTCAATAAATGTGTGGCAACTGATTGCTTCGGGTTTTTTTATGAAACTTAAAAGTATTGATTGATACAGTACTTAATAATTTCTGTTAATTCATATACAATTTTGATTACAGGTAACTTAAAGTAATTAGAATGATTAACTATTACTATGACCTACAGTAACATTCAATTGTGGAATTTCTTTCCTTCCTAATGCATTTGAGCCAATCAGTTGTATTGTCACAAGTTACGGGTGGTACCCAGAAGATAGCACTATTTGGTAAAAGACCAAGGCAAGAACAGCTCTAAAACGGATGATCTCCGCATGTGTGGTTCCCACCATGAAGCATGGAGGATGAGGTGTGATGGTGCTTTGCTGGTGACACTGTCAGTGATTACTTAGAATACAACGCACACTTAACCAGCATGGCTACCACACAATTCTGCAGCGATACACCATCCCATCTGGTTTGCGCCTAGTGTCTCTATCATTTGTTTTTCAACAGGAAAATGACCCTAAACACACCTCCAGGCTGTGTAAGGGCTATTTGACCAAGAAGGAGAGTGATGGAGTGCTGCATCAGATGACCTGGCCTCTACAATCACCCAACTTCAACCCAATTGAGATGATTTCGGATGAGTTGGACCGCAGAGTGAAGGAAAAGCATCCAACAAGTGCTCAGCATATGTGGGAACTCCTTCAAGACTGTTGGAAAAGCATTCTTCATGAAGCTGGTTGAGACAATGCCAAGAGTGTGCAAAGCTGTCATCAAGGCAAAGGGTGGCTACTTTGAAGAATCTCAAATATGAAATATATTTTGATTTGCTTAACCCTTTTTTTTTGGTTACTACATGATTCCATATGTCTTATTTCATAGTTTGGATGTCACTATTATTATAAAATGTAGAAAATAGTCAAATAAAGAAAAACCCTTCAATGAGTAGGTGTGTCCAAACTTTTGACTGGTACTGTATGTTGATGTAACTCATTATGTTTAAGTACACGTTTCACACCTCTTTCAAGTAGTTTTACTACAAACTTCATGTTGCAGGAACTTAATATTTTATCCTAGCCATTAACCTGTAATCAATTATTAAACACTTTACAGTAGCACTCCTTTTCAATTCAGGAAGTAAACTAACATTTCTTTATCAGTTCCAATTTCCCTAAACAATAACACATTTTTAACAATGTCAACAAATAATAATTGAGGTCAGTTTGTGATTATAAAACAGCTTATTATTTAAAGTAAACTGAAAAACTATAACTTACTTAAATCAAAAGGTAGTTGTACATCTAAATGTTGCAACTGATTGTAACACCAACTCAAAAAAAAGAATTGCAATGTTAATAGAACAAAAAAAACAAATGAATGCTTTTAAACCAGCAATATGGATTTATTGTTGCAGTAATAATAACACATGTCCTGAAGAAAAGACTCCTGATCAGAGTACATTTAAAGAGAACACAGTAAAAGGTTACATGTTAGAGAACATAGTGCAAGGTTCACAATTAAAGAGCACCGATTGTTGCAATTTCTCAGTGGAGGTCAAGTTTGGGTCAGTCATTTTCAATTCAGTCGATTTGGTAAGTAAACTGAAATTCTAATATTTTCCTCATTGCCTCCTTTCCTTTCAAATGGAATTGACCCGACCCTGACCTCCACTGAGACATTGCCTGATATGTAAGCCGCAAAATCATCTTGTCAGTGCTAGGCCTATTCAAGTGCCGTGTTACAAACAGTGGACAACAAGTTTGAAAAAAATAATCTCAATGCACAAGTTAAGGAAAATGGCAGATCTAAGAAACACCATGACCTACAATTATTAGCCTACAGACCGCAACGTTCACTGTTAAAGAGAACACTTTACAGTAGCACTTCCACCATGGATGGGGTCAATTCCTTTTCAATTCAGGAAGTAAACTAAAATGTCAATATCAATTCCAATTTTCCTAAACAATAACACATTGTCAATAAATAATCATTTTGAGGTCAGCTTGGGATTCAAAAACAGATTATTATTTAAAGTAAACTGAAATTCCATTGTCATTTGAGACAGTTCAACAGGCACAATACCTTCCAAAAGATAATCAAAAACGTGATGGGGTGAAAATACTGCAGTGACACAACAGTATCACTTTGCACAACATTTTGTACATTATACGGCTGGCTTTTGTTCTCTGGCTAAATTCTTTGCGGACGTGTAGTGACTTGGCTCAGCATTTGGTTCTGAGATTTTTTTTAGAATATCATTGTTATTAAACAGTTCTTGAATCTAAAGTATTGGAACAAACATTGTTGTGTGTCCAGGTTTCTCTAAGTCTAAAACTGTAAGGACAGACGCTGGGAGACAAGAAGCAAGTACAGGGAGCGAACATTTAATAAATAATAGACATGAAACAAAACACGAACAGTGTCTGGACAGGGGAAACAAAATGACATTAATGCTGACACGGGATCAAACTGAGGAATAGACAGCTATAGGGGAGGTATTCAATAAAGTGAGGGAGTCCAAGGTAAGTCCAACGAAGCGCTGATCCGCATAACGATGGTGACAGGAGGGCAGCCTGGCGCTCTCGAGCGTCTCTGACAATATACTTTTTATATACTTTTTATAGCCCGGCTACAGTTGTGAAAATTCCTCAAATGCATATTAACCATAAAAGCAAATGCTATGGAAACAAAAACATAAAATAAATATACAGTAAGTGTACAGGTTAAGACCCAGACGCAGACAGGGAGAACTAGAAAACAGCAACTATAAAAACTTGAAAATGGGAAAACACACTGGTAGAACTTGATGGGACAAGACGACAGAAATCGCAGGTATAAATACACAGGAGATAATGGGACAAATGGGAGACAAGCACAAGACAGGTGAAACAGATCAGGGTGTGACAGGTGAAGACTCAGGGGTGTATGTTTTCATATAAAAAGTGAAGTCGCAACAATAGAATTCTATGCAAATGGTGGTAGGTGGCCTGTAAGATGTTCTGTTCCGACTTCAAACCAAATACTCTGACAATCTTTTGTACTGTATTCTAGCCGCTCAGCAAAACGGGTGGGTATAATTTGTGGAACGTTCCAAGAGGAAACTGTTCCAAAAATGTTGTAAATAACAAGGTTGCCAACAAACAACGCATACAAAGTTGTATAGCGGCGAAATAATATACCGCGTAGGGGGTGGGCTATGTAATTTCGTTTTTCACTCACCACGTTTATTCCGAAAAATGTCTGTCTTCATTCTGGTATCCTCCATAATTTCTCGTTCGTTGTTTTTAAGTTATTATTTCCGGTGTGTGTCGGCATTTGCCGGTGAACTCTCCTGCGCCTCAATTAGGCTATCGTTATGGTTAACATGTAACTTAACAAATGACTGCTAGCTCCAATATTTTATTACCTAGGTGGCTTGTACACAATTGTTACCGATGATACTGTATATACCAGCCTACTCATATTACAGAAACATGCATTGTATTTTGCCAAGTGTTAATCCTGTTGCCCAAATATAGCAGGTAACTTGTGTTTGTGTCGAAGATGTTGAGTTAAATTTAATATATGCTTTGACCTATTTCAGGTAACCTCAAGATGCTTGACTCACTACAGCTGCTTTTGAAGAACTTTCCAGTCGTTTGTGCTTTACATTCCGACTTTACATTCCAACTTTTGAATGTCTTTATTGGACATATATATAGTAGTGTCTAATTAAAAAAGAGCAATGTATGTAAAGCATCCATCTGTTTTAAGGTCATCATGTGTGTGTGTGTGTGTGTGTGTGTTGTAGTTTCTCTTAATGTCCACTAGGTGTCAGCAGAGTTTCAATGATACACCAGGTTCACATGTTTCAATGTGTAATGAATCAAATCAAATCGTATTTGTCACATGTGCCAAATACAACAAGTGTAGACCTTACAGTGAAATGCTTACTTACAAGCCCTAACCAACAATGCAGTTAAGAAAAATACGTGTTAAGTGGAAAAATAGATAAGTAATAAGAAATAAAAGTAACAAATAATTAAAGAGCAGCAGTAAAATAACAACAGCGAGGCTATATACACGGGTAGCGGTACAAAGTCAATGTGCGGGGGCACCGGTTAGTCGAGGTAATTGAGGTGTTCCTTTCAAGTCCAGTGGTGTAAATTATGTAATCATTTTTTTTAAGTACTCCACTACATCCCATTTATATATATACACTGTATTGTTTTGCAGTTTTCATTTCAGGGTTTACAATATCAAATAATTTAATTTTGTGTGTGTGTATGTATGTGTGTATATATATACATTCAGATGGGTCATGTACATTAAAGGACATAACATTGTTTACATTGCTAGAGGGAAATGCTTCTCAACTACTGGCCTTAGGACTCCACTACATTCCTAAAGAAAATTATGTACTTTTTACTCCATACAATTTCCCTGGTGTAAAAGTACTTGAAAGTGCTACTTAAGTAGTGTGCTTTACTATTTCAATTTTTTTACTTCACTACATTTCTAAGGAAAATAATATTTTTTTTACTTCATACAATTTCCCTGATCCCCAAATCTACTTGTTACATTTCAAATGCTTAGCTGGACAGGAAAATGGTCCAATTCACAAACTTATCAAGAAAACATCCCTGGTCATCCCTACTGCCTCTGATCTAGCGGACTCAATAAACACATGCTTCGTTTGTAAATTATGTCTGTGTGTTGGAGTGTTCCCATAGCTATTTCTTAAATAAATAAAAATACTTGTGCTGTCTGGTTTGCTTAATATAAGGAATATATATTTTAGCAATGATGTTTACTTAATACTTTTAAATAAATAAAAATACTTGTGCTGTCTGGTTTGCTTAATATAAGGAATATATATTTTAGCAATGATGTTTACAAATACTTTTACTTGTGTAGTATTTTACTGGGTGACTTTCACTTTTACTTCAGTCATTTTCTATTAAGGTATCTTTACTTTTACTCAAGCATGACAATCGGGTACTTTTTCAACCACTGTTCAAGACATTTAGCACCCCAGACCCAACATTCACTTGGTAGCTTGAAGTAGGAGTGCTGAACTAGGATCTGTAGCTAGGATCTGATTTCTAAGTACATCTGCCAGCACACCCACAAGCGTGCTGAATGACGCGTGGAAGAGAGCGAGAAACGAGATGGGAGTAACAATCCAGGCTATTTGCTCTGAGACCGGCATAATAATGTGATGAAACAAGCAGGGAGCAGGTTTCGAACCCTCAACATTCTACCCTGAAGTCCAGCACGCTATCGACTGTGCCCAAACGTATTAATGGGGTTGGGGCCGATTGTGGCTAAAAAAACTTTATCAATTGGAATCTTTTACATGTGGAAAGGGGAAAAAGTATTATTATTAGTTTTTCAGAAGTGTAGCAGTATGGGCTATTAGCTGAACAATAGACTATTCAACCTTTACTAAAGAATTGTCTAATAGCCGAGCTAGTTGTGAACCCCCTCTCCCCAACTTGCAACAAATAATTTGTATCCATCTTTCCGTATCTACCTACACATGGTTAATGTTCTGAAGAAAGAAAAAAAGATAGATATTTTTTTCCATAACATTAGCCATGACATATATATATATATGGCTCCCGAGTGGTGCAGAGGTCTAAGGCACTGCATCTCGGTGCAAGAGGCTTTACTACAGTCCCTGGTTAGAATTCAGGCTGTATCACATCCGGCCGTGATTAGGAGTGCCATTGGGCGGCGCACAATTGGCCCAGCGTCATCCGGTTTGGCCAGGGTAGGCCCTCATTATAAATAAGAATTTGTTCTTACCTGACTAGCCTAGTTAAATAAAGGTTCAATTTAGAAAACAACTGGCGGCAACCGCAGCACAGTCAATAAAGGTGAACAGTGGCTGGTGCGGAAAATATAGCTAACAGATGGAGAAAACCTACACCAGTCGAGCAATTCATTTCAACAATAATCTTCATTTTAATTTGACTTTACAAACAACAAGAGGGCTTAATTGGAGTCTATTTCTTCGGAGCCGAGACCTATATAAAATAATTTAACTGGCTGAGGTAGGCTATGAGGTTTAACAGCCTAATAGAAGTAGGATTTTTTTTCTTAGGCCTACTTACAATTGCAACTGGTCAAAAATGTAGCATCCTACATAAAACAATAATTTAAAGAAAATAAGTCTGCACGTTCTAACTAAAACAATGTAACTAATAATTAAAAGCACACATCCCAAACTATGAAAGTAATTGGAAAGGTAGATATAAATTGTGTGTGACATTGAGGTTACAATAAAGAATGTAGCCCATCATGCAAATGTTTCCTATTAGCAGGACAATAAACTTTTTATAGCCCGGCTACAGTTGTGAAAATCCCTCAACTTGCAATGTATTCAATGCTTAAGTACTCTAAACTGTTACATTTCTAACTCAAAATAGCATTTCTTCATCAACATCTTTATACTTTCGTTAATCTTCTTGATCTTCTTCCTTTTTTTCTGTAGCAATTTTGAGCAAATTACTCAAGGGCCACAGTTGATTCGTCTGTGAAGATGGCGTTATTGAATGTCTCGCCAGCTTTGGTCCATGCCTGGGCCTGCAGGATGCAAAGTTCTTTGTTTGTCAGACGAATCATTGGAATCATTGACTCACTCAAGTGTTGAAAAGGGCCAGGAACAAGATGGAGTCACAATCCATGCCAGGCACACTTGTGAGCTCTGGAACTCCACCTCTGACAGGCAGAGTCAACATACGTGATGGGTTCGTCATGTCTACGGTTCACCCTGACATTTCCATTCCTCTTCTGACAACAGAACTTGACCAATTGATCACCAGGCACAGCAAGGGCCGCCCGGACCGTTATGCTGTTCTGCTATTCCAAGGATGTGTAACCAAAGAGAGATACCACGAGTGGGCACAGAATACATGACATCCACAGCGGGAATGCTTATTTCAGCACCGTTTCGCGCTGCTCTGAGACAAGCATGGAGAAATGAAAATGTTCAAATATTCCATGATATTCTGAATATAAGTGTTGATGTCAAGAAGTGTGGGTCAGGCGCAGGAGAGCAGAGATGTGTGGACAAGGTATTTAATATGACAACAGCACCAGTACACAAACGATACAAGGTGCGGGAAAAAATACCGGTCTCACAAAATAACGGGCGTAAACACAGAACCCGGCAAACAATCAACCAGCCGTATAATAACAAATCTGAACAAATATAGAAACACGCACACAAACATTTGGGAAACAGAGGGTTAAATAATGAACATGTAATTGGGGAATTCGAACCAGGTGTTTAGAAACAAAGACAAAACAAATGGAAAAATGAAAAGTGGATCGGCGATGGCTAGAAGGCCGGTGACGTCGACCGCCGAACGCCGCACGAACAAGGAGAGGGACCGACTTCGGAGGAAGTCGTAACAGTTGACTGAATATAAGTAAATGATGTCAGCTAAATAATCAAGTTGGGTTTCTCCAGAAATAAATCATTCTAAATAACAAACTGGCTTTATTTACAAATTAGTGAGAATGTCTAACCCCATGTTCAAGAATTGCCTTTTTCTCACTCACTAGGTTAAATGAAAATGAAATGTCCAAAATATTGTTACTTTTTAAACAAAGCGATTATTATTATTATTATTATTATTATTATTATAAATTCATTTTGAATTATATAAAATCCCCTTAGATATTCTCAGATATTCTCACAGATCTCACAGAATGGAAAATTCCCCTTAGATATTAATTTAGAGTCCTCCCGCATGCTCTGCATTCTGTATTTGAGACATGGCCTGCTCTCCCTTATGTAAGGAATTAGGCGCTATCCCATGTTTACTACAGTATGTATTGTAGACTGCACAGTGGCCTAATAAACAAATAAACACATTTCATTAACTACTTAGGGAGTAGCGGCGCGCTAGCGGGCCACTCCCGACACTACCCGGTGAAATGTAAGGCGCCAAATTCAAAATCCAAAAGTTGAATTATTAAACATTCATCAAGTGTTGCATAGTCATCAAAAGCTCTGCTTCTTGGCAATATCACAGCACTGTCAGATTTCAAAAAGGCTTTACAGCGAAAGCACAACATTTGATTGTTTGAGGATAGCACCTCATATATTTTCCACATTAGCATAAATTCATATCCAGCGCGGGTCACACAAAACCCATATAAGAGCTAAAAAATATCACTTACCTTTCGAAGAACTTCTGCTGAGGGCTTCCCAAGTGTCCAACGAAGACATCCAATGGTTCTTTTGTTAGAAAAAGTCATTTATTATATCCATAAATCTCAGTTTGGTTGGCCTTATGATCATAAAATCCACCGTTGAGTCGCCCATTGAACTGTGAAGAGAACACGTTCAAATTATACCTATACACTTTCTACAAACAAATCAAACTTCATTTTTAATGTATCCTTAGGTATCCTTTTATGTATATTTACTGTAATATTTCATCCGGATGATAACGTGAACAATAGGAAAGGAAAATAAACTGGGGCGCGCTTACAATCTCGCGCCCGTCAAACGTTGTTGACAAAAGTGGTCCCCTGACTACTTCCTCTTCCTATCTGTTCTGCTCAGGGCTACAGCCTCCAGACTTTGTATAAAGACTGTTGACATCTAGTGGAAGCCATAGGTACTGCAGTCTCAGTCCTAGGTAAAATACAAATGAATAGGCACCCTAGAGAAGGTCATTTACAAATAAAACTGCAAATCCGGATTGATTTTCCTCTGGTTTTCGCCTGCTATATCAGTTCTGTTATACTCACAGACATTATTTTAACACTTTTATAAACTTCAGAGTGTTTCCTATCCAATAGTACTAATTATGTGCATATCCTATTTTCTGGGCCTGAGTGGTAGGCATTTTACTTTGGGCACGCCAGACTCTCCAAAACCGTCACCTATGCTGCCGCTCCCTAAGAAGTTAATTAAAATAATGATAAAAAAATACTCTTTCAAAATGCAGATGTTGATTTAGTTATGGATCCATAACGAATTACTATGGGAATAAATATCACTGATTTACAGAAATATTGGAACAAAGTTGTCTAATGAAGGCAAACAATTTAGAATCCTCCAATCCTGTAGCCTGCTCCCGACCGTCACAATGTACAGCCCCATATTTTCCATTCCATCTTAGTTTAGTTTTTCTCTGAATAGAAACACCATAATATTAATCAAACTATTTGAGCCAAATTTCTTAAAATCAATCCCATATACTATGTTATTACAAAAAAGGTTTTAAATTCTCTGGTAATGCCAATACGGAATACTATCAAATGCTTCTCGAAGATGCCCTCTGGTGGTCAAACTAGCAATAACTTGCAGTAACAGAAAATATGTCTGACAATTAAATGACGTGCCACAGAATGCAGCGGCAGCACGCAAGGTGTGCCGCAGTATGACGCAACTTTTAAAGGACGAACCACTGTATGTTATCACAACTCAATTAAAATGACATTCTTTACAAGGTGTCACTTCATTGGTTATCTACATTGAACATTCTTTTTACTCTTATTCTGTGCGCAGGAAACCAGACAGTATAGTTTAGTTACTGGGTGAGTCATCCAAGATGGCAGCATGTCAAGTCGTTTGTCTGTGACTAGTAGATGTTTACCTACTAATAACCTATTCATTTATGGGGGAGCAAATCTACAATTTCCTTGTTGTGGAGTGCAAACTATTTTGTTTTGCTGGTGTAAATGTCACATCTGCTCCTGCCACGCCCTCTAGTGCTCATCCGGTGTCTCCTTGACCTGCCGCCACTCCCCCAGTGCTCTCTCCCTCTCTGTGTGTGTGTGTGTGTGTGTGTGTGTGTGTGTGTGTGGAGACAGGTGTGCTGGAGTCAGAGCAGATCCAAACCCGCTGCAACCTGTTCCATAATCAAGACCTCTACAAATACTCAGTCCTGCCACTTCCACACTGACACCTCGTAATCTCTGCCCGGTCAGTCCATGTTTCTAGCCGTTTGTTCCTGTTGTGCCTGGTTTTCCTCTCTGCTACAGTTCATGCCCGCTCCGACTCTGGTCCCTGTCTCCAGTATAGCTTCTCGCCAGTCCTGCTACTCTGTTCAGGATTCCCCACTCTACGCTCCCTTGGATTCCCATCCGGACCTGCTTACCCTGTCCCCACACCTCTCGCTCCAGCCTCAGGCTCCGCAACTGGTTTCTAGCAAACCACCCGAGCTTCCCCTGGCCTGCATTCAATCTTCTCCCAGTGTTTCAATAAATACCTTGGTTACCTCATCCCAGTCTCCTTGTCTGTCTGATCTTGGGTTCATCTGTTCCACTCCACGTGACAGTAAAGATGGCTGGCCTCCGTCAACTCAGATTTAAAAATAAATCTGCTAATTGCACTTCTTAACTTGAAGTTTACCAAAGTAACCCTCTCTCTGGCTGGCCTGGATTCTATCCTCAGCTTTCCCTCCGT
The DNA here is from genome assembly GCA_003317085.1 of Hucho hucho. Taxonomy (NCBI): domain Eukaryota; kingdom Metazoa; phylum Chordata; class Actinopteri; order Salmoniformes; family Salmonidae; genus Hucho; species Hucho hucho. The sequence continues at coordinate 452,322 of QNTS01000644.1, forward strand.
GGAGTGTCTCGTCCAAGCTTCTTCTCTTCGCTCTCCGCCTGGCTGTCAGAGGCAGCTCAACAATCCCCAACCTGTTCTCTCAATTGACCCCCAAACCAAATCTACTCACACACGCACTAACTCACATACAGACTTATACATACATACATACATACATACATACATACAGTGAGGGGAAAAAAGTATTTGATCCCCTGCAGATTTTGTACGTTTGCCCACTGACAAAGAAATGATCAGTCTATAATTTTAATGGTAGGTTTATTTGAACAGTGAGAGACAGAATAACAACAAAAAAATCCAGAAAAACATGTGAAAAATGTTATGAGTTTATTTGCATTTTAATGAGGGAAATAAGTATTTGACCCCTCTGCAAAACATGACTTAGTACTTAGTGGCAAAACCCTTGTTGGTAATCACAGAGGTCAGATGTTTCTTGTAGTTGGCCACCAGGTTTGCACACATCTCAGGAGGGATTTTGTCCCACTCCTCTTTGCAGATCTTCTCCAAGTCATTAAGATTTCGAGGCTGACGTTTGGCAACTCTAACCTTCAGCTCCCTCCACAGATTTTCTATGGGATTAAGGTCTGGTGACTGGCTAGGCCACTCCAGGACCTTAACTACTTAGGGAGCAGTGGGGCACTAGCCCCACTCCCGACACTACCTGGTGAAATGTGAGGCGCCAAATTCAAAATCCAAAAGTTGAATTATTAAACATTCATCAATATACAAGTGTTGCATAGTCATCAAAAGCTCTGATTCTTGGCAATATCACAGCGTTGTCAGATTTCAAAAAGGCTTTACGGCAAAAGCACAACATTTGATTGTTTGAGGATAGCCCCTCTCATATTTTATGCATTAGCATAAATCCATAACCAACGCGGGTCTCAAAAAACGCATAAAATCGCTAATATAAAATCCCTTACCTTTCGAGGAACTTCTGCTGAGGGCTTCCCAAGTGTCCAACGAAGACATCCAATGGTTCTTTTGTTAGAAAAAGTCATTTATTATATCCATAAATCTCTGTTTGGTTGGCGCGTTATGATCATAAAATACAGCGTCCACTCGCCCATTGAACTGTGAAGAGAACGCGTTCAACCTATACCTATACACTTGTCCAAGAACAATCAAACATCATTGATAATGTATCCTTAGGAACACTTTTATGTATATTTACTATAATATTTCAACCGGATTATAAACTGGACGGTAGGAAAGGAAAAAACCACACCGCGCGCGAGCCTGTGAACGTGCATCCTCTTCTGTTTACATCCAATGACCAGTTCGAAATTCTTCTTCTATTACCATCCAGAGCAACTATAACATCACCAAACACTGTCTAGAGACTGTTGACATCCAGTGGAAGCAATAGGCACTGCAATCTTACTTCCAGAAATGGCTGTTTTCAATAGGGAGGGGTTCAAAATGAGGTAATGTGTCAAAAACACTTTTTCCAGGTCAGAAATTCCTCGGGTTTTCGCCTGCTATATCCGTTCTGTTATACTCACAGACATTATGTTAACACTTTTAGAAACTTCAGAGTGTTTCCTATCCAATAGTACTAATTATGTGCATATCCTATTTTCTGGGCCTGAGTGGGAGGCATTTTACTTTGGGCACGCCAGACTCTCCAAAACCGTCACCTCGGGATCCGCTCCCTAAGAAGTTAAGTATGAAAAGTAAAGGTATATACTTTTCAAATTCATTATATTAGGCAAACCAGACGGCACAATTTTCTCATTTTTTTAAATGTATTTACGTATAGCCAGGTGCAGACTCCAACACTCAGACATTATTTACAAATGAAGCAAATGTGTTTAGTGAGCTTCACATCATTTTCAGATTTGAAGAAAATGGCGGAAAATATGCAGCCGAAGTCCAACACAAATTCAAATTCATACAAATTCATTGCTTTAACTAATTATGACAAATGTTAAGAAAATGTTGCGCGATGTAATCAAGTAATGACTTTTCAAATAACTTACCTTACCCGTTATGTTGGCTGACAATTTGTTAGCTATGCTATCCTTACGAACCACATAGCATATCATTACAGCAGTATGTACCGGTATGTTAGCTACCTACCTAACGTTAGTTGGCAACTAATACATCAAACTTGCCAGGATATTAACTATATTCTATTTAACTAACTACCCAACGTTTATTGACTTGATTACTCCCGTCATTCTTAGCTAAGTGGTATAGTCGTGGTGCGTTCACAATGGACATTCAGGGGCTTTCGTAAATTCGATCTGGCTATCTACTCCGATTTCAGAGCACTCTCATCTGAGTAAACCAGAGCACAGAATAACTGATTAATTTACAAACGCTCAACACCTGTCGAATATGGCCTGTGTCAGTAAACGTCAGTAAAATTAAATTGTTGCCAGCAGCAGTTACAATCACCAACACTCTGGAAAACATGAAAACTGCCTAACCAGCTCTGCTAGGGCAAGTAAAATGGTCAGAGTGAGGTGTTCTCTTGTTTGTGTTTGGAAGTAGCTAGCAAGTTAGCCAGTTAGCTTGGGTGCTTGACTGCCGTTGTAAGGTCAGAACGCTCGAATCATCCCTATTCCTCGGCCAGAGCGTCCATTGTGCACTCTGAACGCTCCCAGAGCGAAACGTTCGGAATTTACAAACTGACAATCGGACAATGCTCTAAATTTACGAAAGTCCAGAGTGCACTCTGAGCGCACTCTGGCACTCCAGATTGAATTGAAGAACACACCCGAAGTCTTGAAATGTCTAGCTAGTAATTTGTTATGCTAACAAGCTAGCAAGAGGGTGCATAAAAACAGCATCAACTTCCCTTAGACAGGCGAAGCACTAATATGCTCAACTGAAAGGATACCATTAATTTACTGTATACCAAAATTAACTAAAAGTATGTAGTATATACCCATTAAGTATGTAGTATGTTAGTATGGGTATTCGAACACAGCTTCTATCTTCCATAACCTAACGTTGTAACGTGGACGTATGGCCTTGTGGGAACCCTAACCCTTTAAAAGGTGTGTATCAATTTAACCTTTTTGTTATGATTTCACAGCCGAGCAAAAAATAATAATTTTGTAGGCCCTCTCGCATCATTAACTCATTGTTCAAAATTTACTAAAAAAAGTAAACAAACGCAAATGCTTCCAAAACAGTACCGCAGTATTAATGTTCAGACCGAGTGTCACGGTTCTTAACAAAACTCACCCCTACAGAAGACTCCTTTGTCCAAATACTCTTATGTGTAACGGATCATGGAGTCATCATCAAGGGCTAATAAGTTCTTAGCTCAGATGGCTAGCTAATCATTTTTACAGCTGCTCCTCATAGAGAATGAAACAATACTGGGTATAGTAGCTTGTCAGACTGGTACTGGAATTTGGTAGCTAGGAATGGTAGGAATTTGTTAGCACAATAAGGTAGCAAGCCAGCTAACATTATAATACAGCTCCCTGATTTGTCAAATACAATCATTTTTAACCAGTCTTTGTTTCTATGTTACAGCCTCTCATGAGGGTACAGAAAGGTGTTCAAGGTCTACTCCTGGTCCATCAGCCAGTTGTACCCGGACATCCATATAGGAGACAATTACCCTCCCACAACAATCAACAAGTAAGTGGACACATCATTGCCATGAAGTCGGAAGTTTACATACACTTAGGTTGGAGTCATTAAAACTAGTTTTTCAACCACTCCACAAATTTATTGTTAACAAACTATAGTTTTGGGAAGTCAGTTAGGACATCTACTGTGTGCATGACACAAGTAAGTTTTCCAACAATTGTTTACAGACAGATTATTTCACTTATAATTCACTGTATCACAATTCCAGTGGGTCAGAAGTTTATATATACTAAGTTGACAGTGCCTTTAAACAGCTTGGAAAATTATGTCATGGCTTTAGAAGCTTCTGATAGGCTAATTGACATAATTTGAATCAGTTGGAGGTGTATCTCTGGATGTATTTCAAGGCCTACCTTCAAACTCAGTGCCTCTTTGCTTGACATTATGGGAAAATCAAAAGAATTCAGCCAAGACCTCAGAAATAAAATGTAGACCTTCACAAGTCTGGTTCATCCTTGGGAGCAATTTCCAAATGCCTGAAGGTACCACGTTCTGTTATAGATTTTATGGTAATGACTAAATGTTTGTACATCTAAGAATATTCCATTCTGAAAATGTATGAGATAGAGATAGGGTTATAAGACAAAATGGTAGTCCAATTAATGTGTGTGTCTAGATATTAACTTTGTGTGCAGAAGTGCAACAAGCTGGTATGACTTCATTTAGGGGGTGTCTGGGAGAACAAAGAATTCTTTGATTCTACCAGACACATGCGAGAGGCCCCTGCCCTTGAAGACAGGAGGGATAGTTAAAAGAACCGCCCAAGTTTGACTTATGTTGCAAAGATTGTGATAAGGAATGAATGGGTACTGTGGGAAGACACTATTTTCTTGGAAAGGGTGGGGGAAGTGGTGGGAATTTTGTATCTTTGTATTTCAACATTGTACCATATAAAAGACTGTGTACACCTTTTAGAGCTCAGAGCTCTCCCATGAATAAACAATCTACCTTTGACCATTATAGATTGGGCCTCTGTTTGTCTCATTTCAACCAGTATCTTACAAATACTGGGTAACAGACAGAGTTTGTTTAATTGAAGTTCAGTTTATGAACATTGAGAACAAAATTTCTATAACACGTTCACAGTACGCAAGTATAAACACCATGGGACCACGCAGACGTCATACTGCTCAAGGGGACAAAGATCGTACTTTTTGGAGAAATGTCCTCTGGTGTGATGAAACAAAAAAAGAATTGTTTGGCCATAATGACCATCGATATGTTTGCAGGAAAAAGGGGGAGGCTAGCAAGCCGAAGAACACCATCGCAACCGTGAAGCACGGGGGTGGCAGCATCATGTTGTGGGGGTGCTTTCCTGGCGGAGGGACTGGTGCAATTCACAAAATAGATGGCATCATGAGGGACGACATTTATGGGTCTTCGCAAATGGGTCTTCCAAATGGACAATGACTCCAAGCATACTTCCAAAGTTGTGGCAAAATGGCTTTAGGACAACAAAGTCAAGGTATTGGAGTGGCCATCACAAAGCCCTGACCTCAATCCTATAGAAAAGTTGTGGGCAGAACTTATAAAGCGTGTGCGAGCAAGGAGGCCTACAAACCTGACTCAGTTACACCAGCTCTGTCAGGAGGAATGGGCCAAAATTCACCCAACTTATTGTGCGAAGCTTGTGGAAGGCTCCCTGAAACATTTGACCCAAGTTAAACAATTAAAAGGCAATGCTACCAAATACTAATTCAGTGTATGTAAACTTCTGACCCACTTGGAATGTGATGAAATAATAAAATCTGAAAGTCATCTACTACTGTCTACTATTATTCTGTCATTTCACATTCTTAAAATAAAGTGGTGATCCTAACTGACCAAAGACAGGGAATTTTTACTTTATTTAACTAGGCAAATCAGTTAAGGACAAATTCTTATTTTCAATGACTGCCTAGGAACAGTGGGTTAACTGCCTTGTTCAGGGGCAGAACGACAGATTTTTACCTTGTCAGCTCGGGGATTCGATCTTGCAACCTTTCGGTTACAAGTACAACGCTCTAACCGCTAGGCTACCTGCCACCCCAGTTCAGCCTGAAAATCCCTCTGGTAACCTTTGGTCACTGTAAGGCAATCATTACTGATAGCTGCAAGCCACTGGCAGAATCTTGGGAAAATCTCTGGTTGGTAGAACGGTGAAAGATAACTAATTTTCGCACTTATTTGTAATAAGCACAGCCAGGCACAGATCAGAATGCTGTTCAATGACTATAGCTCAGCATTCAACACCATAGGACCCTCCAAGCTCATCATTAAGCTTGAGGCCCTGGGTCTGAACCCTGCCCTGTGCAACTGGGTACTGGACTTCATGAAGGTCCGCCCCCAGGTGAAGGTAAGAAAAAAAAAACTCCACTTCGCTGATCCTCAACACTGAGGCCCCAAAAGGATGCATGCTCAGCCCCCTCTGTACTCCCTGTTCACCCATGACTGCGTGGCCACTTACGCCTCCAACTCAATCATCAAGTTTGCAGACGACACAACAGTAGTAGGCCGGATTACCAACAATGACGAGACAGCCTACAGGCAGGAGGTGAGGGCCCTGGGAGTGTGGTGCCAGGAAAATAACCTCTCACCCAACGTCAACAAAACAAAGGAGCTGATCGTGGAATTCAGGAAACAGCAGAGGAAGCACCCCCCTATCCACATCGATGGGACCGCAGTGGAGGAGAAGGTGGAAAGCTTCAAGTTCCTCGGCGTACACATCACTAACAAACTGAAATGGTCCACCCACACAGTGTTATGAAGAAGGCGCAACAGCAAAAATAACAGTCAAGCATTTTGTTATGTGCACAGGAATTTCCTGCGGACAATCAAGGAAAAATAGCTGAATTCTTTGGAACGCAATCTCTGTGTCACCCAGGAAGAGGGTTTGGTTTCCAAGCACCGCTCTTCAGCCATACCCCATTCAGCCATCACTCTGGCTCAGCAACGAGAGTATGCCATTCAAGCTAAGCAAGGAGCAAAGTCCAAGTCAAGTGCCCCTTCTCAGGCCCAGCATCTGGAGTATGTGATGCATGCAAAGCAGGGGTTAAAGAACCTGTCAAGTCTCCCACCTCAGGCAGGTGTTTTGTTGGAGGACAAAGAAGACAAGTCATCCCTCCTGGAAGTTGAACTTGGACGTTCCGATTGGTACCCAGAGATTTTAGTGTCGTCCTCCATGCAATCTGACATCCTGGAGATTGAGCAGCTCAGTATAATGTTCTACCAGGCGGGAGATAAGATGTCCAGATTTCTGTCCCCAGCGTCTAGCCAGATCTCATCTCCTTTTTTTTGTGACAAAACCATCAGTAGAGCATAAAAAGCGATGGAAACCCATTTAACTTTTTTTTGTGTAATTTGGTCATTTAATTTCAAAATTTATTTTTATGTGCACTGCTTCATCACGCACATCTTTTATCCGCAACAAGTAAATTTTATGGAAACACACCTCTGGTGGTGTTTTATTTGGATTTTATACTGAACAAAAATATAAACGCAACATGCAACATTTTCAAAATGTTACTGTGTTACAGTTCATATAAGGTAAATCAGTCAATTGAAATACATTTATTAGGCCCTAATCTATGGCTTTCCCATGAATGGGAGTACAGATATGCATATGTTGGTCACAGGGGTGTGGATCCGAAAACCAGTCAGTATCTGGTGTGACCACCATTTGCCTCATGCAGCATGACACATCTCCTTAATGTAGAGTTGATCAGGCTGTTGATTGTGGCCTGTGGAATGTTGTCCCACTCCTCTTCAATGACTGTGCAAAGTTGCTGGACAGTGGCGGGAACTGGACCACACTGTCGTACACGTCAATTCAGAGCATCCCAAACTTGCTCAATGGGTGACATGTCTGGTGAGTATGCAGGCCATGGAAAAACTGGGTCAATTTCAGCTTCCAGGAATGGTGTACAGATCCTTGCGACATGGGGCCATACATTATCATTCTGAAACATGAGGTGATGGGGGCGGATGAATGGCATGACAGTAGGCTTCAGGATCTCGTCACAATATTCAAATTGCGGTTGATAAAATGCAATTTCATTTGTTGTCCGTAGCTTATGCCTGCCCATACCATAACCCCACAATGGGGCACTCTGTTCACAACGTTGACATCAGCATACCACTCGCCAACACAACTCCATACAGTGAGGGAAAAAAGTATTTGATCCCCTGCTGATTGTGTACGTTTGCCCACTGACAAAGAAATGATCAGTCTATAACTTTAATGGTAGGTTTATTTGAACAGTGAGAGACAGAATAACAACAAAAAAATCCAGAAAAACGCATGTGAAAAATTTTATAAATGGAATTGCATTTTAATGAGGGAAATAAGTATTTGACCCCTCTGCAAAACATGACTCAGTACTTGGAGGCAAAACCCTTGTTGGCAATCACAGAGGTCAGATGTTTCTTGCAGTTGGCCACCAGGTTAGCACACATCTCAGGAGGGATTTTGTCCCACTCCTCTTTGCAGATCTTCTCCAAGTCATTAAGGTTTCGAGGCTGACGTTTGGCAACTCGAACCTTCAGCTCCCTCCACAGATTTTCTATGGGATTAAGGTCTGGAGACTGGCTAGGCCACTCCAGGACCTTAATGTGCTTCTTCTTNGTTGTCCAGTCCCCTTAGCAGAAAAACACCCACAAAGCATAATGTTTCCACCTCCATTTTTTATGGTGGGGATGGTTTTCTTGGGGTTATAGGCAGCATTCCTCCTCCTCCAAACACGGCGAGTTGAGTTGATGCCAAAGAGCTCCATTTTGTTCTCATCTGACCACAACACTTTCACCCAGTTGTCCTGTTCATTGGCAAACTTCAGACGGGCATGTATATGTGCTTTCTTGAGCAGGGGGACCTTGCGGGCACTGCAGGATTTCAGTCCTTCACGGCATGGTGTGTTACCAATTGTTTTCTTAGTGACTATGGTCCCAGCTGCCTTGAGATCATTGACTAGATCCTCCCGTGTAGTTCTGGGATGATTCCTCACCGTTCTCATGATCATTGCAACTCCACGAGGTGAGATCTTGCATGGAGCCCCAGGCCGAGGGAGATTGACAGTTATTTTGTGTTTCTTCCATTTCTTCCATCTATGGTATTGTGTTGTGTGACAAAACTGCACATTTTAGAGTGGCCTTTTACCCAGCACAAGGCAAAACTGTGTAATGATCATGCTGTTTAATCAGCTTCTTGATATGCCACACCTGTCAGCTGGATGGATTATCTTGGCAAAGGAGAAATGCTCACTAACAGGGATGTAAACAAATGTGTAAAAACAATATGAGAGAAACAAGATTTTGTTCATATGCATAATTTCTGGGATATTTTATTTTATCTCATAAAACATGGAACCAAGACTTTACATGTTGCGTTTATATTTTTTTCAGTATAGAATATTTGCATGAAAATTTGCCGCCAATTGGATAGAAACCTAGCTGATCATGGACAACACCTGAACGATAAAGAAAGAAAAATGCACATTCAAACACATTTTAAACCTTCAGCTCAAACAGAACTGATTTTGGAAACTCAAGTAGGACATACCAAGCCCTTCCTCCAGTATCCCCAATGTAAAGATTCAGACAGTCATGGGAGACTTCACACAGAACAGATAAAAAAAACATTAAAGGCCCTTGGTATTGGTAACCTTTTGCCTTGTTTAACTAAACCACTTATAGGAATACCCTGGGAGGCCAAATCAAATCACAGTAGCCTTTTAAAAGAACATATTTAAGTTTTTCTTATAAAATATGTATAGTATATGATAGGATCTTTACATTGATCATCCTTGAGATGTTTCTACAACTTGATTGGAGCCCACCTGTGGTAAATTCAATTGACTGGGGACAGGATTTCACCATGCATGTCAGAGCAAAGACCAATCCATTAGGTTGTAGGAGTTGTCCTTGGAGCTCCGAGACAGAATTGTGTCGAGGCACAGATCTGTGGAACGGTACTAATAAATGTCTACATCATTGAAATTCCCCAAGAACACAGTAGCCTCCATCATTCTTAAATGGAAGAAGTTTAGAACCACCAAGACTCTTCCTACAGCTTGCCGCCTGGCCAAACTGAGCAATCGGGGGAGAAGGGCCTTGGCCAGGGAGGTGACCAAGAACCCGATATTCTTTCTGACAGAGCTCCAGAGTTCCTCTGTGGAGATGGGAGAACCTTCCAGAAGGACAACCATCTCTGCAGCATTCCACCAATCAGGCCTTTATGGTAAAGTGGCCAGACGGAAGCCACTCCTCAATAAAAGGCACATGACAGCCCGGTAGGAGTTTTCCAAAAGTCACTTATATTTTTGAAAATATATATAAACTCAGCAAAAAAAGAGACGTCCTCTCTCCGTCAACTGTGTTTATTTTCAGCAAACTTAACATGAGTAAATATTTGTATGACTATAACAAGATTCAACAACTGAGACATAAGTTCCACAGACGTGACTAACAGAAATGGAATAATGTGTCCCTGAACAAAAGTTGGGTCAAAATCAAAAGTAACAGTCAGTATCTGGTGTGGCCACCAGCTGCATTAAGTGCTGCAGTGCATCTCCTCCTCATGACCTGCACCAGATTTGCCAGATCTTGCTGTGAGATGTTACCCCACTCTTCCACCAAGGCACTTGCAAGTTCCTGGACATTTCTGGGGGGAATGGCCCTAGCCCTCACCCTCTGATCCAATAGGTCCCAGACATGCTCAATGGGATTGAGATCCGGGCTCTTTGCTGGCCATGGCATTCCTGTCTTGCAGGAAATCACGCACAGAACAATCAGTATGGCTGGTGGCATTGTCATGCTGGAGGCACCTAAAGGACACCCAAAAGGCACCTAAAGGACTCTCAGACCATGAGAAACAAGATTCTCTGGTCTGATGAAATCAAGATGGAACTCTTTGGAGCGTCATGTCTGGGGGAAGCCTGGCACCATCGCTACGGTGAAGCATTATGGTGGCAGCATCATGCTGTGGGGATGTTTTTTAGTGGTATGGACTGGGAGACAAGTCAGTATCAAGGGAAAGATGAACGGAGCAAAGTACAGAGAGATCCTTGATGAAAACCTGCTCCCGAGCGCTCAGGACCTTAGACTGGGGCGAAGGTTCACCTTCCAACTGAACAACGACCCTAAGCCCACAGCCAAGACAACGCAGGAGTGGCTTCGGGACAAGTCTCTGAATGTCTTTGAGTGGCCCAGCCAGAGCCTGGACTTGAACCCGATCGAACATCTCTGGAGGGACCTGAAAATAGCTGTGCAGCGATTCTATAGACCTGTTCTTTCTTTGTCATTATGTGTGTAGATTGATGGGGGGGGAACTATTTAATACATTTTATAATAAGGCTGTAACGCAACAAATGTGGAAAAAGTCAAGTGGTCTGAATACTTTCCAAATGCACTGTATACACTGTCAATTAATTTGTACTTCGATTATGCCATGGTAGTCACTGCTAGACCGGTAACTACTTTTAACAGAGTAAACATGTTTGTTTGGTTGTTGTATCTTTGACTGACTTTAGCTAAAGTAAGCTAGCTAATGTTAGCAAATAAGAGTAGCTCAATCTGGTAGCCATCTATTCCACCCTTGTCTGGAAAACACTGTTACCATAGAATTGGCGATATAGCTAATTAATTATTTGTTTGTGTATTGATAATGTTAGCAATGATGAATGTGTATAAATCTTCTATGGTTGGTTAGTTGGTTCTTAACCAGTCTCAGCAGGTTAGCAATCATGTAGCCACATTTAGTGACCCTAGTTAGCTAACAGCAAGCAGACAATATTGAAATGTACATGTTGGGTATGGTAAGCTTGCCAGTCTAATATAGATCAATACAATTAGTGGGTGGGGTGGTTAAATTGTGTATTGTTGTGTACTCTGTTGTAGGTGGTACAGAGTCTGATTCCAAGTTGAAGGTTAGTTAGCAAAAATATTTACAAGCTGACGGCTAAGATAGCTCAATTTACAGTAAGCATGGTATAAACATGAATTGGGTAGTGTTTGTGTTATGGGGTTACAGATGGTTACAGGTAGCCTGAGGACCACAGTCTCTTCCAGACCATGTAATCAATTTAGTCTACCCCTCTTATTTATCTAAGTAAAACTCTTATCTAGAGTCATTCCACAGTGCCCTTCTGAAAAATACCCCAAAGCAGCAGCATTCTGGGTACACAACCATGATGGAGCAGACACACCTTGCGGTTATGGAGCACAACAAGATTGTGAGACAGAAACCAGCAAGGGACGCTGAAAGGTATAACATCAAGACTACAACAGTAATGACACAACCACCTCATTATTCTCTCTGCAGATTCTCAAAACACAATACAAAAACACGTCTACAAAAAGCCCCTGCAAAGGGCTACTATTGACAAGAATGATCTGTCAAAGTCAATGGGCTGGGGGAGATTTACAGACAATACTTTGAGATGAAGTATTGTCTGGGTTTTGGTTGTGAAGGGTTGTGCTTAGACCAGCGTTTCCCAAACTCTGTCCTAGGGATCCCAAGGGGTGCACATTTTGGTTTTTGCACTAGCACTACACAGCTGATTGAATTTATGAACTCATTATCAACATTTGGTTATTTGAATCAGCTCTTGTGTAGTCCTCCACAGTTAATGTGCCACCAACCTCCTGTGTTCAGAACGACACCTGTTGAGGCATTACAGGTGGATAGTGGGGAACTGTCACTGAGGATGAGGCGGGACAAACTTTCATTAGCATACTGGGCGAGGGTGTTCAGAAGGACATCCTGTGGTCACGGAGCGAGGAGTGGGAAAGCAGAGGGCGTACAGGTGTACAATCGGGCAGAAGGTGGTGGAATATGGACTGGGGGAGAGGGAGATGGGGCCGGCAATTGCATTGGGGAACTTTCCTCTGTGGCTGTTTTGTAGATGTGGACATGATTGAGGGCAGGAGAGAATAGGGTGAGGACGTGAGATGGTGTTTGGAGAGATAAATAGATAATTGGTTTCATTTGTTTTTAAGGATATATACAGATGGTTCAAAGGACCCAGTCAGTAGAAGGGTGGGGCAGGGGTGTAAATCCCATATTTCAATGTTAGAATATGTAAGCGGTTAACTAATTCTGTATCAGTTTATCTGGCTGAGTTGATGGCCATGATAGGTTTGAGATGGGTGGAGGAGGTGAAACCACAGAGTGCTGAGCTGCTCTGATTTGGCTGCAGAGTTGGGTAGTGTAAAGACGGGCAGGTCAGATAGGGGAGACTTGTTTGTGGAGATGATGGTGGTGTTAATGAGATTGGAGAGGATGGGAGTGGTAGTAAGCTTTTACTGGGTTCGCACCCATGTGGGTGTGGAGGGTAATGAGAAGGCCGATGTGGTGGCTAAGAGTGATGTGAGGAGAGAGGGGGTATTTTATTGAGGTCCCGCTGGGCCGTAGGGAAGTCAAGTCCTTTATCCGGGCAAAAGGGCTTGGTCTTTGGCAAATGGAGTGGGATGCTAGTAACAAGGGAAGACAATTTTATCGCATGTACCGGTCAGTAAAGGAAGAGGTGGGGAGTATGGGATGTAGGAGAGAGAAAGTTGTGTGGAGTAGACTACGGTTTGGGCACACAGGTTTGAATGCCACGTTGTGGATGATAGGGAGACATGAAACAGGTATGTGTGATGAGTGGTTAGTTGTCACGTCCTGGCCATAGAGAGCCCTCGGGGTTCTCTATGGTGTTTTAGGTCAGGACGTGACTAGGGGGGGTTTTCTATGTTGGAATTTCTATGTTGGTTTTGTGTATGGTTCCCAATTAGAGGCAGCTGATTATCGTTACCTCTAATTGGGGATCATACTTAGGTAGTCCTTTTCCCACCTGTGTTTGTGGGATATGTGTTTTTATTAGTGCACTGTGAGCACTACGTTTGGTCCGATCAGTTCTCTTTATTGTTTTTGTATATTCCACTGAAGAATGAATATGTGGAATTCCATGCACGCTGCGCCTTGGTCCATTTATTAAGACGATCGTGACAGAATATCCCACCAGTCCAGGACCAAGCAGCGTGCAACGAAGGTGAAGGAGAGTTGGACTTGGGAGGAGATCATGGGTAGATGCGAGACCCTTCCTTGGCGGGAGTTGCCGAAGACAGCGAAGACGCCGGGGTCCGCGTCCACAAACAGCCCAGGTGCAACCCCAAGATTTTTTTTGGGGGGGGTCACTTGGGGCGGTCGGCCGAAACGAGGAGAGAATGGGAGACGATTGAGGAGTTTGAGGAATGATATCAGAGAGAGGTGTTGGCGAGGAGCATGCTGCAGCGCAGGTGGTTGGAAGAGCGTGTCATCAGTCCGGTGCAATCTGTGCCGGCTCCACGCACCAGGCCTCCAGTGCGCCTTCACAGCCCGGTACGTCCTGTGCCAGCTCCCCGCACTCGTCCTGAAGAGCGTGTCACCAGTCCGGTGCAACCTGTGCCGGCTCAACGTACCAGGCCTCCAGTGCGCCTTCCTAGGCCGGTACGTCCTGTGCCGGCTCCTCGCACTCGCCCTGAAGAGTGTGTCACCAGTCCGGTGCAACCTGTGCCGGCTCCACGCACCAGGCCTCCAGTGCGCCTTCCTAGCCCGGTATGTCCTGTGCCAGCTCCCCGCACTAGCCCTGATGAGTGTCACTAGTCCGGTGCAACCTGTTCCGGCTCCACGCACCAGGCTTCCAGTGCGCCTTCCCAGCCCGGTTCCAGGGCCGGAGCCCTCCTCTGCGCCGGTGCCCAGTCCAGGCACGGCGTCCAGTCCTGCCACTAGGCCGGAGCCTTCCTCTACACCGGTGTCCAGTCCAGGCATGTCGTTCAGCCCGGCTCCATGGCCGGATCCGCGGTCTGAGCGGGTGCTACGTCCCGCACCGGAGCCGCCACTGACGCTAGTGGCCCACCCGAACCCTCCCTAATCTAGTTTCAGGTTTTGCGGCCGGAGTCCGCACCTTTGGGGGGGCCATAGAGAGCCCTCCTGGCGTTTTAGGTCAGGACGTGACTAGGGGGGATTTCTATGTTGGAATTTCTATGTTGGTTTTGAATGTGGTTCCCAATTAGATGCAGCTGATTATCGTTACCTCTGATTGAGGATCATACTTAGGTAGTCCTTTTCCCACCTGTGTTTGTGGGATGTGTTTTTGTTAGTGCACTGGTCCGATCAGTTGTTCTCTTTATTGTTTTTGTATATTCCACTGAAGAATAAATATGTGGAATTCCATGCATGCTGCGCCTTGGTCCATTTATTACGACGATTGTGACGTTAGTGAAGGAAAATGGTGGAGCATGTGTTGATATTTTGTGAACTGTATGACGTAGATAGGGAGAGATTGTGTGAAAGGGTTGGAGAGATTGGGGTTTGGGTTTGGGTGGTGTAGTGGGAAGTGGTGTCGAGGGCTCTATTTCACTTTCTTGGAGGAACAGGACTAGTGAAGAGAATTTATTTTAAGTAGGCCGTGACTGGCCTCACACTCCAGTACAGTAGGTGGCGGTGTATGCACCTTAAAAGTTGGCTGGGATCTGCCAACCCAATCCCAAAGAAGGACAGAAGAAGCTGTGCTTCAAAAAGTGATTGAGAAGGTATGCTGCTAACTACCCTTAGTTTTAAAAAACTAGATTATTTATCAGTTGATACATACATGACCAGTCCCTCGAACAAAATGTTGAATGGATGACAGAAGTGGATGCTGAGTTCGAGTGTCGAGCAAAGTTGGTGTAGACTAATAATCTGAATAGACAACAGTAGTAGCGAAAACTGGAACAAAAAAGGAAATTGTTTAAAATTGGAGTGGAGGATATGTGTATGAATGATAATGAATAGCTTCTTGTTGGGATGCGATTGTTGAGTAAAGATGCATATGTGGGAAACCCGTTTGAGGTGTCAAAAATTGTGAAGTATGCGCTTAGAAAAGTCTGTCAGAGTGACCAGGAGTGGTCTTATTTTGATTTAATTGTACTTCTGAAGAACAGAGGAAGATTGCAGTGAGCCTCAAAAGAATATGGACAACAGAAGTTTTGTGTTAGAGCACTCGTCAAAGGAGTCATCTCAGGGGTGATGACGGATGTTCAGGTTGAATACCTCGTGAAAATTCTTGGTGTGGCTGGTGCCCGGCATCTGACCCGCTGGGTGAATGGAGAAAAATACAAATCTCCTATGCGGAGGCGATTAAAATAATTGAGAAAACAAGTGATTCCAGTGAAGATATGGTAGTGGACGCACCACAGACTGTAGTAAATGTTTGCTGCCATTCAAAAGATACCCAATGTGTTAAAAAGGTGGATTTTGTGGCGTTCATTGCCACAGTTATAAACTGTACGGCACAAGTCTCAAAGTCTAACAAACTGGACATTTTTGTTGCTCCGGAAGAAAAGTTTTTGGGACTTAAAGATTTTACATCTGAAGAAGCAAAGTTGCACTAGCACTGGAAGACCCTCCCTCCCAGGTTCCCCTTGAGCCTGTGTAGGGATCAGATCTGTTTTAACAGAAAGTTATTTGATTTAGTTTTATTTATTTATTTTGGGGTATTTTGTTCCATTTTTGGGAATCCTGTTTCCATTCCCGCACAGTACGTGGTGGGATGCACATTAAATTGTGCGATCTCCAATGTACCGAAGAGGTCAGTTAACTACTTAGGAAGAAACGGGGCGCTAGCGGGCCGTTCCCGTCACTACCCGGTGAAATGTAAGGCGCCAAATTCAAAATCCAAAAGTTGAATTATTAAACATTCATCAATATACAAGTGTTGCATAGTCAGCAAAAGCTCTGCTTCTTGGCAATATCACAGCGTTGTCAGATTTCAAAAAGGCTTTATGGCGAAAGCACAACATTTGATTGTTTGAGGATAGCACCTCTAACATTTAACCTTTAGCATAAATTCATAACCAGCGCGGGTCACACAAAACCATAAAAGAGCTCAAATAAATCACTTACCTTTCGAAGAACTTCTGCTGAGGGCATCCCAAGTGTCCAACGAAGACATCCAATGGTTCTTTTGTTAGAAAAAGTAATTTATTATATCCACAAATCTCAATTTGGTTGGCACATTATGTTCAGAAAATCCACGGTTGAGTCGCCCATTGAACCGTGAAGAGAACGCGTTCAAATTATACCTATCAACTTTGTCCAAACAAATCAAACATCATTTTTTATGTATCCTTAGGTATCCTTTTATGTATATTTACTATAATATTTCAACCGGATTATAGCCTGAACGATAGGAAAGGAAAAAAACACAGAGCGCGCGAGACCGTGAACGCGCATGTCATTCTATTGAGTTCCGGGGTCCACGTCTAAATTCTTCTTCTATTAGCTTCTAATTAAGCCTAAGGTCATGAAACCCTGTCTAAAGACTGTTGACATCGAGTGGAAGCCATAGGTACTGCAGTCTAGGTCCTAGATAACGTTGAATACAATAGGCAGCCAGGAGAAAAAGGTCAGCTACAAAAAAAACTGCAAATCTGGATGGATTTCCCTCGGGTTTTCGCCTGCTATATCAGTTCTGTTATACTCACAGACATTATTGTAACGGTTTTAGAAACTTCAGAGTGTTTCCTATCCAATAGTACTAATTATGTGCATATCCTAGTTTTTGGGCCTGAGTGGCAGGTATTTTACTTTGGGCACGCCAGACTCTCCAAAACCGACACCTCGGCTGATGATGCCTAAAGAGTTAAAAACCTCTTAGGGCTCGCGAACAGCTAGCGGTCCACCTATGACAACATCCGGTGAAATTGCAGAGCGCCAAATTCAAAATACAAAAATCGTAATATTAAACATTCATGAAAATACAAGTGTTATACATCATTCAAAAGCTTAGAATCTTGGTAATCGAACTGCGTTGTCCGATTTACAATAGGCTTTACGACGAAAGCATAGCATTCGATTGTCTGACGACAGCACCCCACTTCAGCAAATTTTTCAAACCAGCACAGGCGTCACAAAAAACATACATTAGCGATAAAATAAATCACTTACCTTTGAAGATCTTCCTCTGTTTGCAATCCCAAGGGTCCCAGCTGCACAAAGAATTCGATAAAATCCTTCTTTATATCCCAAAAAGTCAGTTTAGTTGGCGCCATCGATTTCAGTAATCCACTCGTTCAACATGCAGACAAAGGAATCCAAAAAGTTTACGGTAAAGTTCGTCCAAACAAGTCAAACGACATTTCTAATTAATCCTCAGGTACTCTAATATCTAAATAAACAATAATATTTAAGACGGAGAATAGTATGTTCAATAGAGAAGATAAATAATGAAGAGCGTGCACCTCATTCACACGTGCCAAAAGACTACTATCCTAATGAGGAACACCTTGGATAAACTCCAAATACTTGTTCTTTTTTTCAAAAAACAAGCCTGAAACCTTGTATAAAGACTGTTGACATCTAGTGGAAGCCATAGGAACTGCAATCTGGGAGCTATTTTCTTGTATAGTCAATAGGCAGTCATTGGCCTACTGGCAGCAAAAGAAAAATTCTTCTGGTTTTTGCCTGCCATATCAGTTCTGTTATACTCACAGACGTTATTGTAACAGAGTGTTTTCTATCCAATACACCAACTATATGCATATCCTAGGTTCTGGGCCTGAGTAACAGGCAGTTTACTTTGGGCACGTCAGACAAGCGGAAATTCAGGACACTGCCCCCTAGCCCTAAGAGGATCAAGAAGAACATCAAGACGAAGCAGCTGCTTTACAAGTGGGATGCACTGTTGAGCACTACATCCCGAGGGGTTTATGCTGATTGTACGGAGATTGTGACAGCCGGTTAAATGGCGTCCCTTGAGAAGGCAAGAACAAGATGTATGTCAGGAGAAAAGAAGTATTATCATAAGGAGAGATATACAGAGGAAGAATGGAGGGACAAAGAGAGGCAGAGGAGGTCTGAGAGAGAGAGGGAGGAAGAGGGTGAGCTTGAGTCAGTTATAAATGGTGTAAAAAAAGGAGATGGTTTGTTAAAGAAGAATGGTAGAAAGTATAAGCAGAGTGAGCTGAAGACAGGAGGAGAAATGGAAGTGAATGAGGGCGAAGTACTGGAGGTGATAGGGGTCTTGAAGTTCTCGGAGCCCGAGGCTTGCACCGAGGTAAGGAGTGAAGAAGAGGAGTGGTTTTTGGAAAAAGTGGACCCTTGCCTTTTGGCTGATCCATTTGAGGTTTCAGGGTGGGTGAAAACAGAGTTGGGTGCTGTTGAATCGGTGAGGGTAACCAGATGTGATATTGTGATAATTGTATGTGTTTCTGCTGGTCAGAGGGAGCAAGCACTCCATGTTAAACGAATGGGGGAAAGCGATGTGAATTGTTTTGCTCTCAAGAAAAGGGTGCCATTGAAAGGAGTGAATACTTGGGTAACGGTAAATGTGAAAGCTGACCAACTGAAGGGGAAGATTCCCGGTGTTGGCGTGAGTGGAGAAACATAGTCGTTGTCTATTCTTTTGAGTTTTGATGTTGAGTCTTTGCCCGACAAGGTGATGTTAGGATATATAAGTTATCCTGTACAAGCTTTTAAGCCGACTACATTACGTTGTTACATGTGTCAAGCTTGTGGGCATGTGGCAGCAGTGTGTAGGAGGGAGGCTCCTAGGTGTGCAGAAGAGCATGAGACAAAGGAATGTGTAGCATTGGGGAAAGTAGTGGTATGTGTTAATTGTCGGGCATGGGGCTGGGGTGTGAGAGAGGCAGGTTGAGGTTTCCAGGGTTAGAGTAGTGCAGAAGTTGTCATATGCTGAGGCAGTGAAGAAAGTAAAGGAAGATGGGTCAAGGGGAAGGGATCCTGAGAAGTGTGGTGAAAGTAGTAGATCTGTAACAGTACATAGGGATCCAACAACAAGCTATATATGTTTCTGTAAGATTAAATTTTTTGCATTTATAGTAATGGTTATCAACTGTACAGCAGGGATGGAACGTAACTTGCAGAAAATAGAGGTTGTGGTGGCAGCTGCAGAGAGGTATTTGGGTGTGCGAGACTTGACATCAAAAGAGTTACAGGGTGTATCCTTCCAGGCTGTTGGCCTAAAGTAGGACTAAATACATTTAAATAGTGGAGTATGTTATTTTTTTTTTGGTGAGTGTAATGTTAGATGGTAGGGTATTTGTTGTATTTTCTTTTTTTGTAGAAAAAAAATGAAGCAAAGTATAAGGGAGTTATACTCCAGTCTAGTAGGTGGCAGTAATGCAACATTTATTGGATGCCAACGGCCTTTATCTCATCAAAAGACCATAGAAGAAGAAGTGATTAAGAAGGTATGCTGCTGTTAACCACCTTTAGTTTTAATCTAGATTATTTGTCAATTCATACATCTATCACCAGTCCCTCACACGAATGTTGAATTGTGTTGTTAATGTTATGTAGAAGTAAAGCTGATCCCGTTTATAACCAGGAGTTAGAGCTTGCATGGAGCGTGTTAGCATTGCTAGCTAAATTAGCTGCCTTTGTTGGTTGCTAGCTAGCTAGTTGTCTTTGCTTTGTTAGCTATCTAGCTCGAATGTTAATTTGATTCGCCATTGCGTTTATTTATTATAACAAGATACATTAGCTAGTTGGTTAGGTACATGTCATGCTTAATACACCGTGTTCATTTCCATTTTGTCGTGATAAACCAACGCTTGATGAGCTGCCCTGCTCAGACCCAGCTAATATTAGCTAACTAACGTTACTGTAGTTGACAAGCAGTTTTGTGATCACAGCAGCTTAACGTTAGTTGTCAGCTAACTAGCTATATGCCATACGTTAAGCAGATGAACACAGAAAGAGAGGGGTTGCAGATTTGATTCGTTTTATAACCTAATATGTTACAAGTTGTCAACAACATTGTGCTTTGACTTTGTGGTTAGGGAGTGGATCTCTCAGAATACTGTAAACGATAGACTATGGTTTGTGTTCTTCAGCTGCTGTGTTGTGTTCATAATGGTTTGTTGTGCTCATAAAGGTTAGTTATGGCCAATGGTTTGTTGTTTATCAGATGTGTGAAGGCTTTTTATGTAACTTAATTGGTTTATTTTTCTCTCACCAGATTATTGTTAAATTGGTCCAAGAACTTTGGAATCAGAGTTGGAACGGATGTAGATTTTTCAGTGTGTACTACTACGTAACATTTGACCATTTTTGATTTCACTCACACCTTCCCCATCGCAACATGAGCAGTACAGTAAGTCCTCACCTTTGCACCCACGGCCACTTGATAACCCCCAACACCTTCAGTTTAATTTTCACAGACATTTAGCCAAGGTGTCTGGTTTCTAAGAAGCAGTGCTTTGTTGTCACAGACACAGAGGAAAAGAAGGACTGGAGTCCCCTCTAGTTCCAGACGCACGGCCAAGAGTAGCAGAGTCACCACCACCAGTGTGCGACTTCGTGCTGCAGAATCAGCAGCAGTCTCAGAGACCATTGATGTGCTGGAGAGCAGCAGGACTAGCAGTGAGTAGCAATGGCTTTATGCTTTTCTCTGTCATTTTGGTTGATTATGGATATTCTAACCCGTCTATTGGCTGTGCAGGTGAGGAGGTGGTGGACTTGACATGTGAAGGTTCTGAGTTGACTGTGGTTGACTTGACCAACAATGATTCTGTGGTGGTGAGTTTGGGAGCTCTCTTTATGCAAATAATGATGTATACATATAACTGCTTTTAATGTATTTATAAGAATATGCTTTTGTCACAGTTGTAAAGACTGAAATGTTGACATATGTCTCTTTTCCACCACTGCGTGATTGCGAATGGGGAAACCAGGTTGTCGATGAAGGTATGCTTTTTCTCAAACGCAACAATTATATTTAGATTCAAATATGTTTTGGTCCTCTAATAAAGTTAGCATTTATTACTATGTCAAGCATGTATTTTTCTGTGAGTTTGTCTATCTGCTTGTGTCTATCTCAGGGCCTCATGGCAGACGTGGAGCTGACAGTGAGAGTTACGTACTGAGCAGTGATGAGGAGGAGGATACTAATGGAGGCCTCAGTGCCGACCTCCTGTCCTCTCTACAGGCCAGCAGTAGAGCCAGGTACTAAGCCCCACAACCCCTCTGACTATGATAATTTCATCAGTTGGCATATCGAACTTTTTTTAATCAATTTTATTTGAAAATCAAAGCACATTAAAGCAACGTCATCCTCATCCATCCATTTATCCACTTATAATATTGGGCATGTGACCACTGAAATCAAGACCTTGATTTAGGGTACACCCTGATGGTCTCTTGTCCTCCATAGGTCTACTCCAGGGACAGTCAGCTGCCCAGTGTGTATGGATGCCTATGCTGAGGTAAGCGAAGCATAATTCAACGTGTGTGAAGGTGACAATGTCAAACTGTAATTGCTGTGTAGCTACCAGAATGTGAAGTTGTCCCTTCAACTAAGATGGAGCTCTCTCTTCTTCCTCTAGATCATTGAAAGTGGGAGACTAGTAGTCTCCACAAAATGTGGTCACCTGTTCTGCAGTCACTGCCTCCGCGACTCACTGTTGAGATCCCACACTTGCCCAACCTGTAGAAAGAAACTGACCAACAAGCAATGCCACCCCATATACATCTGACATCAAACACCATTAAGACTCACCCATTGGCTTCACCCTTACCAAACCTGCAAGACGTTTAATCATACCTTCTCAAATCACTGCCCCCTACTGGACTTTAGAATAATTTTTACATTTACATACACATCTGACCGATGTCATGCTTTTGTCTGTCTTCTGCAATGAAAGAAGCAAGAGCATAGGAACGTACTCTTATGCCAGCACACATTCACTTACATTTTTGCAATTTTCTTCCACTGATTCTCCTACTGCTCTCCATTCATTTCATAGTGAACAGATAATTGTAAAGCTGCATCCCCAGTAACCACAACCAAGAAAATAACTAAGCTCGGAATCTATATATTTTTTTATTTCTTAAGAAGTCACATGTGATGTTGTATTGGTAGCAATCACACGTGACTGGCACTCAATTGCAATGAGAACTCAACTCGAAAGTAGAAATGTCTGTCGATTTTATTGCTGCTGAGTAGGTGGATGTCTGAATGGTGGGTGTTGCTTGAATTTGGTCATCACCGTTGTAAATATTGTTGTATGTTTTGTATATATGGTTGAATGACAAGTTAAGGTGAGCCTAATCTGTATAAGGTTCAATAAAAAAAAAAAATGATTGTAAAGTTTTTTTTACATGGTTTGCTTACCTGACCCAGATAGTTTATTTTCACATTCTGTCTCAGTGACAGACTGTGAGAAGAGACAAGCCCAAACATAGGAGATTGCATTGTTGAGCCCTCATGCTTACTTGCTAAATAGCTTTTTTTATTACATGTTTTCACTGACTTTACATTTAATTTGTCAACTTTGAATTATTTTATATTCTGTACTACAGGTATCTTGGCTGACTCCGTTGTGACACGTATCCCCTAAAATGTCCACTAAGGGGCAGTATCTTGCACATGCATGGTCTGTTGTCCAATAATAATACCTAAGTGCTTTCATTCAAGTAATGATCAATGATAATGCAGTTTCCTCTCCATTCTCAGTGCAAGGGGTGTGTTACTTGGTTAACCTATTACCAAACACAGGGTTTATTTCTTGGACACAGATTAACCCTAGTCCAGGACTAAATTATCTATGGAGATTTTACATTGAGTGTGTTTTAGTCCAGGACTAGGCTTAATCTGAGTATGAACAACTGTCCCTTTCTCATATTCTCTTATGAATGTTGTTGACCTATTTCCTAATGTTGGGGAAGTGTGTATTTATAACACGCAAACCATACCATTTTAATCAATAATCAGTGTGTCATATTACGTAATGAAAATAGAAGTTCAACTGAATATCAACTCAAGTGTTATTACTTTGGAATTACATAATGCATTCAGTACATTTAATTAGTGTTTTATTATTATGAATATTATATTTTTGTTTAATTATTATGACGTAGTCCATGATGTTAATAGCAGAACTGCCCTAAGCGAAAGAGTTAATTCTTGAAATGTGTTGAGTAGCTACTTGGGCTACTCTGTGATTGGGCAAAAATTCAGAGGTCGGACGGACGGCAGTTCCCACTAATGCGGTCGATTCCTGGATGGCAAGGTCTGTTAGCTCAATTATTGCTGTAAATTATTTAGATATAAATGGTATTTGGGATTAAAAAATATACAACTGCTTCTCTTCCAAAATGGATACTGGTAGGAGTTAACTGTAACGCGAGCACAGGGCTTTTATTTAGTTTTGACGCACGCTCGGTCCGGTGTGTTAGTGTCGCACGAACGTATTGTGATGACCGTCAATTTAAATAAAACTAGACAAATTTGAGCTGCATGTTTGACATTCACGTTTTATAGTGTTATTTTTCTTAGAGGGTAACATTGTATCCAGTATCTGAGCCACGGATACTTTGAGCGAAAGTGCGTGCAGTTCAACTTTTAGTGTTCAACTTTTAGTGGGCATTGATATGTTAATTATTTGGATTAAATCACCTTTATGGATGCGAATGTAAAGACAATGTAATCATGATAAACTTGTCATTAGTGGGGAACCGATTCAAGACAAATCATTGCTGCTGGACGTTTCAGGTAAATCCCTAATTTATATTAATATGCAAGTGTTATTGGCCCAGATCACAATGTGATTATTTATAAGCGGCTGATTTTAGAAGGATGCAGGTTTGTTGTAGACCTGTAATAAGACCTGTAATAAAACATGCATACGTAGCCAATTGGAATACTTTTATTAATACATATTACTTATGTATTACTAATAGAATAGTACACAACTGTATTGCATAAATCAATATTGTGTTAATCATAATTATAGTTTTGCTATATTACCTTACAAAGCTATTATTTGTACTCCACATCTGAGTGTAGAATGTTTTAATTCCACTGATTCACCATTCATGGATCTATGTGTGTGTGAGAGTGGATGGGGCCTGAGTCTTTGCTTTCTAACATGTTTAATAAGCATGTTGATTAGCTGTAGCCTATACAACAACATCTACACTATATATACAAATGTATGTGGACACCCCGTCAAATTAGTGGATTTGGCTATTTCAGCCACACCGGTTGCTGACGAGCGCACATCCATGAGATCTCCATAGAAAAACAGTGGCAGTAGAATGGCCTTACTGAAGAGCTCAATGACTTTCAACGTGGCACTGTCATAGGATGCCACCTTTCCAACAAGTCAAATTTCAGCCCTGCTAGAGCTGCCCTGGTCAACTGTATTGTGCTGTTATTGTGAAGTGGAAATGTCTAGGGGCAACAACGGCTCAACCGTGAAGTGGTAGGCCACACAAGTCGACAGAACCACGAGGGCTGAAGTGCGCAGCGCATATGGTTGCAACACTCACTACCGAGTTCCAAACTGCTTCTGGAAGCAACGTCAGCACAATAACTTTTTGTCGGGAGCTTCATGAAATTAGTTTCCATGGCCAAGGAGCCGCACACAAGCCTATGATCACCACCGCGCAATGCCCTGCGTCGGCTGGGGTGGTGGAAAGCTTGCCTACAGTGGAAACACGTTCTCTGGAGTGATGAATCACGCTTTACCATCTGGCAGTTCGATGGACAATTCTGGGTTTGGAGAACGCTACCTGCCCAAATGCGTAGTGCCAACTGTAAAGTTTGGTGGAGAAGGAATAATGTTCTGGGGCTGTTTTTCATGGTTCAGGCTCCTTAGTTCCAGTGAAGGGAAATATTAACTCTACAGCACACAATGACATTCTAGACGATTTTGTGCTTACAACAGTTTGGGGAAGGCCCTTTCCTTTTTCAGCATGACGATGCCTCCGTGCACAGATCGAGATCCATACAGAAATGGTTTGGTGTGGAAGAACTTGACTGGCCAGCACAGAGCCCTGACCTTATAACCCCACGCTGACTGCAAGCCAGGCCTAATCGCCCAACATCAGTGCCCGACCTCACTAATGCTCTTGTGGCTGAAGCAAGTCCCCTCAGCAATGTTCCAACATCTAGTGGAAAGCCTTCCCAGAAGAGTGTATACTGTTATGGCAGCAAAGGGGGGACCAACTCCATATCAATGCCCATGATTTCGGAATGAGATGTTCGACGAACAGATCTCCACATACTTTTGATTGTGTATAGTGTATAACCCATTCTAAGACAACGAGAGGAGGAGATGTCTAGTTCCCCAATAGCTGATGATTTAACAGTCAGTTAAACGCTTGTTATGTTGATGTATTTGATCAAAGATTAAATGGAAAACTCTAAAGGATTTTCATTTTGGATTTCAAATGACTTATTTGTTGTGCAAACTGGCAGAAAGAATAACATCTAACCAGAAACATAAGGACATATGGACAAAATAAGAGCTCCTCATTTGATTGAAGTTCATGAATAAAAAGCCTATGTTGCTTTTCCGGAAACTCATTTTATAGTGTTGGGGACAGACGTCTTGTGTTTTTCAGTCTGTTAAATGATTAACAACTTATTTTGTTGTCACTAGTTTCAACTGTAATTCTGTTATATTTCCTCAATGCCTTGACTATGCCACTTCCAAAAGAAACTTCTGTGAGAAATATCATTAGGTTGTAAAGCATAATATACAGTAGCTTAAGATGTGATATGGATAATAACAATGCGTTCTTGCACCTCTCCTCACTGTGAATTGACTTTTTTCTTTCTCTAAGATTTCAAGTGTTGAAGCCTTCCATCCAGAAAGAATGGGACTTTTATGCATTTGCCTGCTCATTTGTGAGATAATCCTGTTGTTGGACTGTGCACGGGGTGAGTAGTAACTTAGTAGTAATGACCAATAATAACTGAAAGTGTTTTAGTGGATCTGTAGGCAACCATCTTCAAAAAGTGCCTCACCAATACTACAAGCTGTACACAATTGTGGTTGTGTAACTCCAAGTTGGTGGTATAGTCCTTTCAGGCCAAGGGCCTATCCTCCGTTTTCTTACGGACCTTGCCTAGATCACACAGACTTTGGGACAGTAACCTTTGGGATACCTGGTGTGCAAGTGTCAAGTGAGGCATGCTGATAGTGTAGTCCTGACCCTCCTGCTGCACGACCTGAGCTGTCAAATCTAGACTCAACATGCCGCTGGTCGTCTGCTCTGGCCTGCCTGTCTGGGGAAAGCAAAGGGGCATGGGGGGACCCAAACACACGGCGCCCAGGCAGATTGGATCGGTGAGAGCCCTAGGCTGAACAATGCAGCATTCACAATCACACAGTCGAGCCGTCATGGAGACGCTTAGGCAAAAGTAAACAGAGACCCATAGAGAGCAATGCGATTAGATTAGGCAATTATGTTTGTTTGCTGTGCAATGCCACAGCGTTTCCGACCATGAATGGAGCAAGACGGCAAGGAGTGCTATGGGCTTAAAAAGTAGAAGAGACAACTTGTCTTCCTGGTGATGATATCGGAGGGGTTTACTCACAAGCTTAGCCTAGCTAGCGCCTTATTGGGTACACAGAGGGAGAGAGAGACTAAACGTTTCTCTATCTCATGATGGCATGGAGATATTAGAGCAAGGAACTTTTTACCTTTTTTATAAAGTCTGATATGACACATTTGATAAGACAGTGAAAAGCAGGGTGGTTGTGTTGAAAACAAAATACCTAGAGGTACTGAGACAGAATCTATTATCCAATTGAATATCAGATACTTTGCACTCTATTTTACCAAACACTGTGATTTTGACATACTGTGGTGGGTCAACAACGGCTACTCAACATGCAGTAGAAAAGGTTGAGTCCACATCAACACGCTTCTCCTCATGTAAAACATTTCTTGACATTATATCAATATTTTGTGACCTGAGTTTGATACCTTCATATGTGAACTTTAGGAGAAGAAAGGGAATGGACATTCAAAACAATTAATACTTTTTTTTAAGGATTTTCTTTCTAGAGGAAGAGTCCAGGTTGATTGCTATGATATGGAATGTGGCAAAAAATTATCACCCCCAACTTCATTTGAGCGCTCCCCTACTGACCAAGTTTGCTGTTCCTGGTGTGTCCTTGTACATGGGGAATGCAGAACATCATGTCAGATGACAAATATTTTCCGCTGCAAGCGGAAACACAGTTTGGGCCCGCCTGCCAGAGAGGCATGTGGACCGTATACGCTTATGTAATGATTCAGGGTCTAAGTCTGAGCAGATGAAAGGTGAGGATTTTAAACTGTTTGGTGCATGCCTGAGAGAGAGTATTCATGCATAAATGTGGGCATTAATGTCTGTGCTAACTTATTTATTTCTTTTTATTTAACCTTTATATTTATCTAGGCAAGTCAGTTAAGAACACATTCTTATTTACAATGACGGCCTACCCCGGCCAAACCCTAACCCGGACGACACTGGGCCAATTGTGCGCTGCCCTATGCGACGGCTGGTTGTGATACAGCCTGGAATCAAACCAGGGTCTGTAGTGACGCCTCTAGCACTGAGATGCAGTGCCTTAAACCGCTGTTCCACTCGGGAGCCGGACTAAATGGGGAAAACAACGAAGTCATGGGATGGTTGCCATAACGCAATTTAAAAAAATTATGATCACAAATGAAATTCAACTGCATTCGTTTAGGTATCTCTCTTTTGACTCCTTATGACGCACATGATTCAACTAAGTACATTTAAAACTCCATCCACACTGGAGGCAAGATGTGGTGGGACCCAGCTATAAGCACAGGATCTTGGTGCAGCAAAGGTAGACTAAATACTACAGCATTGCATTTAAACAAAGGCGACAGGCAGCCATATGGACGTGTGGGGGCAATTGGAAGTGGAACTGTTGGGTTTGTAGGGGCCTGCTGTGCTCTGTACAACTAGGACCACCCTGCAGCAACATGTTGGTGTGTCAGTAAGAGGCAGCCTTCCAGGATTCATGATTGAGCATCTGGACACGTCTTCATAGAGCAAACAACAAAATGGGTTGATGCTCTAAACACATACACTGAGACGAAATACTGTCTGCTTATCTAACTTTCTTGTATTCCTCTGAGCCTTCTAAAAGTCAATAGAAACTGAGATGAGGAGTAGCAGCACATTTGTAGAGAGTCTGCTCTTTCTCTCCCTCAATCTCTCCCTCCTTCCATCCTTGGGCTCCTGAGTGGCACAGCAGTCTAAGGCACTGCATCTCAGTGCAAGAGGTGTCACTACAGTCCCTGGTTTGAATCCAGGCTGTATCACATCCGGCCGTGATTGGGAGTCCCATAGGGCGGCGCAAAATTGGCCCAGCGTCGTCCGGGTTTGGCCGGAGTAGGCCGTCATTGTAAATAAGAATTTGTTCTTAACTGACTTGCCGAGTTAAAGGTTAAATAAAATAAAAAAGTAATCTCTCCCTCTCCTCCTCACACTGCAGCAGTTTATGGCTAGGTCTAAGCCAGAGGAAATGTGTGAAGTTAATTTAGAGTGTTGGAGAAACATAGCTGACCCATTGGGTAGCCTTTTGTCACTTCACAATC
The DNA here is from genome assembly GCA_003317085.1 of Hucho hucho. Lineage (NCBI taxonomy): Eukaryota > Metazoa > Chordata > Actinopteri > Salmoniformes > Salmonidae > Hucho > Hucho hucho. The sequence continues at coordinate 481,285 of QNTS01000644.1, forward strand.
CTTCATAGCTCTGTAGTAAACTAGAGAATATCTACAGAGCTTGGGGTGTGGGTTTAAACAAACAGTAGTTAAAGTTTGAATAGGGATCAATGCATATGTCTAGGTAAAAGTCAATGCTATTAACAATGATCATAAAGTGTGTATATTGAGATGTGTCATGAAATGTAAATATTGCAATAATAAATTCCTATAATAATTTACAGGTAATGGTGCAAAAAAAATGTAAGGCACAAAACCGTCAGGCAAATCTCACACACAAATCGTTTTCCAGACGTGACAAACATAGCTGAGTGTGAGTAAGGAATGAGAGATCGGCTCCAAATTCGTCTCAGTGAGGAGGATGGATCCATAGAGAAAGACTGCTGTCAGACTACAGGCCATGAAGTGGTTATTAGATTGCCAAATGGTGTTTACACAGCCACAATCTTTCTCTCACCTCTTCTCATTAGCATTGGGCTGCTAATCATGTTCCTTAGTAATGAAGCTGTATTAGACAGGAGGTCATACATTGATTTAAGACTGGGAACAGCATGTTGATGATGTGGTTATTAGTAAATACAGGCCGGCTTCAAAAATAACTGAATTGTCCCATTAAACGGGAGCTCAGATAAAGTTAGCTTAGCACCCCTGGTGTTTTGGTTTGAATGTGTCCATCAAGACACCTCACGGGTAGGTTGATGGGATAGGTGTCGCGTGTGTGAGAGACCTACGTAGCATGCAGAGGCGCATGGAATGTGGAGTAGTGTGCCTGTATTCTGTGGAAAGCTTCCAACACACAAACACACACACAGAGAGAAAGAAGAGGCATTTTAATGAGCAGTGCAGCAGAGAGAGGGGAGGCGTTTTACTGAGCGGGAAAGCAAGTCTGAAGTAAATGACCTCACCATTTCACCCCATCCAACTTTTACCATCAGCCTCCACCTGGTAATTGCCAAGGCAACATGACTTCACAGGACTGAGGCCACAAATATTAATTGTGCCGAGAGTACGATAGAAATAAGAGCGAGATGGACAAAAATACATATTACAATTTATCACGATAATGCTAAATTGAACGATAAGTTTATAACAATGTGTACCACTTTTTTAAATTGTATATATTACCCTTACAACTACTACTACTAATTTGAATGTTGTAGCTTTCAGTTGTCCCATTAACAATCACCCATATTAGCAAACGTATTTTATTTAAAATTTCACATTTCTCTAGTAGGGCCCTATAGGTTATGCATCGTAAAGAACAATATCAGCAAAATGTCCACAATAAGTGGTCGATTTGGCCGGTGTCAATAATTTTCGGTTTATCATCCCAGCTTTAGTGTACACACAAGAGTATACTAAGGCATAGCCTTTGCAGTACTGTTGGATAGAGGGAAAGAGGGAGAGTTCTCCAGCCAACAAGTCCAACTGGCCTACTATTTTCCTCAGTCCTCCCTGTAATCTCCCAGTCTTGTCTTACATGACTTCCACTTAGCTAGCCAACCTCTGGGCCAACCAATGTTGCAAAAACATCAACCACTGAAACTAATGCAGTGTTACATCTACATTTTTTTGTGGCTGTTAAGTTGTGAATATATTGGAATTGTGCCACTCACCTACTCACTCACTCACTCATTCTGTGAGCAGTGTCTTTCCAGCCTAAAATAGCCACAACATAGACAGACACACATACTTTCACGGACCGAACAAAGCATTGTGTTGTGCTGGTGACATAATGGCTTATTGTTGGGGGGCCAGGAGCCTTTGTTTGGTTAGTGCTGGAGTGGTCAGAGGGCAACGGAGAGGACCAGGGAAAGGCTCCAGATTGGATCAGGGAGTGCGCATACCTGACCTCTTACCAGAGGGGCTTACAATAACACATCAGTACTCCTGCAGGTTCTGCTTTTTTTCTCTCTGCATTCATTAATCCCCCTATTTTTTCAGATATGTATGTATAGATGTAAGCATGTACTTCCTTCCTTCCCAGCTGTTCTCCCGGTCGCATTACAAATGAGATGTTGAAAAGCAGTCCCTAGACTGGAGACAGCTCTCCTTGTTTTCTTTTTTATTTTGCATGTCGGTTTGTGTTGGGGCCTGTGCCCCTGAGCAGCTGTGTGTGTGTCCCATGTCAGAGAGACAGAGAGGAGAGGGCTCCCCCAGCTGAGAGAGAGAGATGCCATTCTGGGACCTAAACAAACAGAGCATTAATGTGATTGATTGATTACAGTCATATTGTGTGTCCTCTACACCAGTGGTTTTCAAACCTTCACAATTTTGTTGTAGCCCTAAACTAGCTAACCTAATTCACTTTATAATTATTTGAATCAGGTGTGCTTGCTCTGGAATAGTTAATTTACATGGAACGGCAGGCGGTCCCAGAGGAGAGATTTGAAAAAGTGTCCATTGATGTATGTGTCCATTCCGTAGAATAGGGTTCTATTTGTGACACACCCATAGATTGAGTCAGTCGCTGTGGGACCGACCCAGTGCCCCATGCGCTGTCTTCCTGAACATCCTGAACCATCAGCCTTCACAGGCATTTATTTTGGTGCTGAGGTGAAAGGTTAAAAAACAACCGTAACAGAGGTGATAAAGACACTAAATGACTGAGAGGCCATGGCTGATGTATGTCTGAATTACTTTACAGAGCCCCCCCATAAGCCCAGGTTGTTTTCTCCGGTGAAGTCCTTATATCAGGATATACATCACTCTCGCCAGAGATTGTCTTTAATTATTATTTTGTGGGGTTCTGTTTGGCTTTGTGATGATAAGCTGTTGGGCAGCACTAGAAGAGTGGACTGACAGTAGTTCTGTGGTGTTTTTGCCCATAGCCACACGGATTGCGGTTGCCCGCAGGCAGAGAAACAGAGGCATAGCACACACACGGCTTGTTCATTACGCCAGCTGTTGGGGTGGAATCCACACTGCAGTCGGAATGTGTAAGGAGTGTGAGAGTTGTGGGGGTGGTTTAAAAGTTGGGAATTTGAAGGCTTTAGCAACCGAGGAACTTTTGCTACTAGCTGCAGTGTTGTGGCTTTTTCAATCAGGTAGTTGGGACACAGACCCAGCCAAACCCATTGGCTCCAGACAGGAAATCTGAACCACCTGACTGGTCCAGGCACAGAATTTAGTGGAGGAACTTTACGGTGTCAGGGTGTCTGTCTGGAGTGACGAGGAATCCCACAGGTGTAGGCCTAATCTGTTGCTGCCTCTTAAATCTCACCCCCAACCCCATGGTGGATCAGGCCTGATTAAATGACCATGTGGTATGACCATGGTTCACTATGAAAAGGTGTGGCTGTCTTTTTTCCCCCAGTTTTGGAATCCTTTGTCTACTGGAGGTGTCACTGTCTCACAGTGTTGTTCTCAGTTGGTTTGTCTTTAAGTTTAGAACAGTGCAATCTATTGCCTCCCCCAGTCTTCCTCAATAGGATTTGAATGGGCCTGAGAAATGTGTGTTTCTCTTGAGCATGAAATGAAAGACGTAAGCAAATCCTCCACAGGGTATTCAAACTCTGCACATTTGATGTACTCCCCATTTCCTCCATCTTCCTTTCTCTCATTCTCTCTCTTTTCAGCATTGAAGTCCTCTATTAACAAAATGAAATCCTCATATTTTGGCTCCGATTTCTAAACCATTATCACGCTGAGATTTATGTCCAAATCAACTATAGCTCTATTCTTCAGGGTCCCCATTTCTAAATATATTAGCAGGACCTCAAAGTATTTTTCCTGGCCAGCTCCCCTGGGTTTTAGGACCTTAGCTTTGAGAAGGGGCGTGAGTGGGAGATGGAGGGGAGAGCAGAGGGGGTTGCTGGAGGGGGCAGGGTTGTCATCTCTGCGAGAGAGACCCCTGTGTGACAGTGAAGTAGAGGAAACAGATCGCCCCTCTGCCAGGGCTGAACCTTAGCCTCTACTGACAATTATAAGTGGCACAGTGACTGATTTATTTGAAGTGATATTCTGGGGCCATCTGCACTGTGAGTGTCTGGGGCCGCCAATGGACACTTTGTGGGCTCCGGCATTCATGTATAGTGGTGCCAAACCACACTGGCCCGCAACACACAGTCACACTCCAAGGACAGCACCGCTGCACTTCATAGTTTGTATGTACATCTCATTAAGATGTCAGTGAGTGCGAGATGAGAAAGGAAGATGCGCCTCAGTGCTTGTCTCCGTCTGTAGACACATCATTTTTGTGTTTCCCTGAGGAACAGTTAGCCTCAGTGTGTCAGGGTCAGGTTGACCCTGCACTCAGTTGACTGTGGTTTTGGATGATACCTTTTCAAACAGAGACCTGCGCAGAACAAATTGAGTTAGTCATGGCTGAGACTCGGTGTGGAATGTGGGAGGGAGGCAGGGGTCTGGGGTACATATGGGCGTGAGGTGGTGAGATGTGGGGGAGATCAGAGGGTGGAGTTGCAGGGGGAAGGAATGCTTGACTCCTCTAACCAGTGGAGGAGGAGGACACGTGGGAGAGAGAAGAGGAAGCACATATCCATTATTTTATTGTGCATTTTAATTGAAGTCATTTTTGGTGTGTGATTTACTTTTTTGACAATACAAAAACATTCATAGATATAAACAATAGACAACTTAACATTTACAAACATACATTTCAACAAACATTAATGGCATACATATGAAAACACAACCATTTGCAATATTCTACCTCTAATGTAAAATTATCCATATCGCTCAAATCTATTTGGATGAAGATACCTGGTAAGATGTATGAATTTATTAACTCTGTGTTTGCTCTGTTTTTATGGTGGGAAAAGTATGGCTGCTCTAGTCTAATAGTCTATGCCTAAATCAATATTGACCTTTGATTGCTGGAGTGGTCCATGGCAGGTGCTGGTGTAGTCTACTGGCCTATCAGGAGTGGAGGCAGAGCTGGGAGGGCCATGTGCCTCTCAGATAAGCCCCAGGGGAAGTGGAATCCAGTGGGCTCAACCCAAGCCACTATCAGGCCTCTGGAGGCAGCTGATGTTATACATGAACATCCCTGATAACCCCCCCCCCCCCCTCCACCGACACCCACTTTCAGACACTCAATAACACTTTCATTATGGCAGGTATCTTTTATTTTCACTGTTGCAGTGATTCAGTAACATGTACAGTGCATTCGGAAAGTATTCACACCCCGTTCCCTTTTTCCACATTTTGTTACATTACAGCCTTATTCTAAACTTTATTAAATTATATTTGTTCCTCATCAATCTACACACCATATCCCATAATAACAAAGTGAAAACAGGTTTTTAAAATGTTTTGCAAATGTATTAAAAATAAAAACAAACCTTATTTACATAAGTATTCAGAGCCTTTGCTATGAGACTAGAAATTGAGCTCAGTTGCATCTTGTTTCCATTGATCATCCTTGAGATGTTTCTACAACTTGATTGGAGTCCACCTGTGGTAAATTCAATTGATTGAACATGATTTGGAAAGGCACACACCTGTCTATGTAAGGTCCCACAGTTTGACAGTGTATGTTAGAGCAAAAACCAAGACATGAGGTCGAACAAATTGTCTGTAGAGCTCGAAGACAGGATTGTGTCGAGGCACAGATCTGGGGAAGGGTACCATAACATTTCTGCAGCATTGAAGGTCCCCAAGAACACAGTGACCTCCATCATTTTTAAATGGAAGAAGTTTGGAACCACTAAGATTCTTCCTAGAGCTGGCAGCACGGCCAAACTGAGCAATCGGGGGAGAAGGGCTTTGGTCAGGGAGGTGACCAAGAACCCGATGGTCAATATGACAGAGCTCTAGAGTTCCTCTGTGGAGATCGGAGAACCTTCCAGAACGACAACTATCTCTGCAGCACTCCACCAATCAGTCCATTATGGTAGAGTGGCCAGACGGAAACCACTCCTCAGTAAAAGGCACATGACATCCTGCTTGGAGTTTGCCAAAAGTCACTTACATTTTTGAAAATATATATAAACTCAGCAAAAAAGGAAACGTTCTCTCTCCGTCAACTGTGTTTATTTTCAGCAAACTTAACCTCTTAGGGAGTGGTGGTGCGCTAGCGCCCCACTCCCGACACTACCCGGTGAAATGCAAGGCGCCAAATTCAAATTCCAAAAGTTGAATTATTAAACATTCTTCAATATACAAGTGTTGCATAGTCATCAAAAGCTCTGCTTCTTGGCAATATCACAGCGTTGTCAGATTTCAAAAAGACTTTATGGCGAAAGCACTACATTTGATTTTTTGAGGGTAGCACCTCCAATATTTTTTCCATTACCATAAATTCATAAACCATGCGGTTCACACAAAACACATTTCACAGCGAAAACAAATCAATTACCTTTTGAAGAACTTCTGCTGAGGGCTTCGCAAGTGTCCAACGAAGACAATCCATGGTTCTTTTGTTAGAAAAAGTAATTTATTATATCCATAAATCTCCGTTTGGTTGGTGCGTTATGATGAGAAAATACAGCGTCCACTCGCCCATTGAAACGTGAAGAGAACTCGTTCAACCTATAGCTATAAACTTGTCCAAGAACAATCAAACATCATTGATAATGTATCCTTAGGAACACTTATGTATATTTAGTATAATATTTCAACCGGAATATAAACTGGGCGATAGGAAAGGAAAACCACAGCGCGCGCAAGCTGGTGAACACGCATTCTCTTCTGTTTACTTCTGTGTGACCACTTCCTAATTCTTCTTCTATCACCATCTAAAGAAACTAAACAGAATCAAAACACTGTCTAGAGACTGTTGACATCCAGTGGAAGCAATAGGTACTGAAATCTTACTCCCTTATATGGGCATTTTCATAAGGGAGGGGTTCAAAATGAGGCAATCTGTCAAAATCACTTTTTCCAGGACAGAAATTCCTCGGGTTTTCGCCTGCCATATCCGTTCTGTTATACTCACAGACAAGATGTTAACACTCTTAGAAACTTCAGAGTGTTTCCTATCCAATGGTACTAATTATGTGCATGTCCTATTTTCTGGGCCTGAGTGGTAGGCATTTTACTTTGGGCACACCAGGCTCTCCAAAACCGTCACCTCGGGAGCTGCTCCCTAAATTAACATGAGTAAATATTTGTATGACCATAAGATTCAACAACTGAGACATAAGTTCCACAGACGTGACTAACAGAAATTGAATAATGTGTCCCTGAATAAGAGTTGGGTCAAAATCAAAAGTAACAGTCAGTGTCTGGTGTGGCCACCAGCTGCATTAAGTGCTGCAGTGCATCTCCTCCTCATGGACTGCACCAGATTTGCCAGAACTTGCTGTGAGATGTTACCCCACTCTTCCACCAAGGCACCTGCATGTTCCTGGACATTTATGGGGGGAATGGCCCTAGCCCTCACCCTCTGATCCAACAGGTCCCAAATGTGCTCAATGGGATTGAGATCCAGGCTCTTTGCTGGCATTAGCATTCCTGTCTTGCAGGAAATCACACACAGAACGAGCAGTATGGCTGGTGGCATTGTCATGCTGGAGGGTCATTTCAGGATGAGCCTGCAGTAAGGGTACCACATGAGGGAGGAGGATGTCTTTCCTGTAACGCACAGCATTGAGATTGCCTGCAATGACAACAAGCTCAGTCCGATGATGCTGTGACACACCGCCACAGACCATGACGGACCCTCCACCTCCAAATCGCTCCCGCTCCAGAATACAGGCCTCGGTGTAACACTCATTCTTTCGACAATAAACGCGAATCCGACTATCATCCCTGGTGAGACAAAACCGCAACTGGTCAGGAAGGACACTTTTTACCAGTCCTGTCTGGTCCAGCGATAGTGGGTTTGTCCATAGGCGACATTGTTGCCGGTGATGTCTGGTGAGGACCAGCTGTCCGTCCTGTCTCCCTGTAGCGCTGTCTTAGGCGTCTCACAGTACGGACATTGCAATTTATTGCCCTGGCCACATCGGCAGTCCTCATGCCTCCTTGCAGCATGCCCAAGGCACGTTCACGCAAAAGAGCAGGGACCCTGGGCATCTTTCTTTTGGCGTTTTTCAGAGTCAGTAGAAAGGCCTCTTTAGTGTCCTAAGTTTTCATAACTGTGACCTTAATTTCCTACCATCTGTAAGCTGTTAGTGTCTTAACGACCGTTCCACAGGTGCATGTTCATTAATTGTTTATGGTTCATTGAACAAGCATGGGAAACAGTGTTTAACCTCTTAAGCATCATTAAGGAGCACTGGGGCGCTAGCGCCCCGTTCCCGACACTACCCGGTGAAATGTAAGGCGCCAAATTCAAAATCCAAAAGTTGAATTATTAAACATTCATCAATATACAAGTGTTGCATAGTCATCAAAAGCTCTGAGTCTCGGCAATATCACAGCGTTGTCAGATTTCAAAAAGGCTTTACGGCGAAAGCACAACATTTGATTGTTTGAGGATAGCACCTCTCATATTTTATGAATTAGCATAAATCTATAACCAGCGCAGGTCACACAAAACCCATATAAGAGCTAAAATAAATCACTTACCTTTTGAAGATCTTCTGCTGAGGGCATCCGAAGTGTCCAAACAAGACAATCCATGGTTCTTTTGTTAGTCATTTATTATATCCATAAATCTCCATTTCGCACGTTGCACGTTGTACAGTGAAGAGAAAGCGTTAAAATTATACCTATCAACTTTGCCCAAACAAATCAAACATAATTTATAATTATCCTTATGTATACTTTTATGAATATTAACGATTATATTTTACACGGATGATATCCTAAACGATATAAAAGGAAAATAAAGAGCAGCACGCTCACGGTCTCGCGCCCAGGAAAAGTTATTGACATCCGTGGTTCTTTCACCAATTCTTCTTCTATTCGGTTCTGTTCCATGATAAAGCCATGAAACACTGTCTAAAGACTGTTGACATCTAGTGGAAGCCATAGGTACTGCAATCTGGGAGCTATTATACTGGGATTTCAATAGGAAGCCTATCAAACTGAGGAAATGTCACCAAAAAAATTATTCTGGACAGAAATTCCTCGGGTTTTCGCCTGCTATATCAGTTCTGTTATACTCGCAGACATTATTTTAACAGTTTTAGAAACTTCAGAGTGTTCCCTATCCAATAGTACTGATTGGTTTCTGGGCCTGAGTGGCAGGCATTTTACTTTGGGCATGCCAGACTCTCCAAAACCGACACCACTGCTGCTGATCCCTAAGAGGTTAAGAACAATTTCTTATTTACAATGATGGCCTACCGGGGAGCAGTGGGTTAACTGCCTTGTCCAGGGGCAGAACTACAGATTTTTTACCTTTACAGCTCGGGGATTCAATCCAGAAACCTTTCGGTTACTGGCCCAACGCTCTAACCACTAGGCTACCTGCCTTCCCTAAAGAACTCAGAACATGAGAAACAAGATTCTCTGATCTAATGAAACCAAGATTGAACTCTTTGGCCTGAATGGAGGAAAACTGACACCATCCCTACGATGAAGCATGGTGCTCGCAGAATCATGCCGTGTGGATGTTTTTCAGCGGCAGGGACTGGGAGACTAGTCAGCATTGAGGGAAAATGAACGGAGCAAAGTACAGAGAATTCCTTGATGAAAACATGCTCCAGAGCGCTCAGGACCTCAGACTGGGTCCAAGGTTCACCTTCCAACAGGACAAAGACCCTAAGCACAGCCAAAGAAACACAGGAATAGCTTCGGGACTAGTCTCTGAATGTCCTTGAGTGGCCCAGCCAGAGCCCGGACTGGAACCTGATCGAACATCTCTGGAGATACTTGAAAATAGCTGTGGAGCGATGCTCCCCATCCAACCTGACAGAGCTTGAGAGGATCTGCAGAGAAGAATAGGAGAAACTCCCCAAATACATGTGTGCCAAGCTTGTAGCGTGACTCAAGGCTGTAATCGCTGCCAAAGGTGCTTCAAAAGCGTACTGAGTAAAGGGTCGGAATACTTATTTAAATGTCATATTTCATTTTTTATTTATTTTTTTGGTATACATTTGCTAACATTTCTGAAACTGTTTTTGCTTTGTCCTCATGGGGTATTGTGTGTAGATTGATTAGGAAAAAAATATATTTAATCAATTTTAGAATAAGGCTGTAACGTAACAAAATGTGAAAAAAGTCAAGGGGTCTAAATACTTTCCGAATGCACTGTATGTAAACTTATTCTGCACAAATTCCTGGAACCAGAAAGAATAGTATGTATGTGGTTATGTTGTCATTATGTTGAAAGCAGGGGGCTGTGTTGGTGTGTGGGGCAGCTCAGAATATAGGCACATTACTACTGCTCTACATTCCATGTGCCGCTGCATGCTAGGCCTAGGCTGGGGAGACAGAATACTTGGGTTATTTGTAGCCTACTCACAGCACAGTTACTCTTTGTGGCCTTGGTCCTGTTGCCCTTGCAATTAATAGGTAGAGGCCGATGGTCAAGGTTGGTTGGGGTGGAATAAGTTTGTTCAGTTGCTTCCCAGCTCAGTAAAATTGAGAGGGGGATGGGCTTATACTCATGGAGGGTCATTTTTAGCCACCCTCTGTGAAATACTGTATAAAGCCCCCATAGTGGCAGTGTACTAGTAGTTGTGGCCTTTAACACACTCTTCCTGCCACAGCTTTTCAGCTCCTCTCCCTACTATACCCAGGTCACAGGCCTGGGAATTATCTGCACATTTTACAAGTTTTTTTATCACTCCTTTCCCTTCCAATATGTCTGGATAATTGTCATTCATAATTGTCAGTTTTCTTCGACTGGGTTCCAGTAAAATACTTAATAACCTTTTGGAAGAATGCTGTCCATTAAACTCTACCTCAGGATATTGGCTTTTTTTTTTTTTTTTAATGCTTCTGAAACTGTTCATCTTTTTTTCACTGCTTTCAGTGCATGTTCCAGGTCTGATTGCAACATTTCTTTATTTTGCTATCTGTTTTGTTCACCCTAAAAAAAAGGCAGGTGTGCTTGTAGATGAATAGAGATGAATAGATTTCGGACAAAACAAGTGGTAATTGGGGGGGCAAACCAATAATGCATCACTCAAACAGCGCACATCATGACAGGAAAAAAAATGTGGAGTGGAGCGACACAGGAGCACTGATGTTTAATTTTGCCTGCCTGAAACACGGACCTCAGACCTCGCCCCCTTTCTCAAAACAGCGAGTGGAACTTCAAGGATGGAATCTGCTGACTGGTCAGTGTGGCAACAAAATCCGCTCAGTGCCCAACACCCCTCGGCTTTCCCAGAACCCTGTGCTAACACAGAGTCCCTCCACCAGCCTAGAGCCGCAGGGCTGCTAAAGGGGGAAGGAGACGCAGGCTGGATCCTTTCTCTCCCTCTCCCCCCTCTACCTCTCCTCTCTCTCTTATTTCTGCCATGTAACAAATGTCAAGAGGACAGAGAGGTACTGTAGTAACTACACCATGTGTGTTGATTGCAACTGATTATTATGAATCTATAATTCAGGAGGGTCTCTGAAAAATTATTTTCAGATGAGTCACTTCAGTAAAAGGTGTGAGTAGTGATACTCTGAGGAAAGTGTGTCTGTGATTTAAGTTCCCAGTGCTTAATGTAAACGTATCCACCTCCCAGCCCCGGGCTAGTGTTAACTGTTATGCTTTACCAATTGGGAGCAATTGACCTATTGACAGCGGTTGAAATTACCTGTCTAAAGGAGAGGCTGTGCGGTCTGTCTAAATGTGTAGTCATCACTCTGCCGGGTCACCCTAGGCTATGGGGAAGGAAGGAGTATGAAGAGCGAGAGAACGGGGCTCTCAGGGGGTGTTTAGAAAGCTATGGGTGGAAAAAAGAGAGAAAGTGTGTCTTGGTTTTCCAACCAGGTGACCATTGTGGTGGGCCTTTCTGTTTGGAAACGAAAGGTCTTAAATGTATTGTCCCACCATCGTTCTCTAGCCTTTATCTTTACATTTGACCAGAATGGTCAGAAGTAGTGCACTGAATAGGGTGCTATTTGGGATGCAGCCCATGAGAGCCTGTCTGATGGGAGGGAGAGCGAGACTAAAAAGAGCGCTTGCAGGCTGGGCGCGATGGTCTGGTCTGTCTGAGATACAGTATGTTGCTGTTGGCTCTGCAAAGCCCATGGAGGCAACATGAGAAATCCCACCAGTCCCTCATTCCTCCCCTCCCCAGGGGAAGGTAAAGGTTAGAGACTCAATCATCATCTTTTCCTTTCGCCCCTCTGTCGGCTTTTCTCTAATCTCTTGGACCACTTCAGCAGACCGTCACAATAATCTGGGAGCTCAAGGAAGTGATGTCAGTGAGCACTGCCCCTATATAGGGCCTTTACACCCACCTGGGATATTTATGGCTTATTAATACCTAAGGGTCGAAACGTTGTATCAATAAAATCACCTGGGATCATGAACAGCAGTGTGCGGAATTGTATTTTTTCTTTTTCATGAATTCACCTATAAACCTGGATGTGTATATGTTCTTTAGCTTTTGTAGATCAAGGACTGGGCCTTAAGGGCTAAGGAGTTTGCATGTTCCGCATTGTGTAAGCCCCGTGCCAGTGTTTCAAAATATGCGCGTGTATGCAGGACGACTTTTTGGATGGTCAGGGGGCCGGGACATAATTACAAATAATTGTAGACTGCAAGTTGACCGCAAGAAACCCAAATAGAGATAACATTTGACTAAAACATTATCTTTGAGTTGCACCTCCTTTTGCCCTCCGAACAACCTCGATTCGTCGGGGCATGATCTACAAGGTGTTGAAAGCGTTCCACAGGGATGCTGGCCCATGTTGACTCGAATGCTTGCCACAGTTGTCAAGTTGGCTGGATGTCCTTTGGGTGGTGGACCATTCTTGATACACACAGGAAACTGTTGAGCATGAAAAACTCAGGAGGGTTTTAGTTCTTGGCACACTAAACTGGTGCGCCTAGAACCTACTACCATACCCCGTTCAAAGGCACTTAAATGCTTTCTTGCCCGTTCACTCTCTGAATGGTGCACATACACTATCCATGTCTCAGTTGTCTCAAGACTTAAACATGCTTATTTAACCTGTTTCCTCACCTTCATCTACCCTGATTTGAAGTGGATTTAACAGGTGACAGAGATCATAGCTTTCACCTAGATTCAACTGGTCAGTCTGTCATTGAAAGAGCAAGTGTTCCTAATGTTTTGTACACTGTTTTTATACTCTGGAACAGATTTCCAAAACAATGTTTTATGTCCAATATTGAAACTTTGTTTTTTGCTCTGAACACTTGGGGGGCCAAATAAAATCACGGGGGGCAAATTTGGCCCAGTGGACCGCCAGTTGGGGAACCCTGTTTGAGACGGAGCGCAGTGTCATTGCCTAGGGAACCAGTGCTATTTTGCATCCCATGTCTATAGTCACCCAACATCATCCAGGTTGTCAAGTTGTTGGAGAAATCATCTCACAACCAGGTCCAAACCAGCTGGTTGGCTATTGTAAAATTGCAAATATCCCCTACCGCATACTGATCTTTGAAAAATGTGTTAATTAATATCATAAATGTATTGCTATTTTCAACATTATATTTCAATCATGCAATTCATTCCAGTGTTGTGTTTCTATTAGTGATAACATATTGTAACCTATGGTAGGGGTAACCTATGGTCTAGGAAGGTGTGATAGGGTTAACTTATGGTTTAGGACAGTGGTTCCCAACCTTTTTCGGTTACTGTACCACCAAATGAATTTTGCTCTGCCCGGAGTACCTCTGAAGTACCCCCTCATGTGCGTCTTACCAGTAACCCTATGGACTCATGAGTCTTCTCAAGTACTCCCGTTAATAGGCCAAGTACCCCCAGGGTTCCTAGTACCCCTGGTTGGTAACCCCTGGTCTAGGATGACGTGGTAGGGTTTAACCTACAGTCTAGGGTGACGTGGTAGGGCTTACCTATGGTCTAGGATGCTGCGGTAGGGTTAACCTACGATCTAGGATGGTGTGGTAGGCCTATCAGTTATCAGCAGGCTCACCCTGACCTCTTCAAAGTGAAGACTCTGGCTCAGAGAACACATTAGCGCTAAGTCCTGCTTAAGAGTTCATAATCAAAAGCATTCCACAGATCCCAACTCCCCTTTTCCAAGCCCTGATGCATGCCAGCAACAATATTGTGCATTGGACTCAGACCACAGGTCCCTATCTGACTCACTGGCCAATAGACAGTGTATCTGCTGGGTAATTCTTATTCCTCTTCCAGACTATGATCAGAGCCCAGGATACAAGGACAGTCAGACCTCATTGACAATGTTGACGTTCAGCGGACATAGCCGAAAGGAATTATGCTTTTGTTGTGTTTCCTGTCATTAGTAGACATTCCAGACATGCGTGTCCCCTCCCTGCGTACCTTAAGCCAGTATGCCATGAAAGGGAATAAAGAGAAATGGTAGTATGCAGCTTAAAGAGAGATCTATTGCTGTTGTCTCTTTAAGGTACTTTATATCCCCCGAGTGGAGCCAGCAGCAGCAGCATAGGGTAATGCATTTAGGTTGAAATGGACAAAACAGATTGTGTTTTAAAAGGTCCAGCCTGCAATTTCCTTTCCCCACAATTCCCTTTGCTCCCCCTCTTACAACTTTCTCGCACTCACTCTCTATCTCTCTCTCATACACACACACACACACACACACACACACACACACACACACACACACAGAGAGAGAGACATGCATTTACATAAACACATCCACGCAGATCCTAAACTCACTCTGACAGACAATCTCATAAAATACTTTTTGGGTCGTTTCTGTGTCATTCCACCAGAGAGAGGTACATTGTTTTTATTCCAGGGCCTCCAGAGTGGCACAGCAGTCTAAGGCACTGCATCGCAGTGCTTGAGGCATCACTACAGCCCCGGGTTCGATCCCAGGCTGTGTTACAGCCGGCCGTGACCGGGAGAACCATGAGGCAGCGCACAATTGGCCCAGGGGTTAGGGGAGGCCCTGGATTTCATTGTCCCATTGCGCACTAGCGACTCCTTGTGGCGGGCCGGGCGCCTGCAAGCTGGCTTCATTCGCAGCTGGAAGGTGTTTCCTCTGACACATTGGTGCGCCTGGCTTCCGGGTTAAGCGAGCAGTGTGTCAAGAAGCAGTGCGGCTTGGCAGGGTCGTGTTTCGGCGGACGCATGGCTCTTGACCTTTGCCTCTCCCGAGTCCGTAGGGGAGTTGCAGCGATGGGACAAGACTGTAACTACCAATTTGGATATCACGAAAAAGGGGTAAAAGTACAATTTAAAAAATAAAATAAAAATAATTTATAAAAAATATTCTAGGGCCAGTCCCTCCAATGTAAAGGAAAGCTCCTCAAAAATGTGTGCTGTATGTTCAATTCAAAAGAGGAGTAAAAAGCAGGAGGTTAACCAGTGAGACTGTGTGTGGCTGCTGTCTAGGTTGTGCTCCTGTGATCTCTGGGAGGTGTGGTACGGTTCTGTTGGACCCCAGAGCCTCTCAGTATGAGCAACTCTGGGGCCTGTATCCTGGGCTCTCTCTCAAACAGAAGGCACAGAGCAGAACAGCCGTAAATCAGCATAGAGAGAGAGAAGAAGCATTAGAAAGAGAGAGGGCGTTTTAGGACTACAGGCTTCCAGAGAGAATGAGATTTAAATCTGTGAGAAAGTTTGACCAGGAAGGTTTTACTTGCGGTTTCTGCTCCTGATGAGAAAGCCACTAGAAGTGAAGTGGGAGGGTAAAGATGGCTGCAATGAATTCCTGACTTTGACTAATTTATTTTCACACTTTCAAACTCCATCCGTCAAAATGGCGGTTCTCGTGCTCTCCTGTGAAAACAGTGGAACGCTATCATCTTGGCAAGACTGGTTGTGCCCCCTTTAACCTCTCAGGGATCATTGGGGCGCTAGCGACCCACTCCCGACACCACCAGGTAAAATGTAAAGCGCCAAATTCAAAATCCCAAAGTTGAATTATTAAAAATCCACCAATATACAAGTGTTTCATACTCATCAAAAGCTCTGTTTCTTGGCAATATCACAGCGTTGACAGATTTCAAAAAGGCTTTACGGCGAAAGCACTACATTTGATTGTTTGAGGACAGCACCTCACATACTTTTCACATAGCCATGAATTCATTAGCCAGCGTGGCACACACATAACACATTTCACAGCAAAAACAAATCAATTACCTGTTGAAGAACTTCTGCTGAGGTCATCCTAAGTGTCCAACGAAGACAATCCATGGTTCTTTTGTTAGAAAAAGTCATGTATTATATCCATAAATCTCCATTTGGTTCACGCGTCATAGTCAGAAACGACAGCCTCCACTAGTCCATTGAAACGTGGCGCGAACTCGTTCATCTTATACCTATAAACTNGAGACAAAGGACATCCAGAGGAAGCGATAGGTACTGCATTCATATGCCCTTTTATGGGCATTTTCATGAGGGAGGGGTTCCAAATGAGGCACTCTGTGAAAACCACTTTCTCCAGGACAGAAATTCCTCGGGGTTTTGCCTGCCATATCTGTTCTGTTTTACTCACAGACAAATGGTTAACAGTTTTACAAAATTCAGAGTGTTTCCTATCCAATGGTACCAAATATGTGCATATCCTATTTTCTGGGCCTGAATGGGAGGCATTTTACTTTGGGCACGCCAGGCTCTCCAAAACGGTCAAGTTGTGCAGTGATCCCTAAGAAGTTAAACATCTTCCATAATTCTCTCTAGGATTATTCACGATACCCATTTCTGTGAAATGATTGTCTGAAACAGATTTGAGGATGAATGGACATGATAGGAAGGTGACATTCAATGCGGAACAGACATTGTATTACGTGAGATTTTTTTTCTTTTTGCTTATGTTTCTCATCAAAGGCTTCATTGGACTGCATTTCATGCCAGTCATATGAATCAAATCTGGAATTAGCTTTATGCTAATGGGCATTAGCATGACTCAACATGGTAGAGAGAGGGAGCTCTGGTAAGTGTTACTGGGGGGGTTAACCCAGGAAGAATCAACTAACCAAGGAGCACATTGTAGTGATACTGGCACACGCACGCATGCATGCACACGCGCACACACACACAAACAGAGTAGTAAGACCAGCACACAAACAACCCAGTGAGATCCACCCAGACACAGCACGGTAAGTGAGGAGGGCGAAGTTGCCAGCTGACAAGGGACGGCAGTTACCATTTCCCCACAGACATAAACAATGACACTATCAATTTCCTGCCCCCAGACTCCGACAGGGGTGAGCCATGCAGTGTGTGGACAGGAGAAGCCAGCGCTAAAGCCTCTCTCGACACATCAACACAGCACAGCTAGCTCTATGGACGGCTAACACTAACCACATGAAACACTAGTTGTCCTGTAGTCAAATATTTAGCGTTAATATTTTTCTTCGATTTATTTCACTTTGGCTATTAAAAGGTTGACTTTGGATGGTATGAGGGCTCAAGATGTGTGAGTTACGAGCCAGTAAATGCTTGTTAACCTCTGGTGCCCAGGGACTGAACTCTGTAAATGTTGCTGTGTATCAGCATGATGTGATTTATGCAGAAAGATGAGCCATGATTCAGACATGCTTCTCGCATGGATCTGTTTTAGACGGCTGGGATCTACATACAACATCACATTTATTTAAGAGGAGAGAATGGAGATGAAAGAAGAAGGATCCCTTCTGTCTTTTCTGTCTGTCTGCCTTTCTCCCACTCTCCTACGCATATTCTCCATCATTAAATCACCCCCCCCAAGTTCCCCCTCTCCGCTCCACCTTTCATTTAATCTTAACATCTCCCCACAGACACACTGTTTTTCTAATCCTCATATTAGGACACACCAGCTTCTGTTTCAGTTTGATGTTTTCATGGCTGGAACTTGATCTCAGTTCAGATTATAGTCGTTACCAGGCTCTTCTTTGTTCTGTTCTGTATGGCAGTCAATTTCTACCTGAAGTATGACACTGTAGCTACATATTACAGATTGATTCCGTTTTCTGCAAAATACTGTCCCATTGTAACACTCCTTCGTCTCCCTCCTGTCCCAGGCCCTCCCCGCGTGGCAGAGAAGATCGCCCACCGGCAGACGGTGCGGATCGGGCGCACCATGAAGCTGCAGTGCCCAGTGGAGGGCGACCCGCCACCCCTCATCATGTGGACCAAGGACGGCCGCAACATCCACAGCGGCTGGATGCGCTTCCGGGTGCTGCAGCAGGCACTGCGCATAAAAGATGTGGAGGCCGAGGACGCAGGCACCTTCTTCTGCAAGGCCACCAATGGCTTCGGCAGCGTCAACATCAACTACACCCTCATCGTCATCGGTGAGTCCCCTCCCCATCCACCTAGCCTGATCTCAGATCTGTTTGTGCTGTCTTGGGGTGTGACAATGACCATAGGAGTTGGCAAGACAGAGTGAACAGATCTAAGACCAGACTTCCATCCACTACCACACAGTCCAGTATCTCCTCCTCTCCCTGGATGGGAGCAAAGTGGCTCTAATATGTGTATGATTACACATGTCTACTCTGCCATTGGTTAGTGGTTATAGTCATATCATGCTCATCAGTGGAATGGCTCCTCTTCAACATTCATGCTGTTGGAGAATCACCACCACCACCGTGACACCAGGCCAATAAACGAGTGAACTTGACTTGAACAATAAGACACAGAAATACCCCTACATCTCTCCTCCTGTATTGTTCTCTGTGAACAGACAGTTCTAAAGAAACATGATAGGAAGAAAATGTAGTCTATTTTAGAAGAGAATAGCATACTGTGGCAGCCTAGGGGAGTCAGGTGAAATTCACAATAAAATAAGACATGCGCAGACCATTTTGCGGTGCTTGAACCAAAGTTGCTCTTTAACTACTTAGGGAGCTACCCGGTGAAATGTAAGGCGCCAAATTCAAAATCCAAAAGTTGAATTATTAAACATTCATCAATATACAAGTGTTGCATAGTCATCAAAAGCTCTGAAATCTGATTCAGATTTCAAAAAGGCTTTACGGCGAAAGCACAACATTTGATTGTTTGAGGATAGCCCCTCTCATATTTTATGCATTAGCATAAATTCATAAACCATGCGGTTCACACAAAACACATTTCACAGCGAAAACAAATCAATTACCTTTTGAAGAACTAATATAAAATCGCTAATATAAAATCCCTTACCTATCGAAGAACTTCTGCTGAGGGCTTCCCAAGTGTCCAACGAAGACATCCAATGGTTCTTTTGTTAGAAAAAGTAATTTATTATATCCATAAATCTCCGTTTGGTTGGCGCGTTATGTTCATAAAATACAGCGTCCACTCGCCCATTGAACCGTGAAGAGAACACGTTCAACCTATACACTTGTCCAAGAACAATCAAACATCATTGATAATGTATCCTTAGGAACACTTTTATATATATTTACTATAATATTTCAACCGGATTATAAACTGGACGATAGGAAAGGAAAAAAACACAGTGCGCGCGAGCCCGTGAACGCGCCTCCTCTTCTGTTTACATCCTGTGACTAGTTCGAAATTCTTCTTCTATTACCATCCAGAGCAACCTAACATCACCAAACACTGTCTAGAGACGGTTGACATCCAGTGGAAACAATAGGTACTGCAATCTTACTCCCATATATGGCTGTTTTCATTAGGGAGGGGTTCAAAATGAGGCAATGTGTCAAAAACACTTTTTCCAGGACAGAAACTCCTCGGGTTTTCACCTGATATATCAGTTCTGTTATACTCACAGACAATATTTTAACACTCTTAGAAACTTCAGAGTGTTTCCTATCCAATAGTACTAATTACGTGCATATCCTAGTTTCTGGGCCTGAGTGGCAGGCCTTTTACTTTGGGCACGCCAGACTCTCCAAAACCGACACCTCAGCTGCCGCTCCCTAAGAAGTTAATTATGGTTGGGGGGAATGGAGAGGGGACAAATACAACGAAAAGGCCTATCAAGTAACAGTTGGGTCACTGTGTCCAGCGTGGTGGCTCCTCTGCCCGCCTGTGATAATGAACGAAAAGAGAGAGAGAGCAATGAGTCCGGGGTTTCAATCCTTGATCTCAACTTGAGCCAACTCAGCTCTCAACTCAGCTGGTGCAAGCCCAAAGCCTCCTGAGATTGCATCATCTGTGCATCTGTTGGGGCGGTATGCAAATTCGAGTGGGCCTAGGGTTTCTGGGATAATGGTGTTGATGTGAGCCATGCCCAAACTTTCAAATGATGCGACTCTAATGATGATTTTAAAAAAAAGTGAATTGAAAGGCATGAGCTCCACTTTGTTTTTTGTGCAGGCTGTACACTCTCCCATCAGTCTCTCATTCACAATTTGACAAGCACTTGCTAATGCCTCGAATTTCCCGGCGGCATCCCCTTTGTGTGGCCGTTATGCACCCTAAAAGAAATCCATGCCTTATGCGACCAGTGGCCGTTGTGCCCTTGGCCCGGAGTGCTGCGTTGTGCTCTTCTCCCTGAGTGCTGCCTGCTCCGAAGCACCTCTCACTCACATGGCTCTCCATCACGTGACTGGATCTTTCTCACAGGCTACAAGTGAAGACAGACACATTGGGGACGCAACTGTCCTTATCTAATTCCGAGGTGAATATTGAAGATATTGGAAGAACTGTCCACATTACTTTTTGTCAGCCAACAAGATCAATATGCCTAATGAACAGCAAAAGCACTAGCCTATGTTAATCTACTATCCCCCATATGACAAAAGTTGACCAATTCTGTGTGAGAAATCAATATTCCAAATGTAGTCTGGGAATTGTATTTTTTTTACCTTTATTTAACTAGGCAAGTCAGTTAGGAACAAATTCTTATTTACAATGACGGCCTACCCTGGCCAAACCCTAACCCGGACAAAGCTGGGCCAATTGTGCACCGCTCTATGGGAGTCCCAATCACGGCCTGTTGTGATACAGCCTGGAATCGAACCAGGGTCTGTAGTGATGCCTGAGATGCAGTGCCTTAGACTGCTGTCCCACTCGGGAGCCTTAATGGGATCCTCCTCTTTTCATACTGTCAAGTCCATGGAGAACAATAGCACCTCCTCCCAGCTGCCCACTGCACTGAGGCTAGGTAACACGGTCACCACCGATAAATCCATGATAATCGAAAATTTCAACAAGCATTTCTCTACGGCTGGCCATGCTTTCCTCCTGGCTACCCCATCCCCGGCCCCCGCCGCAGCTACTTGTCCGAGCCTCCCCAGCTTCTCCTTCACCAAAATCCAGATAGCAGATGTTCTGAAAGAGCTGCAAAACCGGGATCTGTACAAAACAGCTGGGCTAGACAATCTGGACCCTCTCTTGTTGCAACTCCTATTACCAGTCTGCTCAACCTCTCTTTCGTGTTGTCCGAGATCCCTAAAGATTGGAAAGCTGCCACGGTCAACCCCCTGTTCAAAGGGGGTGACACTCTAGACCCAAATTGCTATAGATCTATATCCATCCTGCCCTGCCTCTCTAAAGTCTTTGAAAGCCTAGTTAATAAACAGATCATTGACCACTTCGAATCCCACCGTACCTTCTCCGCTGTGCAATCCGGTTTCCGAGCTGGTCACGGGTGAACCTCAGCCACACTCAAGGTACTAAACGATATCATAACCACCATCGATAAAAGACAGTACTGTGCAGCCGTCTTCATCGACCTGGCCAAGGCTTTCGACTCTGTCAATCACCATATACTTATCGGCCGACTCAATAGCCTTGGTTTCTCAGATGACTGCCTCGCCTGGTTCACCAACTACTTTGCAGACAGAGTTCAGTGTGTTAAATCGGAGGGCCTGTTGTCCGGACCTCTGGCAGTCTCTATGGGGGTTCCACAGGGTTCAATTCTCGGGCGGACTCTTTTCTCTGTATATATCAATGATGTCGCTCTTGCTGCGGGTGATTCCCTGATCCACCTCTATGCAGACGACACCATTCTGTATACTTCGGGCCCTTCTTTGGACACTGTGTTAACTAACCTCCAAACGAGCTTCAATGCCATAAAACACTCCTTCCGTGGCCTCGAACTACTCTTAAACGCTAGTAAAACCAAATGCATGCTTTTCAACCGTTCGCTGCCTGCACCCGCCCGCCCGACTAGCATCACTACCCTGGACGGCTCTGACCTAGAATATGTGGACAACTACAAATACCTAGGTGTCTGGTTAGACTGTAAACTCTCCTTCCAGACTCACATTAAACATCTCCAATCCAAAATCAAATCTAGAATCTGCTTTCTATTTCGCAACAAAGCCTCCTTCACTCACGCCGCCGAACTTGCCCTAGTAAAACTGACTATCCTACCGATCCTCGACTTCGGCGATGTCATCTACAAAACAGCTTCCAATACTCTACTCAGCAAACTGGATGCAGTCTACCATAGTGCCATCCGCTTTGTCACCAAAGCCCCTTATACCACCCACCACTGAGACCTGTATGCTCTAGTCGGCTGGCTCTCGCTACATACTCGTCGCCAGACCCACTGGCTCCAGGTCATCTACAAGTCCCTGCTAGGTAAAGCCCCGCCTTATCTCAGCTCGCTGGTAACCATAGCAGCACCCACCCGTAGCACGCGCTCCAGCAGGTATATCTCACTGGTCACCACCAAAGCCAATTCATCCTTTGGCTGCCTTTCCTTCCAGTTCTCTGCTGCCAATGACTGGAACGAACTACAAAAATCACTGAAACTGGAGACACTTATCTCCCTCACTAGCTTTAAGCACCAGCTGTCAGAGCAGCTCACAGATCATTGCACCTGCTCGTAGCCCATCTGTTAATAGCCCAACCGACTACCTCATCCGCTACCGTATTAATTTATTTATCTTGCTCCTTTGCACCCCAGTATTTCTACTTTGCACATTCATCTACTGCACATCTACCATTCCAGTGTTAAATTGCTATATTGTAATTACTTCGCCACCATGGCCTATTTATTGCCTTACGTTCCTTATCTTACCTCATTTGCACACATTGTATATAGATTTGTTTTTCTACTGTATTATTGACTTTATGTTTGTTTACTCCATGTGTAACTCTGTGTTGTTGTATGTGTCGAACTGCTTTGCTTTATCTTGGCCAGGTCGCAGTTGTAAATGAGAACTTGTTCTCAACTTGCCTACCTGGTTAAATAAAGGTGAAAAAAAAAAATATATATATATATTTTAATAATAATTTGAGGCCATCACTTTGTTTTCTCGCTCAATTGCACAGCCTATAGAAATGCTGCGCACCAAGAGCTCATGGGCTCTCATGAAGTGTTTGATTAGATTTTCAATTACATTTGGATGGATGTAGAGTGCTGAGTACCAGTCAGTTAGCAAGTTTGGTAGGCTACTAATGACCATGAGCAGCATCAGAGCTTGGAGAAGCCTAATTACCGTGACTTAACGGTCACGTGGAATGTAACTGCCTCGGGACCGCCGGTTTGGAGGTAATACGGTCACTGCAACAGCCCTAGTTATAAGCCATGTCTTGTCTGAGGAAAGGAGAGTGAAAGTATAGGAGAGTGGGGCCTGAGCGGTCTGGGTCTCTGCCTAATGAATCAGGGCCTAATTTGGCAGGGTGTCCTGGGGAGAGACGGCCGCTGGTATGGAGGGTCATTCATCCATGGGCTGGTCTTGTGATTGCCCTCCCTCCCTCCAAACCCTAACTATTTAATGACATGAACCCTCATCCCATGGATGAGAATGTGCATGTTTGTGTGTGTGTATATGTGTTTGTGAGAGCGAGATCTTTTCCTATGTCGGTGTACGCTTTGGTTCAATGTGTGTGCTTGCATATGAGTGAGTGTGATTATATTTAACCTCTTAGCGCAAGGGTCTAGTTTCCTGAATTTCCGCCTGTCGGACATGCCCAAAGTAAACTGCTTGTTACTCAGGCCCAGAAGATAGGATATGCACATAATTGGATAGAAAACACTCTGAAGTTTCTAAAACTGTTAGAATAATGTCTGTGAGTATAACAGAACTGATATGGAAGGCGAAAACACGAGGAAAATCCATCCAAGAAAATGTCATTTTGTAAGCTTGCTCATTTTCCAATGTGTTGCTATAGGATCTTCTGAAATCCAGCTCCCAGTTTGCAGTACCTATGGCTTCCACTAGATGTCAACCGTCTTTAGACAAAGTTTCAAGAGTTTACCTTGAATACTAGATGAATAGGGGAAGTTTATATAAGTGGAGTGAGGAAGTGCCTTCTGGGTTTGGCGCGCGGGACCGCGAGCATGCGCCTCGGTTTTTTACTTTTCTATCGCTCAAGATATTATCCGTGTGAAATATAATCGTTAATAAACATAATAGTGTACCTAAGGATCAATTACAAACGTGGTTTGATTTGTTTGGACAAAGTTCATAGGTATATTTTTACCGGTCTCGGTGTCTTCTATATTGGGCGAGTGGACGGGGGATTTTCTGAACAGAACGCGCCAACCAAACAGAGATTTATGGATATAAATAGGGACTTTTTCGAACAAAAGGAACATTGAATGTCTTGCTTGGACACTTCAGATCACCATCAGCAGAAGAGCTTCAAAGGTAAGTGATTTATTTTAGCTCTTTTTTTGTGTTTTGTGACACCCGCGCTGGTTATGTTTTTATGCTAATGGTGGAAGTGCACGGGGCGCTGTCCTCAGACAATCAAATGTTCTGCTTTCGCCGTGAAGCCTTTTTGAAATCTGACAACACTGTGAGATTGCCAAGAGTCTAAGCTTTTGAAGAGTGTGCAACACTTGTATTTTCATGAAATTACAGAAATGAGTATTTCTGTAATTTGAAGTTGGCGCTCTGCAATTTCACCAGATGTTGTAGAGGTGACCGTCCCACCGTGCGCAGAGAGGTTAACTTTGTATGTTCAAGGCCAGTGTGGAGCGTGCTCATTCCTACTGCCAGGGTTTGATCTTGCAGGGTTGTTTTCTTTAGCCAGTCCTAACAACTCAGGGAAATCTTGTAATGAACATGCTCTGACAGATGTCTGTTGACACATAACTAATATCATAAAAAGCCAAACTGGCAACAATTATTGCTGTCTTTGGAAACACAAGTCCTCGATTAGTCTAAAGAGTACCGATGTTACAACATCAGGAACTGGGCTTTAGTGTATGTAGCCCCTGGCTGCTGGGCCAGAATGGCTGCCACTGGGACAAAGGAAGTAGGGTAATCAATCCACTGACCCACCCTCAGCCTCACATTGGCTACGTCCCAAATGGCATACCTCTCTAATGTTGAGTTGCACCCCCTTTGGTGGTGGACCATTCTTGATACACACGGGAAACTGTTGAGCATGAAAAACCCAGCAGCTTTGCAGTTCTTGACACACTCAAACCGGTGCGCCTAGCACCTACTACCATACTCTGTTCAAAGGCACATAAATACTTTATTTCCCATTCACCCTCTGAATGGCACACATACACAATCAATGTCTCAGTTGTCTAAATGCTTAAAAATAGTTATTTAACCCCTTCATCTACACTGATTGAAGTGTATTTAACAAGTGATATCAGTAAGGATCATAGCTTTCACTTGGATTCACCTGGTCAATCCATGTCGTGGAAAGATCTGGTGTTCCTAATGTTTTGTACAGTGCATAGTGCACCACTTTTCACCAGGGCCCATAGAGACGCAGACATTGGCCCTGTTCATTGCCAGGCCCAGATTAGCCTGGGTAGATTGATTGGCCATTTATTTGTTGCCCTAATCCACTAGCTGTAATTCTAGACAAAAGGAGCAGAATTGAGGGGCGAGCACTTCCAAAGGCTATGAATGGGCTGTTTGTGTTGGGCCTGTGCTGTGGTCATTTGGTATTGGCCGCAGTGTGTGGATGCACTTGTTGGATGCCTATTATGGTGCCTGAATGAAAAACATGTCCAATAAATGTTGGTAAGGAAATGCAAGAGAGAGAAAGGAAGAAAACTAAGGTTTAAGGATGAGCGGGAAATGTTTGGGGAAGTTACGCAGAATAAAAAGAGGGCTGTGAATGGCTGAGTAGGAGAGAAAAAGGGAGATTGAGAGAGTGAGTCTGAATGGAGGTCTGCAGTAGTTCTGTGATGTGTGGAGCTGGGAGGCCGGGCCCCAGTGATGGCTGGCTGGGCCTGTGAGGTGTGGAGAGAGGCAGCTGCCCAGATGACCTCATCAGCAGCTTCTCCTCCCTGCCCCCTCCCCCTGCCTGGGCCTGGGTGCCAGCCCACCTTTGAAGTGCCGACACGGGCCTGGAGATGCCGTTTAGTCAGGCCTCTTGAAATCCTTGTTTTCTAATCTCATTGTTGGCTCGCTTCCTCGCATGTAACCCAAGCCCAGCCGGCATGTTGTTCATGTGGCAGGAATGAGAGGCGTTCAATTTGAGGTACATATAAAGTATATTGCAGTCAGAGAACGTACAAGTTAACTAAGATCCCTACAGAGCTCCACTTAGTATGGAAATAGACAAGTGTATTTTCATTAGCCCAACCAATCTGCTTGGTGAACTCTGAATCAAACATGAGAATATAGATGAGTCTATGCTTCTCTTGTGTAGTCCCAATAATGATTGTGCATGTTTGGTTGTTGGAAAGGCAAAGTCTAGCCCAAACCTGGACTAAAAGAGCCTTGTTGTTTTTCTCTGCAGTTTTTTCCCCCACCTTTTTCCCATTACGGTTCAAGTCTCTGGCTGCCCTTCCAACTCCTGCTTCACGGACCACATATAATTGGTATAAGTATTTTCACAGTTCTCCTTTTCCACTTTATTGTATTTGATCACACAAATCATCTACTGTTCGACCCGGTTACAGGAGCCAGTCGGGAGAGTTATGTGACAACACTTGTCCATAATTTCTTTCTCCTTGCAGATCTGTTTTTACTGAGTGCAGGATATCAGTGTGCTGGCAAATGGGACCACGGGGAGTCGAAGCCTCTCTGATTATATGCAGGCGTCAGCCACGGAACCAGCAAGGCTGATGATAGTCTGTTATGACTATAGGGCTCAATTAATGTTTGCTCGCTATTATGGCCTAGCTTTCATATTCAAATATTATCATTTGCATTTATGAGAAGTATAATAACCCAGTAACAAGACAATTTAGTAAGTACAGTGAGTATTGTGCATGGATGGTGTATGGATTTATTATAGACAGTGAGCTGGTTGATGGACCACAGGAGCGGGCACAGCAGACTGAATTAATTTTGTTACCCTTATTTTACCAGGTACGTTTCCCTGGCCTCCCTCCCCTTCCCCTCCATTGTTGGGTCACTCACTGGTATTTCTCTTCCGTCCCTTCCGCTCCATCCCCTTCAACAGTATGTGTGTGAATGAATGTCCTACTACTACACTCTGCAGGCTGCCATGATAAAATATTTATTTTTCCTCTTGCCATCCGAGCATGCCAGTTTGTTTAGGGAGTGAATGTTATTTACAATAACGGTTACATGGAGAAATTCGGGCCTCTCTGAAATGAAAATGGGTGGCCCTCCCTTCAGCAAAATATTTTTGACCTAAACCCTCCCTGAACAAAAAAAATAGCAAGTGACCCCTATACCCAAACTAATAATTAAAACATAGTGGATAGCAGAGAACATGCCTACCATTTACCCTCACTTCTTAGACAGACCAGTGCCTTATATATGCCTTTATAGAAACTGTTCTTTGTACTGTGAGCATTACATGGCAACGCAGGAATTTGATAGTGCATAGGGCTGCGGGCCAGAAGGTTGTGGGTTCACAGACCACAGTGGACACAGTAAGGGGTGGAAATATCTACTTTATAGTAAGAGCATTGAATCTATCATATGTGCAGGTCTGTGAATTTTCTTTCCTTTTTATATACATTTCATGCAATTCTAGGTCATTTTACATATTATCAGAATCTTTTTGTTAATACCACAGAAATTACAGGCTAAGAATGGAGAGAGAGAGAGAGGCCTATGTTCATCTTATCATATTTCTCCAATGCCAAATCAGTGTGTATCGTTTGCAACGAAACTGTCCCCGTTTGCAAATAATAAAACATCGTCGTCGTCATTACGAATCTGAGCATGGTACTTTCAAAAGTCAGGCCTACCCTTCCACCCCAGACAGAGTAGGCCTACCAACGCAGAAAAATGTAAGCTTTAACTGCTTGCTACTCTTCTTCCATGGCTTACCTTAACCCGATGAGGCAATAGGGAGGGGTTCAAAATGAGGCAAGTGTTTCCCTAAAAGCTGTCTGGGTTTAAACAGCTTCTATTGTACAGAAAGTGAATATCTAAATCAGTTGATAGTGAATTAATTAGATTACTTCCAAAGCAAAATAAAAAAAATGTATCCTTGGATATAGAAGGCTGTAGCTCAGCCTCTGAATGTCAAAGAAACTAAACAATGATATCCCCATATGTGTCGGAGTCACGTTTTTCCCAGGTATTTTACAGCTTGTTTCTAGCATATACAGTTGAAGTTTACATACACCTTAGCCAAATACATTTAAACTCAGTTTTTCACAATTCCTGACATTTAATCCTAGTAAAAATTCCCTGTCTTAGGTCAGTTAGGATCACCACTTTATTTTAAGAATGTGAAATGTCAGAATAATAGTAGAGAGAATGATTAATTTCAGCTTTTATTTCTTTCCTCACATTCCCAGTGGGTCAGAAGTTTACATACACCCAATTAGTATTTGGTAGCATTGCCTTTAAATTGTTTAACTTGGGTCAAACGTTTCGGGTAGCTTCCAACAATTAGTTGGGTGAATTTTGGCCCATTCCTCCTGACAGAGCTGGTGTAAGCCTTCACGGTTCACAGAAAACACATTTCACAGCGAAAACAAATCAATTACCTTTTGAAGAACTTCTGCTGAGGGCTTCCCAAGTGTCCAACGAAGACAATCCATGGTTCTTTTGTTAGAAAAAGTAATGTATTATATCCATAAATCTCCGTTTGGTTGGCGCGTTATAATGAGAAAATACAGCCTCCAATCGTCCATTGAAACGTGAAGAGAACTCGTTCAACTTATACCTATAAACTTGTCCAAGAACAATCAAACATAATTGTAAATGTATCCTTAGGAACACTTTTATGTATATGTTGTATAATACTTCAACCGGAATATAAACTGGGCGATAAGAAAGGAAAAAAACACAGAACGCGCCAGCCGGGAACGCGCATTTACTTCTATTGACATCTGTGTGGCCACTTCCTTATTCGTCTTCTTCTATGCTCTAAAAGCATCTAAAAAGAATCAGAACACTTTCTCGAGACTGTTGACATCCAGAGGAAGCAATAGGTACTGCATTCATATGCCCTTATATGGGCATTTTCATAAGGGAGGGGTTCCAAATGAGGCAATGTGTCAAATGTTACCACTTTTAGAAAATTCAGAGTGTTTCCTATCCAATGGTACTAAATATGTGCATATCCTATTTTCTGGGCCTGAATGGGAGGCATTTTACTTTGGGCACGCCAGGCTCTCCAAAACGGTCACCTCGTGCGCTGCTCCCAAAGAAGTTAACGCTACAGCATACAATGACATTCCGGACAATTCTATGCTTCCAACTTTGTGGCAACAGTTTGGGGAAGGTCCTTTCCTGTTTCAGCATGGTAATGCCCTCGTGCACAAAGCGAGGTCCATACAGAAATGGTTTGTCGAGATCGGTGTGGAAGAACTTGACTGGCCTGCCCTGACCTCAACCCCATCGAACACCTTTGGGATGAATTGGAATACTGACTGCGAGCCAGGCCTAATCGCCCAACATCAGTGCCCGACATCACTAATGCTCTTGTGGCTGAATGGAACCAAGTACCCACAGCATGTTCCAACATCTAATGGAAATCCTTCCCAGAAGAGTGAAGGCTGTTAGAGCAGCAAAAGGGGGGGGGGGGCAACTCTATAATAATGCCCATGATTTTGGAGTGAGATGTTCGATGAGCAGGTGTCCACATACGTTTGGTCTTGTAGTGTATTTTATATAGCGAGGCAATGAGCGACTTTGACTTTGGCTTTATTTATTGTTACTCACAGTTTACACAAACTGAAGAAATGCAGAATGTACATCGCAAACATTGCATACAAAATAGCACAAGAAAACACTTAGAATACATAACACATGGCAAACAAAACATTTGTAACACCTGCTCTTTCTATGACAGACTGACCAGGTGAAAGCTATGATCCTTTACTGATGTCACCCCTTATTGTTCCACTTCAATCAGTGTAGTTGAAGGGTAGGAGACAGTTTTATGAAGGATTTTTAAGCCTTGAGACAAATGAGACATGGATTCTGTATGTGTGCCATTCACAGGGTAAATGGGCAAGACAACATATTTAACCTCTTAAGCATCATTAAGGAGCGCTGGGGCGCTAGCGCCCCGTTCCTGACACTACCCGGTGAAATGTAAGGCGCCAAATTCAAAATCCAAAAGTTGAATTATTTAACATATATACAATATATACAAGTGTTGCATAGTCATCAAAAGCTCTGAGTCTTGGCAATATCACAGCGTGGTCAGATTTCAAAAAGGCTTTACAGCGAAAGCACAAGATTTAATTGTTTTAGGATAGCACCTCTCATATTTTATGAATTAGCATAAATCTATAACCAGCGCGGGTCACACAAAACACATATAAGAGCTAAAATAAATCACTTACAGATATTCCTCGGGTTTTTGCCTGCTATATCAGTTCTGTTATACTCACAGACATTATTGTAACAGTTTTAGAAACTTCAGAGTGTTCCCTATCCAATAGTACTACTTATGTGCATATCCTAGTTTCTGGGCCTGAGTGGCAGGCATTTTACTTTGGGCACGCCAGACTTTCCAAAACCGACACCACTGCTGCTGATCCCTAAGAGGTTTTAAGCTCCTTTGAACGGGGTATGTTATCAGGTGCCCCGAGCACCGTTTGAGTGTGTCATGAACTGTAGCGCTGCTGGATTTTTCACACTCCTCCTGAACTTCCGCTGTAGGCCTACACAGCACATCATTGTTTAGGCAGCTCACAAAAAAAAGATCAGCAAGAACAGGCTGGGGCTCAGGGTTGGAATATCCATTGGGGACACCAGGAAGAGTGGCTGCTGCCTTGGCTAATGGGGACGCATAATAAATACAAATACAACTTGCAGTGTGTAATGCAGCCTCGTTTTTTTATTTGCACCATCCCAGCAGCTATATGCACTCTGTAGCCTATAGCTATGGATCTTTTGATTGAGACAATACTAAATAGCCTATAGGCACACTTGATATTGCGCGACCAGCAGAGAATGAGGGGCGGCATTGTGCACACATCGATATATAACCTATATAGAAACATTCTAAAACAATAAGACACATTAAAATTACATGACCCTCCCATGGACTAGATGAACAAATATATACTAAACCCTCCCCTTGACTGAAATTAAAAAAGCATGACCCTTCCCCATTTTCCTCCCGATACCCATTGTGTACATTTTGACTGGGGAGTTCTACCATCAAACAGACCTGGTTAAAGAACGAGATTGACACTGTAGCTTAGAGGAACAAAGAGAGATGTAGAATGGCTTAATTAAAAAAATATATATATTTTTTATTTTTTATTTAACCTTTATTTAACCAGTTAGGCCAGTTGAAAACAAGTTCTCATTTACAACTGCGACACAAACAACAACACAGAGTTACATATGGAATAAACAAACATACAGTCAATAACACAATAGAAAAAAATCTATATACAGTGTGTACAAATGAGGTACGATTAGGGAGGTAAGGCAATAAATAGGCCGTAGTGGCGAAGTAATTACAATTTAGCAATTAAACACTGGAGTGATAGATGTGCAGAAGATGAATGTGCAAGAAGAGATACTGGGGTGCAAAGGAGATTTTTTTTAATAAATAACAATATGGGGATGAGGTAGTTGGATGGGCTATTTACAGATGGGCTATGTACAGGTGCAGTGATCTGTGAGCTGCTCTGACAGCTGATGCTTAAAGTTAGAGAGGGAGATATGAGTCGCCAGCTTCAGTGATTTTTGCAATTCGTTCCAGTCATTGGCAGCAGACGACTGGAAGGAAAGGCGGCCAAAGGAGGAATAGGCTTTGGGGGTGACCAGTGAAATATACCTGCTGGAGCACATTTGATGATGGGAACTTGTACTGTACTCAATACTACTTCTCACATTTATAAAGTTGTATACTGCACCATTGTGAATGACCCTATTGGATTTATTGGTGTGATGTGATAACAATACAAGCGTAACTAGAAATGAGTGTTGGATAGACACGTGTGTAAGGGAGCTGGTTGGAAGTGACAATGTGATTTATGGCGATTTTTTTGCAGCTTGCTCTGGCGCTAGAAGCCCAGACTGACAAATATCTGGGACTGATCCTGGACCAGGAAGAAAAGATAGGCAGATGGACTGTATATATGTTTCTATGTACATACCTGGTTCTCTTGGGATTAAACCAGGGCTTTTACTGTAGTCTAAAGATAATGGGAAAAGATGTGTACCTGTACCAGCCTGTCTACGGTATGGTTCAGTAACCGAACATGACTAATTATGATTACGGCGTTCTGTTGATCCCATAATACAGGTTGTTATTTGCACATGCCGCTAGTGGGATGGAGTGTAGACATATGACTACGATGAAAGTGATAACCGTTACCAGCAGCAATATTTGTTTTCCTTTTCAGGAGTTTAACAAGATAAGAGTCTCTGAATTCTCCAAATGTCATATTCTTAAGGTCACATTTTGTGTCTAAACAGGGATGTGCCTGACTGATATTGAATCATGTTTTTTTTATAGATAAAATAAACACTTTTTTTCATGAGGACAGGTTAATCTGACCAGAATGTGACTGCTGCTGGTCAGAGTGCCTGACTGCCTGGCGAAATGGTTGTTTACACTGGTGATTGTCGGAGTGAGGGGTCAATGTCACTCTCTCTGCCTTCTATATGTCCGTCCTCCATGTGTACAACTGTGATAGGCTCTGGAACGGTCTGTTATTCATTGTTAGTAAGAGTATTGCTAAAGATTCTGGAATTTGTGGTACTAGAGCCACTCATCTTAAATACAAGATATTCACGCACTATTGGTGATATGCTTTACATCTGTTGAGTTGTAACAATTACTGCATATGGTAGACAACTTTTTGAAACATTTAGTGTATGATCACAAGGGTTTCCTGTCACGCCATTGTAATTCTCCGAATTGTCTTCTCTGCACAGGCAGGCACTCTGTATCCATGTTCCACGGCACACAGACCTTGAGTCTGTACTGAAAAAAAACAGAGAAATACATTTTAGTTTGAACAGGAAGGTAAATCAACTGGAAGCAAACTCTCTGGGCCTGCCTGTTCTCCTTAATCACTCTCTCTCTCTCTGCACCATGACACAAGTATCAAATTCCACACAGCTGTCTCGGTGCAGATCCTAAGAAAAGAGATCATATTACGACCAATATAACGACCTTCATGGGTGCTCTCCACAATATTCCATTAGATGTTGAATAAATTGATAAGAGCTCTGAGGCATTGACTCAGGTTTCTGTAGTTTAATTGAGAAATCTGGTGTCTCTTTGACAGAGAGAAGAAAGAGCCCAAAGTGTAGGCAGGCTGGATAATGCAGTGGCTGACCGGATCTGAAGCAAGTCATTTTTCCAACAATTGTTTACATTTCACTGTATCACAATTCCAGTTGGTCAGAAGTTTACATACACTAAGTTGACTGTGCCTTTAAACAGCTTGGAGAATTCCAGAAAATTATGTCATGGCTTTAGAATCTTCTGATAGGCTAATTGACATAATTTGAGTCAATTGGAGGTGTACCTGTGGATGTATTTCAAGGCCTACTTTCAAACTCAGTGCCTCTTTGCTTGACATGATGGGAAAATCAAAAGAAATCAGCCAAGACCTCAGAAAAAACATTGTAGACCTCCACAAGTCTGGTTCATCCTTGGGAGCAATTTACAAACGCCTGAAGGTACCACGTTCATCTGTACAAACAATAGTACGCAAGTATAAACACCATGGGACCACACAGCCGTCATACCGCTCAGGAAGGAGACGCGTTCTATCTCCTAGAGATGAACGTACTTTGGTGCGAAAAGTGTAAATCAATCCCAGAACAACAGCAAAGGACCTTATGAAGATGCTGGAGGAAACACAAGTATCTATATCCACAGTAAAACGAGTCCTATGTCGACATAACCTGAAAGGCAAGGAATAAGCCACTGCTCCAAAACCTCCATAAAAAAGCCAGACTACGGTTTGCAACTGCACATGGGGACGAAGATCATACTTTTTGGAGAAATGTCCTCTGACCTGATGAAACAAAAATAGAACTGCTTGGCCATAATGACCATCGTTATGTTTGGAGGAAAAAGGGCGATGCTTGCAAGCTGAAGAACACCATCCCAACCGTGAAGCACGGGGGTGGCAGCATCATGTTGTGGGGGTGCTTTTCTGCAGGAGGGACTGGTGCATTTCACAAAGTAGATGGCATCATGAGGCAGGAAAATGATGTGGATATATTGAAGCAACATCTCAAGACATCAGTCAGGAAGTTAAAGCTTGGTCGCAAATGGATCTTCCAAATGGACAATGACCCCAAGCATACTTCCCAAGTTGTGGCAAAATGGCTTAAGGTCAACAAAGTCAAGGTATTGGAGTGGCCATCACAAAGGCCTGACCTCAATCCTATAGAAAATTTGTGGGCAGAACTGAAAAAGCGTGTGCGAGCAAGGAGGCCTACAAACCTGACTCAGTTACACCAGCTCTGTCAGGAGGAATGGGTCAAAATTCACCCAACTTATTGTGGGAAGCTTGTGGAAGGCTACTCGAATCGTTTGACCCAAGTTAAACAATGCTACCAAATACTGATTGAGTGTACAGTGGGGCAAAAAAGTATTTAGTCAGCCACCGATTGTGCAAGTTCTCTCACTTAAAAAGATGAGAGAGGCCTGTAATTTTCATCATAGGTACACTTCAACTATGACAGACAAAATGAGGGAAAAAAATCCAGAAAATCACATTGTAGGATTTTTAATGAATTTATTTGCAAATTATGGTGGAAAATAAGTATTTGGTCACATACAAACAAGCAAGATTTCTGGCTCTCACAGACCTGTAACTTCTTCTTTAAGAGGCTCCTCTGTCCTCCACTCGTTACCTGTATTAATGGCACCTGTTTGAACTTGTTATCAGTATAAAAGACACCTGTCCACAACCTCAAACAGTCACACTCCAAACTCCACTATGGCCAAGACCAAAGAGCTGTCAAAGGACACCAGAAACAAAATTGTAGACCTGCACCAGGTTGGGAAGACTGAATCTGCAATAGGTAAGCAGCTTGGTTTGAAGAAATCAACTGTGGGAGCAATTATTAGGAAATGGAAGACATACAAGACCACTGATAATCTTCCTCGATCTGGGGCTCCACGCAAGATCTCACCCCGTGGGGTCAAAATGATCACAAGAACGGTGAGCAAAAATCCCAGAACCACACGGGGGGACCTAGTGAATGACCTGCAGAGAGCTGGGACCAAAGTAACAAAGCCTACCATCAGTAACACACTACGCCGCCAGGGACTCAAATCCTGCAGTGCCAGACGTGTCCCCCTGCTTAAGCCAGTACATGTTCAGGCCCGTCTGAAGTTTGCTAGAGAGCATTTGGATGATCCAGATGAGGATTGGNGTATATAACAAAGTATTGAGATAAACTTTTGTTATTGACCAAATACTTATTTTCCACCATAATTTGCAAATAAATAAATTAAAAATCCTACAATGTGATTTTCTGGATTTCTTTTTCTCATTTCGTCTGTCATAGTTGAAGTGTACCTATGATGAAAATTACAGGCCTCTCTCATCTTTTTAAGTTGGAGAACTTGCACAATTGGTGGCTGACTAAATACTTTTTTGCCCCACTGTATGTAAACTTCTGACCCACTGGGAATGTGATGAAATAAATAAAAGCTGAAATAAATCATTCTCTCTACTATTATTCTGACATTTCACATTCTTAAAATAAAGTGGTGATCCTAACTGAGCTAAGAAAGGGACTTTTTAATAGGATTAAATGTCAGGAATTTTGAAGAACTGAGTTTAAATGTATTTAGCTAAAGTGTATGTAAACTTCATCTGTATGTGTGTGTGTGTATATATATATATATATATATCTATATACTACTGTTCATAAGTTTGGGGTCACTTATAAATGTCCTTGTTTTTGAAAGAAAAGCTAATTTTTCGTCCATTAAAATAGAATCAAATTGATCAGATATACGGTGTAGACATTAATGTTGTAAATGACTATTGTAGCTGGAAACGGCAGATTTTTTAAAATGTAATATCTACATAGGCGTACAAAGGCCAATTATTAGCAACCATCACTCCTGTGTTCCAATGGCACGTTGTGTTAGCTAATCCAAGTTTATCATTTCAAAAAGGCTAATTGATCATTAGAAAACCCTTTTGCAATTATGTTAGCACAGCTGAAAACTGTTGAAGCAATAGTATCTGTATCTGGAGCATCTGCATTTGTGGGTTCGATTACAGGCTCAAAATGTCCAGAAGCAAAGAACATTCTTCTGAAACTTGTCTGTATATTCTTGTTCTGAAAAATGAAGGCTATTCCATGCGAGAAATTGCCAAGAAACTGAAGATCTCGTGCAACACTGTGTACTACTTCCTGCACCGAACAACGCAAACTGGCTCTAACCATAATAGAAATAGAATAGAAAGAGGAGTGGGAGGCCCTGGTGCACAACTGTGCAACAGGACAAGTACATTAGTGTCTAGTTTGAGAAACAGATGCCTCCCAAGTCCTCAACTGCCAGCTGTTTTAAACGGTACCCACAAAACACCAGGCTCAACGTCAACAGTGAAGAGGCGACTCCGGGATGCTGTCCTTCTAGGCAGAGTTCCTCTGTCCAGTGTCTATGTTCTTTTGCCCATCTTAATATTTTATTTTTATTGGCCAGTCTGAGATATGGCTCTTTCTTTGCACCTCTGCCTAGAAGGCCAGCATCCCGGAGTCGCGTCTTCACTGTTGACGTTGAGACTGGTGTTTTGCGGGTACTATTTAATAAATCTGCCAGTTGAGGACTTGTGAGGCGTCTGTTTCTCAAACTAGACACTCTATTGTACTTGTCTTCCTGTTCACTTGTACACCGGGGCCTCCCACTCCTCTTTCTATTCTGGTTAGAGCCAGTTTGGCAGTTCTGTGAAGGGAGTAGTACACAGCATTGCACGAGATCTTCAGTTTCTTGGCCATTTCTCGAATGGAATAGCCTTCATTTCTCAGAACAAGAAAAGACTGACGAGTTTCAGAAGAAAGGACTTTGTTTCTGGCCATTTTGAGCCTGTAATCGAACCCACAAATGCTGATGCTCCAGATACTCAAATAGTCTAAAGAAGGCCAGTTTTATTGCTTCTTTAATCAGGACAATAGTTTTCAGCTGTGCTAACATAATTGCAAAAGGGTTTTCTAATGATCAATTAGCCTTTTAAAATGATAAACTTGGATTAGCTAACACAACGTGCCATTAGAACAAAGGAATGATGGTTGCTGATAATGGGCCTATGTAGATATACCATTCTACAAAATCTGCCGTTTCCAGCTACAATAGTCATTTACAACATTGACAATGTCTACACTGTATTTCTAATCAATTTGATGTTATTTTAATGGACAAAAACAAGGACATTTCTAAGTGACCCTAACCTTTTGAACGGTAATGTATATATTTTGACTCCTAATATTGTACAATATTTGTGTTGCTTCATTGGTCTGGGCTATTGTTTGTTTGAATTCAACACCAGATTAATCTCAGTTTGTCAGTGTGATTTCTTGATCCGGGCCTGAATGCTGCTCTCGATTGTGCACCGGTCAGCCATCGCTCATCCATATATTTATATGTACATACTTGTATTCATTCCTTTACACTTGTGTGTATAAGGTAGTTGTTGTGAAATTGTTAGATTACTTGTTAGATACTACTGCATGGTCGGAACTAGAAGCACAAGCATTTCGCTACACTCGCATTAACATCTGCTAACCATGTGTGTGACAAATAACATTTGATTTGATTTGAATGTAGGGTCTCAAACATTGCGGCTGCTCATGGTCTCCCTCCCTCACTCACACACACACAACTTAGGGTCGATTGTTGAGGGTTGTAAAATGAGCATTTCCATGGTCTGCACTCAGATCCTGTGGCCAAGTTACACAGGAGGTTTTACTCTAATTGTCCATTTTTTTTGTCAATTTTGCTGATTTTCATTTGATTTTGACTTCATGCAGGAGGGAAAATATTTATTTGAAATAAAGTAGTGTGTGGGTAGCTGGGAAGTCACTCTGATGTTGACACCCCACCGCCTGCCTCCCCTTCATGTGCTAACAAGGCCTGTGTGGCTGGGTAAATGTGTCTTCACTTGTGC
Organism: Hucho hucho; assembly: GCA_003317085.1. NCBI lineage: Eukaryota > Metazoa > Chordata > Actinopteri > Salmoniformes > Salmonidae > Hucho > Hucho hucho. Next base: position 519,511 of record QNTS01000644.1, read on the forward strand.
TCCACTGATCCTCATTGGCCATGTGTCCACACTCCACATGCCTACCTGCCATGCTGGAGGGGTGGTTGGAGCAAAGGGGTGGTCAGGAACCAGGGGTTGACTGACAGCCTATAGTAGGGAGGGATCAAGAAAGTGAACAGTGTTACAGATGATACATCCCAAATGGCACCTAATTCCCTATATAGTCCACTACATTTAACCAGAGCCCTATGAGCACTGGTCAATAGTAGTGCACTATAAAGGGAATAGCGTTCCATTTGGGACGTAAGCCCTGGAAGGGGAACAGTGTTACAGTGATATGCAGAGCGTGGAAAGTGTACAGAGCTTCTGCTCTCCCTCATGTTAGAATTCACTGATCATTTTCTCACAGCGTAAAAGTGAGGAATGCCATGTCTTGCAGGAGTAGTATACATGCAATACATGCAATAAGCTGCACACATCCCTCAGATCTTTTTAGTGTAACTTCGGCATTGGGTACAGTACATGCCAGTCAATTAAAAAGCAATATTCCCTGCAGCAAATTCATCCCCAGACCATAGTAATATTGTAATGTTTAGTTCAGTAGAGTCAGATTGTTGTGCCTACAGTACAATCTTAACTAGAGCTTTGCTAACAATGCCTCCCTATCACATTGTTGGAGAGATAAGAGGCTGAATTCAAATAATGATTGTGCCGTTATACAATACAGCCTACCCCCATATTAATGAAGGCAGAAAAACATTTAGAAAATCTGAATTCAGATATCTTTACATAATTGGTCTTGCCTAAATTAAACAAATTCAGAGTTAGCCTACATTATAGTGCATTTGTATTTGATTTGGAATAGCCTAGTAATAATGCTTTTCTTTTCTCATAATTAATAGGCTAACACATTACCTTTAGCTACAGAATATCTCACCACCGTGCGTTTCTATCTCCTCCCCTCTCTCCTTCATTCCTTTCTCCAGCGCACAGAGAAATGGGCTTTCAACAGTTTAATAAAATATGTTTTATTGTGTATCGATGTTCCCAAACAGATTTCACTTGGTTTCCCAAATTAACCACTGGTTGGCTGCAAGAACAGGGTTGGAAAGCCCATGGCATACAGAGTTTGGGCTGAATATCACCTGTTACATGGTGAAATAACCAGAGTATCCTACCCAACATGGAATGAACCGGCGGGAAAGTGGCCTCCATTCGCTATTCGAGTGTCTCTTCCCCTGTTCCTGCCCATTTGATTATGGGCCATTCTAAATCTAAACAAATTTTACATATTAATAAAGACAAGATTACATTGAGAATAGTCTGATGGGTGAAATAATGATCACTTGATGAGAGCTTGTAGAGAACAGCGTGTGCAGCCTGAGGCAAGGAACAGAGTGCAAGCTTTTTTTGCGACTTTCTCAAATCGTCAATAGCCTATAGTCGCATCATGCAGCCCATATATCTTTTGATTTCTAAGGCATTCTAAGGTTTGTTTCATTCACAACTGAAGATGCCAAATAACTCTAAATCTAGCATATAGGACCTTTTTCAAATGATCACTTTTATGCTCAATGGGCACTCTAGCTCCAGAATGTGAAAAATATAATTTATATTTTATTAAGTTAAATTATAATCTTCTTACTATAAAATCATCAAATATAAAATAATGGCATGGGACTTGTCTGCTAAATTAACAAGCCTACAGCCTATGGCATGGCTGTGAAGTAACACAAACATAGGCACAGACACATACATACATACACACATGATAACATACACACACGTACACATGGACTTTGCATTGTAGATATGTGGTAGTGGAGTATGAGCCTGATCAGACTCCCCAGAAACAGCACAGAGGAAATTAAGATGGCATTTGAAAACAACCCAAATGTCAACATGGCAGTCCGGAGGGGTTGCCATGCCAAAGGTGGAAGTTGGGCTTCAGGTTTCAAAGGTATTTGGAAGCAGTTATTCAAAAAGCCGGAAAAGAAAACAGCAACAGACCTGTGAGGCAGTGAGGCAGGGACAGAGCCCCACTGCACCCCAGCACGGGGGCCCTGACTTCCATTTCACGCCTGCCTGTTTCTGTGGCCGGGAGAGGGGGCTGCACTGTCATGGGCCAACGCGCCCCACATCGCGGTTCTGCATCATTTCACCGACCACAGAAAGACGGAAACAAGCTAGAGAAATGGAGGAAAGTAGAAAGAGTCACATTCCTTTTTGTTTGTTAGAGCTTCAATGCAGGCAGACATCAGCTCTGGAAATCTGTAGATACTAGCTCAACCTCTTCAGAGCAAAGCCAATGCTGTTCACTGAATGATTTTTATTTGTATTTATGATGGATCCCTATTAGCTGCTGCAAAGGAAGCAGCTACTCTTCCTGGGGTCCGGCAAAATTTAGGCCGTTATACAATTTTAAAAACATTACAATACATTCATTACAGAATTCAGAACACACTATGGGTGTCTGAGCTGTGTGCTAGTATTTTAAGCAGACAGCTTGGTAGCTTCAGCTTGTCAACACCTCTTACAAAAACAAGTAATGAGGAAGTCACTCTCTTCCACTTTGAGCCATGAGAGATTGACATGCATGCCAGTAATGTTAGCTCTCCGTGTACTTTTAAGGGCCAGCCGTGCTGCCCTGTTCTGAGCCAACTGCAATTTTCCCAAGTCCCTCTTTGTGGCACCTGACCACACGACTGAACAGGAGTCCAGGTGCGAGAAAGCCAAGGCCTTTGAAATGCTTACTGAATTTGTTTACATGAATGTTCATTAGAATAAAGAGAGTTGATGCATCTTCAAAGCTGATCTGTACTAGTTGTCCCAGCCAGGCAGTGGGTCTTCCCTGGTGGTTAATGGGCTTATTAATTTGTAACGCTTAATTGTCCCATCATTCCTGAAGTGGCAGGTCGTTTGTCTGCCCCTCGGGGGCTCCTGCGGCTCCATTGGGAGCTTAAATGGAACATGTAGTCTTGGAGCCCAAACCTTTCATTTGGGCCAGCCACAGAACAGCTCTCCCTAAGCCTATTATCTGTCATTCTGCTTTAATGGATTCCTCATCCAGCCCTCTCCCTCGCAGACTCAACACTCAAAGGGAAGAATGCCTCCCTGGCAGAGCGCTACATGCTTCAGCTGCAGTTGGAAGTCTCCTTTCTCTCAGGAGTTGAATTGGTTTCGGATCTTTTGTTTTCTTCTGTTTGTATCTGCTCTGTTTGAGTCTAGGGGCTGTGTTGTATGTATTAAAATGGGGGCCAGGGTAAGTCAAGCTCATACAAACGCTCCCTAATGGAACTTAAGTAGCCTATCCACAGTTTTGACTGAAATTCTCCATTAAAGCATTAACATTTGTCATGCAGTTAGCATGATATGTCTTTTTTTGTTCTTAGTAAGTCTGACCAAATGTTGAAGAAGGGTAGTTTAGTTTTAGATAGGGACTTGCTGGAGGGAGTGAGAGTGTACATTTGTCCATCTGTAGCTCATCTCCCTCGAACCATTGCAAATATGGGCCTTCCTCACCAATGTGATGCACTGTGAAAATCTCACATCAACAAAAGCCCCTCAACATCCAAGCAAATGCCGACCCATCAAAAGATAGAAAGCATCTCAATCCAAAGCATACTTCCTATAAAATTAATTAAATTCCATCCATCCATTCTAACAGGTTGTCCAGCAACTTCATCAACTCCCCAAAACACTTAAAAACAGAGCGAGGGACCAGGGTTAGCGGAGAGGTGCAGGAAGGAACAAGGTTTTCAGGCCTGTGAATGGAACAGGGGCATTTGTCTGTGATTAGAACACTAAGCACGGAGACATTTATGTGCTGAAAGGAAAACTTACAGCTCATTATGTGGTGCTGAGGATTAAGATTGTCCACTATTGTTCCCTGGGGAGGTACCAAGGGCTTGGCCCACAGAGGGAGGGACTTGTCCTCATTGTCCTCTTTTGAGCCAGCAGCCATACACCTACCCTGAGTGTTCCCCCCTTTTGAAAAGGGCCATAATAGGTTCTCTGTGGCAGCTAGGTTGTATGGTGGAGGAATCTTTTCTCATTAGAAGTTTTTTTTTTTGTGTGTACCCTGCTAGTTGTCCTTTGTGATTCTGCAGGGTGAATATCAGCCCAAATTCTGCAGTGGTCCAACCTGAATAGAAAAGAAACAAGCGGAGTGTGGATGGGGGGAATAGGCATAGCAATTAGTAAAGACATGTTTGAAGAGAGAGCACGGTGCACACAAAAGGTTTCTTTTGAAGTTTCGCAAACTTTTGTCCTGCATCCTCCATTCTTCCATCAAAGCACAGCAATTCTGCATAATGTTCCTTTTTGATACTCCTATGTACCTGAAATGTTTGCCCCTCAATGCCCAAGAACCAGCAGTCACTTGTCTGACTTTCCTTTAGTCTTCTTTTGTTCATGTGTAGATTCTCTGGCTCAACAAATCTTTTCATTATGTTTCCTTTATGAGGAAAGGTAGACGTAAAGCAACTTTAACATTCCATTAGAAGTCCAAACACACAGCACAAATTCAGAATTCAACTACTTTTTCTTTCCGATGTTGATATAAAGGTCTCCTTTTTAAAGTTACCATTCCATATCTGGTTGTGAGTATAGCTATGCAATAACTCCTTTAATTAGTTTGTTACACAAACAGAAATCATTCCCTGGTGCCACAGCTATCGGACGTCAGTTTTATCAGCAGGACATTGTGTTGAAAGTAATAGCTGGAGTCAACGGGAATGAAGGCTTGTTTTTCACATTCTTCTATCCTAAGCGCATTTCAAAACGTTCTGCTCATTCACTATACCCACGTACAATTCACTGTAATCGTTCTCAATTCATATAAACTGCAAATGTTTGCATTATTTAGACATTTAAAATAGTTTATGAAGGTATGTCAGCCTTCGTGGCAAAGACATTCGCCTTGAGTGAGAGCTCTGCTTTGATGTGGTTTGTAGCTTCCACTTTCTGATTTGTTAGATGTAATTAAGTGTGACTCCTTGAGTACGTACTGTACACTTCTGGCAGAGGGAGGAAAGCTGTCATATGGTGGAAAGTGAAAGAGTAAGGCTTTATAAACATGTTGTACCAAGTCAAGTACAAACCACAAAGTAGAGTTCATTCAGCCCTCATCTCTTCTTACTAGTGTCTAGCACTCAAGTAATAATGCATAGAATAGTCTAACGATGTAGAATAGTACAAATTCTGAGTTAGTGTTTTGCTGTAAACACATTCATCAAAGGGACACTGTCAGCAGTAACCTCGACACAGTGAAGGATGCCAGATCTTTTAACCTAGGGCTTTAGTCTTTGGCTGCCTGTTGACTTTGAAGTGTGGGTTGCATAAGCCAGTCTCACATTCCAGAACTGATTTTATAGTACAGTATTGTACAGACTGTTTATCTATGTTTTGTCCATGCACATAAAGTACATGTGTTCACAATTTGTGACTTGTTCATATAAAATATGTGTTAGTCAGTGTTTTCAACTTTTGTTTGTTGTTTGGCAGTCTGCATCTATCAGTTTGTATCAATATGATTTGTAATAATATCCATGTCCTGCATATTACCCATTTTCTTAACTTTATGTTAGATTTAGGAGGGATGTGAATATGTTCCCTGCTTCTCTGAATTGTCTTTCATTTCCCAGTAACAGGAACCCCAAAACTGGAACCCTGTTCCTTTTATGGAGCCTTAATATGTTAAAATGATTTGGATGGAACTGGAGAGGGAGTTTAAAGTGCAGGGGCTGAATGTCGGTTTCAAAGTAAGCGTGGGGCAATCGATATGTGAGATATGTTAATTTGGTAAAGCCCCGTCCTGACCTTGATGTTTGCTACAATTACACTGAAGCAGCTGGGATGATGAGGGGGAGTGTCAAAGAGAAGAGACAGGGACACACGTCGCAGGCAGCGACCACCTCTAAAGACAACTGGGAATTTCCTCATGCCACTTCCCCACAGATATGTCTTAAAGCATCAGCATGCTTCGGTTCAGCTGCCGCTTAGCCAAACTCCGATGAGTCAAGAAATCTGTAATTCATTTTAACATTTTTGCAGAGAAAATCTTAGTTGTGCAATTTTACATCTAATTAAGATGTTTGGTGCAGTGTTTCTCTAGTGAACAAATTTACAGGAAAACAATTAGTCTCTCTTTGAATGACAACAAACACTTAATTTAAGAATCCCTACTGTTGACCAATCACCGACGAAGGGACGTAGACTTTGGCTACCAACTTCTGCTTGCCTCGAGAATATTGTTTGTGTGTATGAACAGCTGAAGAAACCCTTGCCCTAAGACCAAAACAAACCAAAACATAACAAATGTTGTCATAATATACAGTACCAGTCAAAATCTTGGACACAGCTACTCATTCCAGGGGTTTTCTTTATTTCTTAACTATTTTCTACATTGTTGAATAATAGTGAAGACACCAACACTATGAAATAACACAAATGGAATCATGTAGTAACCAAAAAAGTGTTAAACAAATCAAAATATATCTTATATTTGAGATTCTTCAAGTAGCCACCCTTTGCCTTGATGACAGCTTTGCACACTCTTGGCATTCTCTCAACCAGCTTAATGAGGTAGTCACCCGGAATGCATTTCAATTAATAGGTATGCCTTGTTAAAAGTTAATTTGTGGAATTTCTTTCCTTCATGCATTTGAGCCAATCAGTTGTGTAGGGGTGATATACAGAAGATAGCCCTATTTGGTAAAAGACCAAGTCCATATTATGGCAAGAACAGCTCAAATAAGCAAAGAGAAACGACAGTCCATCAATACTTTAAGACATGAAGGTCAGTCAATCTGGAAAATTTGAAAAACTGAGAAAGTTTCTTCAAGTGCAGTTGCAAAAATCATCAAACTGGCTCATCAAACTGGCTCCACAGGAAAGGAAGACAAAGAGTTACCTCTGCTGCAGAGGATAAGTTCAGTAGAGGTACCAGCCTCAAATTGCAGCCCAAATAAATGCGTGGTAGTAGCCTACAATGAGGAACAATTCCAGGTAAACATTGTGTCCAGATAAAAATAATGTTATAAATATTAGATGACACTTATGCAGACACACTTGTCTAAATAGATGGGTAATGTGAAATGCTATAACCCCCAGCCACATCCAGTGGTGGAAAAAGTACTAAATTGTCATACTTGAATAAAAGTAAACATTCCTAATATTAAACCAGATGGCACAGATGTTTATGTATATATATTTTTTTTATTGACGATAGCGAGGGGCACACTCCAACACTTTACAAACAAAGCATTTGTGTTTTGTGAGTCTGCCAGATCAGAGGCAGTAGTGATGACCAGGGATGTTCTCTTGATGAGTGTGTGAATTGGACAATTTTCCTGTCCAAATGAACAAGTACTTTTGGGTGTCAAGTAAAATGTATTGAGTAGAAAGTACATTATTTTCTTTACGAATGTAGTGAAGTAAAAGTTGCCAAAAATATAAATAGTAATGTACAGATACCACAAAACATGACTTAAGTAGTACTTTAAAGTATTTTTACTTATGTACTTTACACCACTGCCCAAATGCCTTCACGCCAGTACATTAGCATACTATATATACTGTCACACATGCACTTATAACATAGTATTCCATACATACAGTTGAAGTCGGAAGTTTACATACACTAAGTTGACTGTGCCTTTAAACAGCTTGGAAAATTCCAGAAAATGTCATGGCTTTAGAAGCTTCTGATAGGCTAATTGACATCATTTGAGTCAATTGGAGGTGTACCTGTGGATGTATTTCAAGGCCTACCTTCAAACTCAGTGCCTCTTTGCTTGACATCATGGGAAAATCAAAAGAAATCAGCCAAGACCTCAGAAAAAAATTGTAGACCTCCACAAGTCTGCTTCATCCTTGGGAGCAATTTCCAAAAGCCTGAAGGTACCATGTTCATCTGTACAAACAATAGTGCGCAAGTATAAACACCATGGGACCGCGCATGGTGTTACAGTGAGGGAAAAATGTATTTGATCCCCTGCTGATTTTGTACGTTTGCCCCCTGACAAAGAAATGATCAGTCTATAATTTTAATGGTAGGTTTATTTGAACAGTGAAAGACAGAATAACAACAAAAAAATCCAGAAAAACATGTGAAAAATGTTATAAATTGATTTGCATTTTAATGAGGGAAATAAGTATTTGACCCCTCTGCAAAACATGACTTAGTACTTGGTGGCAAAACCCTTGTTGGCAATCACAGAGGTCAGATGTTTCTTGTAGTTGGCCACCAGGTTTGCACACATCCAGGATGGATTTTGTCCCACTCCTCTTTGCAGATCTTCTCCAAGTCATTAAGGTTTTGAGCCTGACGTTTGGCAACTCGAACCTTCAGCTCCCTCCACAGACTTTCTATGGGATTAAGGTCTGGAGACTGGCTAGGCCACTCCAGGACCTTAATGTGCTTCTTCTTGAGCCACTCCTTTGTTGCCTTGGCCGTGTGTTTTGGGTAATTGTCATGCTGGAATACCCATCCACGACCCATTTTCAATGCCCTGGCTGAGGGAAGGAGGTTCTCACCCAAGATTTGACGGTACATGGCCCCGTCCATCGTCCCTTTGATGCGGTGAAGTTGTCCTGTCCCCTTAGCAGAAAAACACCCCCAAAGCATAATGTTTCCACCTCCATGTTTGACGGTGGGGATGGTATTCTTAGGGTCATAGGCAGCATTCCTCCTCNGATTCCTCACCATTCTCATGATCATTGCAACTCCACGAGGTGAGATCTTGCATGGAGCCCCAGGCCGAGTGAGATTGACAGTTCTTTTGTGTTTCTTCCATTTGCGAATAATCGCACCAACTGTTGTCACCATCTCACCAAGCTGCTTGGCGATGGTCTTGTAGCCCATTCCAGCCTTGTGTAGGTCTACAATCTTGTCCCTGACATCCTTGGAGAGCTCTTTGGTCTTGGCCATGGTGGAGAGTTTGGAATCTGATTGATTGATTGCTTCTGTGGACAGGTGCCTTTTATACAGGTAACAAACTGAGATTAGGAGCACTCCCTTTAAGAGTGTGCTTCTAATCTCAGCTCGTTACCTGTATAAAAGACACCTGGGAGCCAGAAATCTTTCTGATTGAGAGGGGTTCAAATACTTATTTCCCTCATTAAAATGCAAATCAATTTATAACATTTTTCACATGCGTTTTTCTGGATTTTTTTTGTTATTCTGTCTCTCACAAATAAACCTACCATTAAAATTATAGACTGATCATTTCTTTGTCAGTGGGCAAACGTACAAAATCAGCAGGGGATCAAATACTTTTTTCCCTCACTGTAGATGTCCTAACCGACTTGCCAAAACTATAGTTTGTTAACAAGAAATTTGTGGAGTGGTTGAAAAACGAGTTTTAATGAGTCGTGTATGTAAACTTCCGACTTCAACTGTATATACAGCTTCCCCCACTGATCCATTTCTGGGATGATGTGGAAAGTAAAATAATGAACAACATTTACATTTCCTAGTGGTGTGAGCAAGTTTGGCAGCCAAATATTAAAATTTTCATGCCAGTATTACTGCTCCTAACTTACATACTCCGATACAATTGAAAAGGAGGCGAGGAGATATGATGCAAGGAATCAAGGAAAGATTAATTGAGATTGCATGTCCTTTCTCTCCCTCTGTTCCAATTACCGCTCCTTTCCTCTTCCTTACCTGGTGTTGAGGTAATGCAGGGTTCTGCATTCTCCTCCCAGGCTCACTGTGAATAAAAGGAGAACGAAAATGTGGGAAACATAGATGATTATGCACATAGTAGCTACATCTAGCTTGTTCTTTGGGACACCTAAATACAATCAATGCATGGATCACACCCAAACAAACCTAAGTAGCTACTGTAGTTCAATTCTCTTTCATTTGATTTATTTTTACAACGGGTGAGTTGAGGTTCAATTGCAAATGCAAGTAACTGCTTTTCGGGTGATGCACAAACAGCTAGTTTCTTTGGGCCTGTGTAACAAGTCCCAGGTGTGGGACACTGTGAAACAGGATAAAATATATCTGCTTAACATATCAGCTAAAATTCATATACAAATATTCACTAATACATTAACCTCTTTCTCAATGACATACTTCACAAAGCTTCACATGACATACTTCACATGAAATCTGTGATTACATTCAAATATGGTCTGGTGGTGGGGTACAGAACCACTAAAATAATAGCCTTGTATTACATAGGCTACAACAGTACATACAATGTTATATTAATACAGGCTACTAGTAAAACAAATTATAGAAGAGGCATACATATTCATGTAACAAAAACCCATAGACTAGCTAACACAGGGGCTAAAAATAGTTACAGCGAATTGGGCAGGCTAGTGCTAAGATAGTTAGCAGTTAGCATTGGACAGCCAACTACAAACTTCATAAAATATAACTGGTTAAAATGCATATAATTGTCTCATATGTAAACATTAAAATACAAATAATGTGAGCCTTAATTTGTGCAATTAAAACCATTAGGAGCTAAAAATATGAATTATAAAAAATATAATTTATAATTTTGTCTCACAGGCTTACATGCAAAGCAAGCCAGCTGCTAGCCTGGATTAATTCAGTAAGTTTTCACTCAGTTATATACTCTGCGAACTTGTGCACTACTGTATTATTATGCAAAATACAAGTAAGACAGTACATCAAATCGATTCTCAAAAAGTTCTGCAGCTGCACCATTGACAGGATCATGACTGGCTGCATCACCCAAACATGGGGGAAACAGAGGGTTAAATAATGAACATGTAATTGGGGAATTTAAACCAGGTGTGTAGAAACAAAGACAAAACAAATTGAAAAATTTAAAGTGGATCGGCGATGGCTAGAAGACCGGTGATGTCGACCTCCGAACGCCGCCCGAACAAGGAGAGGGACCGACTTCGGCGGAAGTTGTGACAGGTAGTGCGTTCCCCCAGCACATCACTGGGACCGAGCTCTCTGCCATCCAGGACTTCTATACCAGGCGGTGTCAGAGGAAGGCCCTAAACATTGTCAATGACTCCAGCCACTCAAGTCATGACTGTTCTTTCTGCTACCGCACGCCAAGCGGTACCGATGCACCAAGTCTGGAACCAACAGGATCCTGAACAGCTTCTACCCCTGAGCCGTAAAACTGCTAAATAGTTAGTCCGGGTAGCTATTTGGTTAACTATTTAACTATCTGCACGCCAGCATTCAGACCCTTCTTAATTAGAGGGCTGGAAAGTCAATACCCCTAGCTCAAAGTTTAATTGGAACACCACTCCGACTTGATGCGGCTTGCGGGACTGCGCAAAACAGAGGGGGAGTGCTAAGGGGTTTATTGGGATTGAGCCCTTTAGTGCGGATACACACAGAACATAATACTTAACTGCAGGTTTCAGAACTTATAAAATGCATCGGACCAACAGGATGGGACCAGTTGTACCCGGAGATGTTATTTTAGCGAATGTTGACATTATATTTTTACTTAGTAATGTTCATGCTCCGAGGATCTATTCTTGATATACATTTTCTACATTTTCATCTCACCAATCAACCACACCATCAATTCCAAATTGATCCGTACAATACGATACCATTCCATTACAATTTAAAGATACTGTACATTAAAGTAATAGATACAAAAATGTAAGAGTAACCATGGCATAGCACGTTTCAAGGGATCGGTTTGCAGTGTTCCATGTCAAAAGATCCTGCACATTAATCATTAATCATACTGTGTATTTGAACAATGTTAAATAAGAGTGAATTAGAAAGTGTTTAGTCATCTAAACGCTGAACTACTTTAGTTTGATTTCTTCCTCTCACTAAAAACCCCTGCTTCCATCCTCTTACGCTACCATACGTGGGACAACAAAAGGATATTTATTCCCTAAAATGACACTCAAGGACAGTGTGTTTGCATCCCAGCTGTGTGTGCTGAACCCGACAGCCCACAGGACTCTGTACACATTGGAAACTGAGGTGCAGCAGCAGGCTCTTTCCCCTCACACAGGTGGCTACAATTGGAATACAGAGCCCATTGATGGCAGCAGATCAAACCTGCGGTCTGATGCAACGAAGTACAGAGCTCTGCTTGCAGTTACAAAAACACACACACATGGGCACACACACATGCAACATACGGCATAAAAGCTGTGTTTTCCTTTTGTCTGAAAGATTGCGGTAGAAATCACTGAAATACTAGTCTGTTTGTGTTGACTTTAAACATAGAGAGCTGAACCTCTCAGTCCTTGAACAGGCTCCTGGATTGCTCTCTGTTTGCTTCTGGATTTAGAAGGTACATATACAGTTAGCATTTGTAAGGGGTCCGACTGAGTTGTAGCTGTAGTTTAAGTTACCATCCCTGACCTAGCCACTGCCATGTTGCACTAGGCTGGCACTCAGAATGTCAGCTCCAAATACAGATGTAGGTACATTGGTATCATGCTGTTTTGATTAAATGGAACCCATCCCCTATCTGTTCAACAGATGGGGACAATGCACTTATGATCATCACAATGTTACACTATTTCTTATTAGTGCTTTAGCTTTAGTCTGGATACAAGTCTTTTTAGCTAACATTCCACTCCTGTCATTTGCCAAAGAATGTTAACTAATGTTAGCTAAAAATGTACCCAGGCCACTTTAGCTGTTAATTTGTTAGTTTGCAGTTCCTAGCTGCTACAGGTGAGCTTCAGAGCAGTTGGGTCCAGGCTCATATAGGGCAGTGGTACTGGGCACAGAAAAGATAGACAAGGGGCCAGGAGTCAGCCCAGTAGGCCAAAGTGCAGCTTGTTTTGGCTCTCTGTCTCTCCTGGTGCTGAGGTCCCAGAGAACCCTGGCCTGAGGTAGGACGTTGCGTGGTCCAAGTCGCTCCCCCCTCTGTGTCGGTAATCCCTAAAAGAGAAGAGGAAATGCTTAATGCCGGGTCAATCATCCGCTCAGCAGAATAAGGCATCCCTAAATATGCCTTGCGCTTCCTTCCCGTGGACCCCTGTCAGAGAGCAAGGCACCCTGCACATGTATTACCTTATGAAATGGGCTGAACACTGGAAACAGTTCACAGAATGTTTAAACGTTCATATTTCGGACTGGGATGGAACTCAGAAATTGCAACACGTAATCACATTTAGTAAATAGTATTAGTCCTAAACTTTGTTGCCTTGGCTCAGTCTAAAATAACTTTAAACGAAGCAAGTATCAGGTGGACAGCTTTGTGAAAAGGAATGTTTAAAAACATGTCAGAAAAAGAGATTCTATGTACCTTCATGTCTTTTGTTGAAGACACTCGCTCTACAAAAGGAAGGTAAAAAAAGATTTGTGGAGCAGTGGAGGCTGCTGAGGGGATGACGGCTCATAATAATGGCTGGAATGGAGTCAATGAAGTGGTATCAACCAAACGTGTTTGATACCATTCCATTGACTCCATTCCAGCCATTATTATGAGCCGTCCTCCCCTCAGCAGCCTCCACTGTTGTGGAGGGCCTCTGCGAATTGAGTCTTTCAATGCAAGCCAAGCATACATAGCCATTAAAACCGATTAAAACTCACACACATTTAATAGCGCTGAATCAGTAATGTTTAGTGAACTTTGAAAATGTTAACACTTCAAAGATGCATCTGGTGCGATTTTGACTGTAAATATCCTCAACAAGTTGTTAATCTGTCGGTCTTTCTGTGTTATTCATTCTTTTGTATGCATGTAGTGGGTAATGCAGTAAGGTCTGTGCTGTGACCACGGCTCGTAAATTTCCCCCTCCGTTAAGAGCCAGCCGTTAATACAGAACTGTGTAACAGCACCAAACTGTATTTTTTTCCATAAACTAGGCTCTGGAGTTGTATAAATTAGAGTGCTGGGGGTGAAGACTGTAGCTAGTGCTGCATACTGTCACCCTCAGGAGCTTTGAATGTGTTGAGCTGGAATAACAGTCCCTCTCGGGTTTCACTCTCTAGTTTCTGCTCAATAGGCAGAAAAGATGACAGTAATTAGTGTGGCTTTGAGATAAATATAATTAGTTTGGAGCTGGTCCTGCAGAGTCTAAGTGCTATTTTGATAGTTTGATTAACTTCTTAGGGAGCGGCTCCCGAGGTGAAGGTTTTGGAGAGTCTGGCGTGCCCAAAGTAAAATGCCTCCCACTCAGGCCCAGAAAATAGGATATGCACATAATTAGTACTATTGGATAGGAAACACTCTGAAGTTTCTAAAAGTGTTAACATAATGTCTGTGAGTGTAACAGAACAGAAATAGCAGGCGAAAACCTGAGAAAAATCTATCCGTAATTACTGTTTTTTGTCACATTGGCTCTGTTTGACAGTCTCCCTATTGAGTTCTATGGCAAGCTCCGAGATTTCAGTACCTATGGCTTCCACTAGATGTCAACGGTCTATATATAAAGCCTCAGAGAGATTGGAGGAAGCAGGAAGAATAGGTACAGGAAATGGCCATGGTAGCTCAGATGTCAACAAGTTTTCTCGTGCGCCAGTCTGGCAGCGCGCCCCACTTTATTTTACTTATATAACATTTAGGTGACCATCCGAGTGAAATATTATCGCTCATATTCATAAAAGGATAGCTAAGGATGCATTTTAACTGGTATTTGATTTGTTTAGGAAAAGTTTATAGGTATATTTGAACGCGTTCTCTTCGTGTTTCAATGGGCGATTCGAAGTTGGATTTTCTGAACATAACGCACCAACCAAATAGAGATTTATGGATATAATAAATGACTTTTTCTAACAAAAGAACCATGGATTGTCTTCGTTGGACACTTGGGAAGCCCTCAGCAGAGGTTCTTCAAAAGGTAAGGGATTTGTTTTCGCTGTGAAATGTGTTTTGTGTGAACCGCGATGGTTTATGAATTTATGCTTATGGAAAAATATTTGAGGTGCTCCCTTCTAACAATCAAATGTTGTGCTTTCGCCGTAAAGCCTTTTTTTTTTTAAATCTGACAACGCTGTGATATTGCCAAGAAGCAGAGCTTTTGATGACTATGCAACACTTGTATATTGATGAATGTTTAATAATTCAACTAGCTAGCGCCCCACCACTCCCTAAGTAGTTAAATGTCTGTGTTTAGTTGGGTGTAATGCTTTTGTCCGACCATCTTTATGTCCATGGGTTATTATCTGATCTTGGTACATCAATCTAAAACATGTTGTGGTAACGCTCTGGTTCTGAGAGTTTTTAGCCCTTCACCACTCAAGCCACAATTGAACTGTGAAGAGTTGGCTTGGCCTGGTCTAAACTGCCTGCCAGTGAATAAAAGTGGGCAGTAGACACTGACCCACCCAGCCTCTTGCTATTAGACTAGACTGTCCAGACTGAGATCCAGTGTCTCTAAATTAAAATCCTAGAAGGACATGACCCTGTTGGAAAACAGAGCCCTACACCAACACCGGACTCAGGGATTCAAATTTCTGTTGACCAAACGCCTGGCCCTCTCGAGCTACCAGCCTAGTTGCTCGGCAGACATGAAAGCAAATACACTGTGGGGGTTACACAAACAGGCCTGTCACAGGGCGACCCACACAGTAAATGTGTAAAATGTAGCACACTGTTGTGCCTTAAGAAAGGGGAAATTAGTTTATTTTATTGAGAAACCTGACATCCCTCATACTGCATGTCTTCGTTTGACTTTCCATAAATCAGAGAGAGTTTTTGATGGGCGCCTGCCGTGGGTGAGGGGGGTTGATTTTCTGCAGGCATGGAGTGATGTTTGGATGTATATCAAGAAATCTATTGCTATTTCATGGAGGCTATATTACTGTATGTTTTTCTAGGCAAGACATTTGGCTCTTGATTAGAGGGTAGGGATCTGATCAAACTAGGGTGCGTATTGTTATTGAGTACAGCTGAACTTGAAGGAATGATTTTCAACATGTTCACTGTGTGTGTGCTCAGATTTAA
Organism: Hucho hucho; assembly: GCA_003317085.1. NCBI lineage: Eukaryota > Metazoa > Chordata > Actinopteri > Salmoniformes > Salmonidae > Hucho > Hucho hucho. The sequence continues at coordinate 535,356 of QNTS01000644.1, forward strand.
GTACACAGTGTAATCAAAATAACCTTTCATAGTGCCATTAGTGTTTGAATGTGCATTAGACAGACTTGAAGAAAGGGTACTGTTGAGGGAGGGAGTGTAGGGGCCTACTGTAGGGGCCTAGAGTGTAAGGAGCATTACTGAGTGATAATGAAGCTGTCAGATGCCCTATCATCAGTGGTGTTCTCCTCTCTTCTGAACATGCCGGTAATGTGGTGGAGGGAGGAGCGGGGGAGAGTGTGGTGTAACCAGAGTACCATGTTACCACTTAGTCAGATATTACCATCCAGCTCTATAAACATACTTTCTTAGTTTTCTTCTATTTGCATTTCAAATATATTCTCAGTCCAAATAGCTGAATTCAAAGACGTTGTCTTCAAATCAAGCACGTGGAGCTCGCAGGTGGTCCAAGACAGTTCTTGGCTCACTGTTTTCACAAGCATCAGTTTTTGATTGAGATCTTCAGCGCAGGCCAGCCAGTCCAATATTAGCACAGATGGCCACTGACAATAGATAAGTAATGTATCTGTTTAAACAAGTTTCCATTGGTTTACCCAGTCCCACCTGTTGTAACGTCTGATTCTTGCTTCTCTGATGAACTGCTCCTGTGAGAATATGGCCACATCTTGAAGTGGTTTTGTGGCGTGAAGTATGGCAGATCTGTTTGGCATCATTGTTAATCCATCTCCTGGAGTGAGACACTGGGGGTGGCAGTACAAAGCTTTGAGCAGGACGAGTCACAGAGATGAGATAGGAGAGATGATCTGGGGTCTTCAGCATCGTGTCCCATGTTACTGGACACTGGTTCTGTCCTAATCCCACTCCTACAGCCACAGACACATTAGAGCGTATTGGGTCACAGCTAGAGCTGTAAAGGAGGTTACAGTGAGTTATAAAACAGAGCTTTTTTTCTCCCACTGATCGTAATGCTAAGCTAACTTTGTCTGTCTTGTCTCTCTCTCTGTCTGTAGATGACGCCAGCACTGGGAGGGATGGAGCTGGAACAGCGGGAGACGCAGAATACACCACTGACCTGTCAGGGAAATTTGGTAAGACACTGAGCACTCTCTCTCTGACCTTTATCTCTTGTTTCATCTGACCCTAGTTCATTTAGAGGGCATTATCTTACTGCTGGGTATGTAGTGGCCCGTACTGTAGATAGGGGGTGTAAGGTCTAGTTTTGCATCTGGCCACATCTGGCCCCACTCTGCCCTGTGTGTGCTTCCCTGACACACACAAATAACCCCCCACTCACCCCAACAGCAAGGTACTGTTTGCTTTGGTAATTGCCTCTGACAGGCCAGAGAGCAGGCTATTTGAGTGAAGTGTGATTGGGGAAACATTCCATCTCTCCCCTCTCTCTCTCTCTCCCTCTCTCTCTGTTGGCTGCCCCCTTGGACTCTGTCTGTATTGAGCTCCACTGTCAGTGGCTGCAGAATGTAGCCGTGTTCTACCCTGATCAAAGGCGGGCTGTCATGAGTATTTTTGCACTGTGAAGTGTGGTGGTGCAGTGCTCCCACTGAGCTGTGGCCCTCTCTCTGCTCTCAGCTCTCTATAAGGCCAGACCAGTCTTATCAAACTGGAGTTCACTACTGTATTTATTTTCTCCTATTGACTCAATCTCAAGACAGTTTATATACAACAAGCTTTGAACTGCTGAGTGAAACTTGTTTTGTGAATGTGCCCCTTTGCAGGTTATATTATGCTGAGTAGTGCTACCACACTAGAAATACTTTTGGGTGTTAGAAAAGTTGTCAAACAAACAGACCTTCATTATTTTCTAAGTCATGCAGCGTGATTCATTGCAATATTTAATAGCTGTCTGATGTGCATACCCATTATAAAACTTGTAAAAACATTCCTGTGATGTTCTCCCCAACAACACTATTTCTTTGATTGTAAACACACTTTATTGTAAACAACCCTTTCTTTGATCGCAGTCCGACCACGCTTCACGCAGCCAGCCAAGATGAGGAAGCGCGTGATAGCCAGGCCAGTGGGCAGCTCAGTACGGCTGAAGTGCATGGCTAGTGGGAACCCTCGTCCGGATATCGTGTGGGTGAAGGACAGCAAGCCGCTGACCCCTGGGGAGGTGGGTGAGGGCGGTAAGAAGAAGTGGACCCTGAGTCTGAAGAACCTGATCCCTGAGAACAGCGGGAAGTACACCTGCCACGTTTCCAACCGGGCTGGAGAGATCAACGCCACATACAAAGTGGAAGTCATCCGTAAGTTTGGTCACTTACTTTCAGTATAGATTTATTCGTTGTTGGTTGATTCATAGACTTGGGTCAATGTTGAATGGAAGAGTTGAGCTAGAGTTGCAGTAGAGTATTGATGCAGGGTTTTGAGTTTGGAGGTTGGGCATGAACTACTTTTCACTGGTCAGATTGGTTTATAGTTGAATATTGAGGATGGGGTTTGGGTTTAGGTTGGTAGTGGTTGATTTGAGTGTTGAGCTGTGAGGTTGGGTTAGAGCTGGGCTGGCTTGGTGAGGCGAGTCTCAGGCTCCCTCTCTCTATCGCCATCTGCTCATCATTATATCCCAGCTGTGTGCTGACTTCAAAAACACATGTTTCTACCAAACACAGAAGCGGTATGGAGGAAGTGAATGCAGCTTGTGCTTTCTCGTGTCAAATGTGGCATTTACTCCCTCAACCTCATCCTATTCTAGCCGCAGTACGGCGAAAGATAGGAAAGGAAAGCGCTGAACATGGCAATAACTTTTCTGTTAATATGAAAACTATCTCCTTTGTTTTTCCATCATAGAGCGGACAAACTCCAAGCCCATCCTGACCGGCACTCATCCGGTGAACACCACGGTGGACTACGGTGGCACCACCTCGTTCCAGTGCAAGGTGCGCAGTGACGTCAAGCCGGTGATTCAGTGGCTGAAGCGGGTGGAGCCGGGGAACGAGAATAAGTACAACTCCACCATCGAGGTGGGCGACCATCGCTTTGTGGTGCTTCCCATGGGAGATGTATGGTCCAGGCCAGATGGCTCCTACCTCAACAAGCTGCTCATCACCCGCGCCAAGGATGAGGATGCTGGCATGTACATCTGCCTGGGCGCCAACACCATGGGCTACAGCTTCCGCAGTGCCTTCCTCACTGTGCTGCCAGGTGAGTGGAACACCCTGCTACACCCTTACCTTGTTAACCCTGTTTAATCATAACACTCTGTTACAACCATATAGCACCCTACTACACCCTTACTCTGTTACATTCTTAGTCTGTTACATCCTGTTTAACCATAACACCCTGCTACACACTTACCCTGTTAGATTATTACTCTGTTACAACCATGTCATATCCTGTTACATCCACAACCAAACAAAACATGGCCTCATGCACAACTGAAGAGTTTTTTTTTGTAATGGTTTTATTTTATACTGTATGCATTCTCCATCAAATTTTAATAGTGACATTTGACCAAGCTTCTCATAACTCCTCAAATCTCCTCTTCTCTCCACTCCAGACCCAAAGCCTCACCACATCCCTGTCCCCACAGCCATCTCCCCCAGCCTGCCCTGGCCTGTGATCATTGGCATCCCAGCCGGCGTGGTGTTCATCCTGGGTACTGTTCTGCTGTGGTTCTGCCAGTCCAAACACCATTGCTCTTCTGGAAGGGTAGTTACCACCCACGCCTCACAGCGCCCGCCCCCCCGGGTGCCAGCCTGCCCCCCACCTAGCGGGGACAAAGACTGCCTGGGCTCTCTCACTTACGAGGAGTACATTACCCAGCAGCAACAGCTCCTTCTGTCCCAGGGAGGCAACGGCCTGGAGGTCCCAAAAGTCTACCCGAAGATCTACACTGACATTCACACACACACCCACTCACACGTGGATGGCAAAGTGCACCAACACCAGCACATTCACTACCAGTGTTAGTTGCCACTGTCTCGACAGGGATGCTCATATGTACAAAAGCCCTAATTAATGCAGTGTTGGGTCGGCTCCCACCACCTACACCTTCGCCTCCTCCACGTGCCCAATCCTGCCTTGATCCTACAGACCCAGACAAATAGTCTGAGCCCGGGTGCTTCACATAAACCCCCTGACTGCTACATACTGTTCTGTACTGAACAAGGCCTAGGGGAACATGGATCCAGTCAGGATAGAACCCTCCATGAGGTACAGAACAAGGGACATGGCAATGCCGTTCAGGAATCCCACATGAAATAATGTGAGTCCAAATGGAGTAACATTTCATACAGACATTTCACATTAAACTCCACTCTGCAGAGAAATAGCAACATTTGTTTCTCTAGTCTAGAAAAATATGCGCGAACTCACAGTGGCTGAAATGAGTCAATGTATACATTTAGCTGTGTCTCATTTGAGAGACTTTACTCTGTAGGAAAATGGCAGCATTTCCTGCAATACCCCATCTCCTCTCTGGCCTGCTTTCATGTGCAGTGACTTTGGAAGGGGCTAAGAGGATCATGTACATTAGCTCTGGATTTTTGTCAGATGCACAACCTCAGCGAGTAACAAAAGGAGTAAGGTGCGATGTAAAGTGTTTGCAGATTTTATGGTTTGGTGATGTATTGAATCTGAATCCACATGTGCCATCCTGAGTACCTCAGAAGCAGGTCAACCAGCAGAGACAGCATGATTGATTAAACAAAGGTTGAATGTAATCTGTTTCTCAAAAGAGTTATCGTCAAGGAAAAGGACCTGCAAGGCATTACAATATATATTTTGTCTATTGTATGTATACATGAATGGAAAATTATTTATCTGTAGTAGGAAATGGTATGAAATCCTTTAAAGACGGTTTCTTTACTGGAGGTAAAGGTCCCTAAAGCGTGAAACACACCGAGAATCTTACTGCCGATAGGTACTTGTTGCGTGCCGACTCGGTAGCGTTGAACCTGCCGTTTCTACTTGTAGAATTGCAATGCTGTTCAGTGGCCAACAACTTGACTTTGAGCTAATCAGAGAGCATGAACCCCCACGTGGGGAACCCAACGAGTGACAACAAAAAGGAAAAAAAGAGGGCATTTTCTCTGTACATCCACGTTCATGAGCCAGTCAGTCACACTTCATATGCAACGTAGGCTATGGACTGGTAGCTAGCTAAGTGCACAGACTAGAGTTCTTCACGGGTCCAAAATGTTCCGAAATGGACCTGGTGCTTTCCCACTCTGACCCGATATAAATACATTTTTATAAGAAACCCGTTCCGAACAGACCCGACGACAACGAGACCCGTTCCGAACAGACCTGGTTGGAGCCCCATTCCCGGTTCGATCCGAGTGAGGGAAGCAGCAGAAAATTCATTTTTTAAGCTACTTTATTAACCGGAGCTAATAAAGCGTGAGGGGAGAGAGACGTGCTGCTCTAGCAGGTGGGGGAGCATGGCGGGAGAGACAGCAACCAACCAAGCCAACTCGCGCAATAGTAGACTAATAGCTGCCATAGCTAGGTTATTTATCATCAAATATGATTATGTAGTACCTGTCTTGACTGCATCAAACCAGGAAAAGCTAGCTAACTTTAGCTAGCTAGGCTAATTGAGGCTGCAGGCATGTGCTTTTTCATCCTAGTTACAAATAACAACAATTCCATTCAGAATATTAAGTAGCAGCCTACCCATTGGCTCTTGGTTGTTGTAGCCTTTCCTTCTCCTTTAACTTTTCATTGCATTTTTATTCCATCTTCCATTGATTAGATATCTCCTAAATGTGCCATACACTTTTGGTTCTATGACTGAATAGCCTATTGCCGCTTTGATGACTTATGATTGGCCAACAACAAGCTACATGCGCCACGCTCCACTCTCGTGAAAAACAGCATAAATGATCAACATTTCTCTCTCTCTACTGCAGAGTCGCATTCGGATATGTACAGGCTCTTCCGGACAAAAATTACACACACCGGAGGCCCTTGACAATCATATCAGATCCGACCCAGACCCGTGACATTATGTATAATTCTGGATCCGGACCCGCTCGGGTCTTGGGTATTCAGGTACAGGTGGATCCATGAAGACCTCTAGCACAGACGCATTGCACACAACACTAAATACTTCCTCCAATTTACTAACCACTGAAGCTAGTATTGACATTATAATTAAATCACAATGGATTAATTTACATGAAACAGCTGCCTGTGTTAGCTGTCGAGGTAGTGCAGTGTCCTTAGCTAGCTATGTTGTGCTAGTTTGCGAATATGCTGACTTTAGCTAGCTAGTGTTAGGTTTTGCGTAGGTTCAACTGAGATAGGAACAATACTACACCTGAACTTGGTTAAAATAATTGTTTAATACAAAAGTTAATGAATGGCAAATACAATTTCCGTATATTTCCGCTCTTTTTGATTTATCTTCTTGTTTTTGGCATCTCAGTACTTTTCCACCAGGCAGGGTCTTGAGATAAAGACCCCACACCCCCACTTAACCACAAGTCAGCAATTGTCTCAAGATGTCCGCAAAGGGGTTACACATACACAAGTTCTTACAGAATAACCCCCAATATGATTATTAGCAATTAGCAATTGTTGATACTATTATGGTATAAAAATGTCAGAACCCCACACTAGCTAAACTTTTGGCTTTGGGCTGGCACTGGCACTATGGAGAGTGAATTAAATTGGGCTGACCCGGACCTCCGGGGCACCCAATCACAAAAGACTCATTCAATTTCTGAACGCTCGTCCCTACTTACCACAGCCACAAAGTCAAACAGGCCGCCTATTCTTACAATTTCTCATATTAAAATGTGATTTTAAACCTAATCCTAACCTTAACCATAACCACACTGTTAACCTTATGCCTAACCTTAAATTAAGGCCAAAAGCAAATGTTGGTTTAAATACATTTTTACTATAGACAATGTTGACTTTGTGGCTGTGGTAACTAGTGGAAACCCTTTTGAATTCTCAGGTGGCAATCTTTCTTTTTGTCTCTTGTCCTTTGGATGTGTGTGTATAATGTGTGTATAACTCTGACCCACTATATGAAAGTGTGTAATATGTCTTTGACTGCTCATGTAATGGCACCCTTTTTAAGCTTTGGGAAGAGAGATGGAAAGCCTGCCAAAAACCAAATAACAGTATGTCAAGATTGCTGCATTGTCTGTGAAAAGTGTCCTCAATCCGAATTGTTCATTAGTTTTTTGTTTCACCCCAGTGTTTGTGTCAAAACTAATGGACTGCCAGATTATTAATCCATGCATTTATTCCAAGTATGTTGATCGAAGTAGCTATTGTCTTCAGCTTTCTTTTGAGGAATCTAGGACCATGGAATATTCCATGTCGAATTGACCTAAAAATGTAAATCCTAAGTAATTGTCTAGACTAAAACAGTGCAATGTGTATTTAATTTATTTTCATAAGCAATATATTTTTTATTTTATTTTACAATTGAGCATTATGTTTTTGTATCCCAAAAAAAGACCAACTCATCAGTGGATTACATTTTGTCTTATAGTTACAGTGTAAGCTATAGCAAATACATAAGTGTAAAATATTTATATGTGCTGTTCAAATATATGGTAATCTTTGTATTGACAATCTTGTACAGTCTATTGTCTTTTAGGTTAAAAAAGATTTTTGTCGCATGGAAACATTTTCATCATTTTATTATCACCATTAAAATGGTTGTAAATCTTCAACATTTTTGTTTGATATTAAGTTGTTCAGTAAATAGTGCTGTGTACAATGTATTGTGAGAGTTCAGTGACCAGCCGACACGACAGCACCCTCCTCGGGATAAGTACTCAGTGTAAAGCCAATTAGTACACAGCTGGGCCAACTAATTGCTTTGTGTCTTCCTCTAAATAGGTGTGCCAGGAGAGGAGCTGGGGGACGATTGGGAGTAGAGACGGGGACCTGTGAGGATGTCGGCTTTTCCTACCTCAGAGAAAGCTTCTGTGACTGGGCACCTTTTGTCTCTGTTAACCTAGGCAGGCTTTAGGTAGAGAGAAGCGTGCCTCCTGTTAGGTGTAGACGATAGTTTAAGACAGAAGTAGCTGTTTGTTGTTTTGCTCTCCCTTTTTGGCCACAGCCTTTTGGTCAACGGCTTAGTTTATGTTTATTTGTTTTGTTACGCTGGTATTTCAGCGTTGGACGTTCCCTGAGTTATTTTGTTGGGCGAAAGAAGACCTGTTTGGTAAACGTTACAAAAGAAAAGGAATCACAACCACTGCCTCTAGTTTGTTCATTTCATGCCTCCCGCCTGTGTTAGGGTGCTTCGGACAAGCTGAGACATTCACAACTGGTGGAGAATGCAGGCACTTTGAGGAAAGACCACAACCTTTCCCCTTTCCGGTGGCTGTGGTTTATAATATATATTTTTTTAATCGGAAGCCCACTACACCCGCTGATAGGCATGAGCGAAGAATTGCTACGGCCTGCGCTATCACCCAACAGGAGACCTTAGACCTTCTCCGGTCTGAAATAGCAGATCGCCCATCTCCCAGGGACCGTAGGATACCCAATGTCAACATGCTAATTCCACGTCTGACGAAGGACAACAATGTGGAGGCCTACCTTCTGGCCTTCGAGCGAATGGCGCAGAGATAGAGATGGCCTCAGGACGAATGGGCGGGCCTCCTAGCTCCCCTGCTCACAGGCAACGCCCCAGGCGTACTTTGACATTGAGGAAGGGGCTGCCGTGGATTACGCACGTCTGAAGGTGGAGATTCAGTCCCGCTATCAGCTGAACCCCAGAGACCAGGCCCAGAGGTTTCATGACTGGAAGTACGCCGAAGAGGAGTCACTGAGGGGCCAGCTCTACCAACTTATCCGTCTGGAAAGGGGGTGGCTATGCCCCACAAAAACCACGGCCGAAATGTTAGAAACCCTGGTCATAGACAAGTGTTTGAGGGCATTACCAGTCACCATGCAGAGGATAGTCGGTCAGGAAAATCCAGTTACAGTTGACCACCTAGTCCAGTGCATTGAGTTCAACTTGTCTACTAAAAACCTTGCTGCCGTTAGCAGGGGTAAGAAGACCACTCCAGTGGCACGCCCCATGGCTAGGAGGATAGTCGACAAGGCCAGGCCAGCCTCGAGCCCCATAGTCAAGACTTTTAGTAAGGTCACGCCTCAGGGCCCTATACAGTGTTTCAAGTGCAACACATATGGTCATATGGCTAGACACTGCCCCAGTGTAGACATCCCTATGCCCACTGAATCATCAGCCACCCCCCATGACCAGGTGGAATGTCCCGCACCACAGGTATGTTGGCATGTGGAGCTGGCCCTGGCTCGGTGTGTGCCAGTGTGCGTAAGAGGGATGGACTGGGAGGCCTTCCTGGATTCGGGAAGCATGGTGTCTATGGTACGGGAGGTCCTGGCCAACACGCCCCCTCTCGAGGCGGAAACAGCCGTAGCCTGCATCCACGGGGACACCAAACGCTACCCTACAGCCCGAGTCAGCTTCCATACCCCTGCCGGGAAGACCACCCTGATCGTCGGGGTTGTTCCCCAAATGAAGGTACCGGTGCTACTGGGGAGGGACTGCCCCCTGTTCAAGCTTCTGTGGAGGAAGGCGGGGCGAGGGAGTGGCCCCGATAGATCATGCAGACAGACACAACTCTAATCGCCAAGCACTGGCTCACTCAGAGCTCACCCGGAGACACCCTCGATGGCGCACACCGCAGGGGAAGGGATAAGATTAAGTTAAGGAGGTGTGGCAGGGCAACTGGGATTCCTCGTCAGACCAGGGGGAGGAAGGAGACTCCCCCGATGACCGTCTGAGGCACTTGTTCAAGGAGACCGCGAAGGAAGACACCTGTAGAGGGTTCGAGAGCGACCCGGCGGGAGCTGGTTCTAACCAGACCACCATTCTGAGTCAAGTCGACAAGCTCCAGAGGGAGCAGTTACGCCAGGTGTTTCAGGAGTCATCAAGGGAGAGCACCTAGAGGGGGTTTGGTATGGAGTCATCCGATCAGGAGCGCCCCCTCCCTCGCCCCAAAACGCACAACTTCACCCTGTCGGAAGAGCTAATGGGTCAATTCGGAACCGCCCAACACCGGGACCCCGACCTTCGCCAGGAAGGTGAAGAGGATAGATGGGAGGAGTATCGGCTCGGAAGGTGAGGTAACCACTCCTTATTACGCCATCAAGCAGGGTCTCTTGTACTGGGTGGCCAAACATAGAGGAGTAGAACAGGAACTGAAGGGGGCACCTCAGGGAGAAGACCACCAAACGGTTGCTGGGGCGTTTCTATTGGCTGAGGATTACCTAAGATGTCGCTAAGTATTGCTAATCTTGTGACACTTGCCAACGCACTGCTCCCAAGCGAACATACCGTAACCCTCTTATCCCTCTCCCAATTATTAAGACCCCGTTTGAGCACATAGCCATGAACCTGGTGGGACCCCTTCCACGTTCGGCTTGCGGTATATCTTGGTGGTGGTGGACTATGCAACGAAGTTCCCGGAGGCTATTCCCCTGAGGTTGATGGCATCAAAAGCCATAGCAAAGGAACTGTATCTTATGTTCTCCCGGAGTGGGCCTCCCGGCCACCATCCTGACCAATCAGGGCACGCCATTCATGTTCAGACTGATGAAGAATCTGTGTCAAACAAATAAGGACCAGTGTGTACCACCTTGAGAAGGACGGGCTGTGTGAACGGCTGAATAAAACCATCAAAAGCGTGCAATGCTGGGTGGTGAACAGGGACAGGAAGACTTGGGATATGTTGTTGCCCCACCACTTGTTTGCGCTCCAGGAGGTCTCCCAGGTGTCAACGGGCTTCTCGCCTTTTGAGCTGCTCTATGGGCGGCCCTGTCGCGGCATCCTTGACTTGTCCAATTAGGCCTTGGAGAATCAACCCTGCCAGTACCATTCCCTCATCGAACGTGTCACCTTCGTGAAGGACAGAATGGCAGCGATATGGTCGGTGGTGAGGGAACACATGGCCAAAGCACAGGATACCCAAGCCCGGGCGTACAATAGAACGGCCCAGCCACGACAGTTCCGCCCAGGAGATAAGGTACTCTTCCTCATCCCCACGCTGGAACACAGGCTCCTGGCTACATGGCAGGGTCCATATGTGGTGACAGAGCAAGTGTCCCCGGTAAATTACAGGGTGAGTCGGCCCGGACGACGGCGCCCTCAGCAGATAGGCCTTTTGGCACCACTCTTACGGCTCAGCAGACGCGAGATCTTGAAAAGGTTGTCCACCATAACCAACGGGTCTTCTCCCCCTTTCCGGGGCAGACCACCTTGCTATGCCATCACATAGCCACTGAGCCAAGGAAGAAGGTCCATCTCCAACCCTACAGGGTACCAGAGGCATGCCGGGAGATGCTACGGAAAGAGGGGAGGGAGATGTTGAAGATGGGTGTCATCGAGCCGTCCACCAGCGAATGGTCCAGCCCCATCATGCTGGTGCCAAAACCCGATGGGTCTATTCGCTTCTGCAACGATTTCAGAGTCCTCAACGCCATCTCCAGGTTCGACGCCTACCCCATCCTGAGGGTCGATGAACCCGCTATATGTCAACCCTCGACCTTTGTGAGGAGCGACTGCCACCTTCCAGAGGCTTATGGACACGTGGTTACGTCCTCACCAGGCCTTTGCCACCGCCTACATTGACGACGTGGTAATACACAGTGAGGACTGGGAGGACCACCTCCGCGAGCTGCACTCTGTGCTGGCCAGCTTGGAGGCGGCCTGACAGCCAACCCAAAGAAGTGCCACATGGGACTGAACAAGGCTGAATACCTCTGAGGGGGCCCACTCGTTCCTGGGCCTAACAGGTTACTACAGGCGGTTCATCCCAAGCTATGCCACCATCGCCACCCCACTGACCAATAAAGAAGAGGAACCCGGTGAGGGTGGTATGGACATCAGAAGCCGAGGGGGCGTTCCTCCACCTCAAAGACACGCTGTGCTCGTAGCTGGTGTTGAGAGCCTCAGATTTCCAGCAGCCCTTCACTGTCCACACCGACGCCTCCAGGACCAGCTTGGGGGCTGTTCTGTCCCAAGGGGACTGGTGGAGGAAAATCCCGTCCTATACATAAGCCGCAAGCTGTCCGACAGGGAGCGGAAGTATGCAACGATAGAGAGGGAGGCACTGGCAATTAAGTGGGCCCTGGAATACCTGAGGTACTATCTCCTGGGGAGGCGGTCCGGCTGGTCACGGATCATGCGCCCCTCCAGTGGATGGCGGTCCAGCAAGACATGAACAGCCGAATAACAAGATTGTTCCTGTCGCTTCAAACCTTTAATTTCCAGGTGGTTCACCGATTGGGGAGAGCACACCGCAATGCTGACGCGCTATCCTGTCGAGACCCGGAAGTCTCGTCTGGAGGAAGACGACACGACAGCACCCTCCTCGGGATAGATACTCAGTGTAAAGCCAATTAGTACACAGCTGGGCCCACTAATTGCTTTGTGTCTTCCTCTATGGCAAGTATGTGAACCCTTTGGAATTACCTGGATTTCTGAATAAATTCATCAAATTTGATCTGATCTTCATCTAAGTCACAACAATAGACAAACATATTAGTTTAAGCACACTAACACACAAATTATTGTATTTTTCTTGTCTGTATTGAATACATTATTTAAACATTCAAAGTGTAGGTTGGAAATAGTATGTGAACCCCTAGGCTAATGACTCCAAAAGCTAACCTGGAGTCCAATCAATGAGACGAGATTGGAGATTAGCTAACCTGGAGGTTGCCTTGCCCTATAAATGAAGACAGTTTAGCACTGTTGCTACTCTCCCTAGGAGTGGCCGTGCTGCAAAGATGACAGCAAGAGCACAGCGCAGAATGCTCAATGAGGTTAAGAAGAATCCCCGAGTGTCAGCTAAAGACTTCCAGAAATCTCTGGAACATGCTAACATCTCTGTTGACGAGTCTACGATACGTAAAACACTAAACAAGAATTGTGTTCACGGGAGGACACCACGCAAGAAGCCACTGCTGTCTAAAGAAAACATTGCTGCACTTCTGAAGTTTGCAAAAGTGCACCTGGATGTTCCACAGTGCTACTGGCAAAATATTCTGTGGACAGATGAAACTACAGTTGAGTTGTTTGGAAGGAACACGTAACACTATGTGTGGAGAAAAATATATGCACATGACACCAACATCAAAACCTCATCCCAACTGTAAAGTATGGTGGAGGGAGCATCATGGTTTGCGGCTGCTTTGCTGTCTCAGGGCCTGGACTGCTTGCTATCATCGACGGGAAAAGGAATTCCCAAGTTTATCAAGACATTTTGCAGGAGAATGTTAGGCTAACTGTCCGCCAATTGAAGCTCAACAGAAGTTGGGTGATGCAACAGGACAACGACCCAAAACATATAAGTTAATCAACAACAGAAGAAAATATGCCGACTGGAGTGGCCCAGTCAGAGTCCTGACCTCAACCCGATTGAGATGCTGTGTCATGACCTCAAGAGAGCAGTTCACACCAGACATCCCAAGAATATTGCTGAACTGAAACAGTTTTGTAAAGAGGAATGGTCCAAAATTCCTCCTGACCGGTGTGCAGGTCTGATCCGCAACTACAGAAAATGTTTGGTTGAGGTTATTGCTGCCAAAGGAGGGTCAACTAGTTATTAAATCCAAGGGTTCACATACTTTTTCCACCCTGCACTGTGAATGTTTACACGGTGTGTTCAATAAAGACATGAAAGCGTATAATTTTTTGTGTGTTATTCGTTTAAGCAGACTGTGTTTGTCTATTGTTGTGACCTAGATGAAGATCAGATCAAATGTTATGACCAATTTATGCAGATATCCAGGTATTTCCAAAGGGTTCACATACTTTTTCTTGCCACTGTAGGTGTGCCAGGGGAGGAGCTGGGGGAGGACCTGTGAGGACGTCAGTTTTGCCTACCTCAGAGAAAGCTTCTGTGACTGGGTATCTTGTCTCTTTGTTAACCTAGGCAGGCTTTAGGTAGAGAGAAGCGTTCCTCCTGTAACGGTTTTGTGTAGGCGATAGTCTAAGACAGGAGTAGCCTTTTGTTGTTTTGCTTTCCCTTTTTGGCCACAACCTTTTGGTCAACAGCTTATATTATGTTTATTTGTTTTGTTACGCTGGTATTTCAGCGTTCCCTGTACTAGAGTTATTTTGTCGGGTGAAAGAAGACCCGTTTAGTAAACGTTACAAAAGAAAAGGAACCACAACCACTGCCGCTGGTTTGTTCATTTTGTGCCTCCTGCCTGTGTTAGGGTGCTTCAGACAAGCTGATCTGTTCGCAGTATGCATGCATATCAAGTTACTTTTATATAATGCACTTTTTCTAAGTGAGGGAGGGAGAACAGAACAAAAATCAGCAAGCAACAAATTTGGTATTTCTCAGGATCGCCATTGGTCGCTGCAAAAGCATCAGCTACTCTTCCCGGGGTCCACATGAAACATAATACATAGTATAGGACATTATTAGTCAAGGACTGAAATACATTAACTTAAAATGTCACACATAGCCTACATATCAGTACATACACACAATATCTAGGTCTAATACATAGTATAGTGCAAATTACAATACAATATATAAAATGGCTGTGTCTCTTCGCAGTCCCCTTTGTGCAGTAAGGTGTTATTGCTAGCTTGAGTTACTTGGGGTGGCAGAGAGTTCCAAGTAGTCATGGCTCTATTTAATACTGTGTGTTTTCCAGCCTCTGTTTTGGACCTGGGGACTTTTGCATGTCTTGTGTTGTACCGATGAGTGTCCGAACTGTGTGCCAACTGCTTGAACAGACAGATCAGTACCTTGCACAAAGGGCAATAGTGATGCAGTCGATCACTCCTCAATTTTGAGCCAGGAGACACTGACATGCAAGTTACTAAACTTTCCCTCCGTGTACATCTAAGTGCGATACGTGCTGCTTTGTTCTGGACCAACTGCAATTTACTTATGTCCTTCTTTGCCTCACATAACCGTGGCTCGGGTGGTTGATGTCCTTGATGATCTTTTTGGCCTTCCTGTGACATCCGGTGCTGTAGGTGGGTAGGAGGGTGGGTAGTTTGCCCCCGGTAATACGTTTTGCAGACTGCACCACCCTCTGGAGAGCCTTGCGGTTGCGGGTGGTGTAGTTGTCGTACCAGGCGGTGATACAGCCCGATGGGATGCTTTCAATTGTGCATCTGTAAAGGTTTGTGAAGGTTTTAGGTGATAAGCCACATTTCTTTAGCCTCCTAAGGTTGAAGAGGCTCTGTTGCGCCTTCTTCACCACACTCTCTGTGTGCGGGGCCCATTTCAGTTTGTCAGTTATGTGTACGCCAAGGAACATGAAGCTTTCCACCTTCTCCACTGCGGTCCCGTCGATGTAGATAGGGGGGTGCACGATCATCTCCTTTGTTTTGTTGACGTTGAGTGAGAGGTTGTTTTCCAGGCACCACACTCCCAGAGCACTCACGTCTTCCCTGTAGGCTGTCTCGTCATCGATGGTGATCAAGCCTACTACTGTTGTGTCGTGTGCAAACTTGATGATTGATTTGGAGGTCTGCTTGGCCATGCAGTCATGGGTGAACAGGGAGTACAGGAGGGGGCTGAGCACGCACCCTTGTGGGGCCATAGTGTTGAGGATCAGGGGAGTGGAGGTGATGTTTCCTACCTTCACCACCTGCGGGTGGCCCGTCAGGAAGTCCAGGACCCAGTTGGACAGGGCGGGGTTCAGACCCAGGGCCTTGAGCTTAACGATGAGCTTGGAGGGTACTATGGTGTTGAATGCTGAGCTATAGTCAATAAACAGCATTCTTAAATAGATTTTCCTCTTGTCCAGATGGGATAGGGCAGTGTGCAGAGTGATGGTGATTGCATCGTCTGTGGATCTATTGGGGCAGTAAGCAAATTGAAGTGGGTCTAGGGTGGCAGGTAAGGTGGAGGTGATATGATCCTTGACTAGTCTCTCAAACCACTTCATGATGACAGAAGTGAGTGCTACGAGGCGATAGTCATTTAGCTCAGTTACCTTAGCTTTCTTGGGAACAGGAACAATGGTGGCCATCTTGAAGCATGTGGGGACAACAGACTGGGAAAGGGAGAGATTGAACATGCCCGTAAACACCAGCCAGCCAGCTGGTCTGCACATGCTCTGAGGATGCAGTTAGGGATGCCGTCTGGGCCAGCAGCCTTGCGAGGGTTCACACGTTTAAATGTTTAACTCATGTCGGCCATGGAGAAGGAGAGCCCACAGTCCTTGGTAGCGGGCCGCGTCAGTGGCACTGTGTTATCTTCAAAGCGTGCCTGTCTCGTGTCTGAGCCATTGAATTGCGACTCCACTTTATCTCTATACTGACTTTTATCTTGTTTGATTGCCTTGTGAATAACTACACTGTTTATATCTGCCATATTACCTGTCGCCTTGCCAGGGTTAAATGCGGTGGTTCGCTCTTTCAGTTTCGCCGAATGCTACCATCTATCCACGGTTTCTGGTTAGGGTAGATTTTAATAGTCACAGTGGGTACTACATCTCCTATACACTTCCTTATGAACTCAGTCACCGTATCCGTGAATGCATCTAGATTATTTTCGCAAGCTACCCGGAACATATCCCAGCCTGAAGTGTGGATTCCGATTGGTCAGACCAGCATTGAATAGTACGAAGCATGGGCACTTCCTGTTTGAGTTTCATCCTATAGGACAGGAGCAGCAAGATGGAGTCGTGGTCAGATTTGCCGAAAGGAGGGTGGGGGAGGGCCTTGTAAGCGTTCCGGAAGTTTGAATAGCGAATGTCGAGAGTCTTAGTAGCGTGAGTAGGACAGTCAATATGTTGATAGAACTTTGGCAGCCTGGTCCTCAGATTTGCTTTGTTAAAACCCCAGCTACAGTAAATGCAGCCTCAGGATATGTGGTTTAAAGTTTGCATAAAGTCCAGTGAAGTTCTTTGAGGGCCGTCAAGGTTTCGCCTTGAGGTGAGATGTAAACGGCCGTGGCGATGATGGAGGAGAATTCTCTTGGGAGATAATATGGTCGGCATTTAACTTCTTTGGCAAAAGCGCACGAGGTGACCGTTTTGGAGACCCTGGCGTGCCCAAAGTAAAATGCCTCCCATTCAGGCCCGGAAAATAGGATATGCACATATTTAGTACCATTGGATAGGAAACACTCAGAATTTTCTAAAAGTGTTAACCATTTGTCGGTGAGTAAAACAGAACGGATATGGCAGGCGAAACCCCGAGGAATTTCTGTCCTGGAAAAAGTGGTTTTGACAGAGTGCCTCATTTGGAACCACTCCCTTATGAAAATGCCCATATAAGGGCATAGGAATGCAGTACCTATCGCTTCCTCTAGATGTCAACAGTCTCGAGACAGTGTTCAGATTTTTTGGGGATGCCATTAGAGGAGAGAAGAAGAGAAATCAGGAAGTGTCCCCTTGGAAGTCAACAGAAGAGAACGCACGCTCCCGAGAAGGCACGCTCTGTGTTTTTTTCCGTTCTTATAGCCCAGTTTATATTCCGGTTGATTTATTATAGTAAATATATGTAAAAGTGTTCCTAAGGATACATTTAAAATGATTTTTGATTGTTCTTGGACAAGTTTATAGGTTTAAGTTGAACGAGTTCTCTTCACGTTTCAATGGAGGTGTGGAGGCTGTAGTTTCTGATTATAACGCGCGAACCAAACGGAGATTTATGGATATAATACATTACTTTTTCTAACAAAAGAACCATGGATTGTCTTCGTTGGACACTTTGGAAGCCATCAGCAGAAGTTCTTCAACAGGTAATTGATTTGTTTTCGCTGTGAAATGTGTGAACCGTGAAGGCTAATGAATTCATGGTAATGAGAAATAGTGAAGGTGCTACCCTCAAACAATCAAATGTGGTGCTTTCGCCATAAAGCCTTTTTGAAATCTGACAATGCTGTGATATTGCCAAGAAACAGAGCTTTTGATGAGTATGAAACACTTGTATATGGGTGCATGTTTAATAATTCAAATTTAGGATTTTGAATTTGGCGCCTCACCTGGTAGTGTCGGGATTGGGGCGCTAGCGCCCCACCACTCCCCAATAAGTTAATTGTGAGGTATTCTAGGTCGGTTGAACAAAAGGACTTGAGTTCCTGTATATTCCTAGAATTATACCATCAGTCGTTAATCATGAAACACACCCCTCCGCCCTTCTGCTTCCTGGAGAGATATTTATTCATGTCTGCGCGATGTACTGAGAATCCTGCTGGCTTTATCAACTCTGACAGAGTAACCCGAGAGAGCCATGTTTCCGTGAAACAAAGTATGTTACAGGCTCCAATGTCTCTCTGGAAAGAAATCCTTGCTCTAAGCTCATCAACGTTGTTATCCAAAGACTGAACATTAGCGAGTAATATACTCGGAAGCAGTGGGTGGTGTGCATGCCTCTTAAGTCGAACCAGCAGCCCGCCTCGAGTGCCTCTCCTCTGCCAGCGATGTTTTGGGTCGGCCTCTGGAATAAGAGCAAATGCTCTGGGGAGAGTGAACAAAGGATCTGCTCCAGGGAAGTCGTATTCCTGGTCGTAATGCTGGTTGTTCTGGTTTGTTACTGCCGCTCTAATATCCAATAGTTCTTCCCGGCTGTATGTGATGACACAAAACATTTCCTGAGCTAATAATGTAAAACAATGGTACATAAAAAAACGAAATCCTGCAAAGTTTCCCAAGAACTGTTCAAACACAATTATTTACAAAAGTTTGCTGAGCACTTGTAACAGGCTGATTGGTCGGCTGTTTGAATCATTAAAGGGTGCTCTGCTATTCCTGGGTAGCAGAATGACCTTTGTCTCCCTTCGTGTCTGAGGGCACACACCATCTTCTAGGCTTAAATTGAAGATGTGGCAAACAGGAGTCACAATGTATTCTGCTACCAACCTCAGCAATTTACCATCCAGGTCATCAGTACCAGGTGGTTTGTCCTTATTTATAGATAGTGTGGCGTACAGCAGCTCAGCCACCAGGGGGATACTCGTCGAGGCCTGGTGACAGACGGAGTATACATCACAAGGCGATGGCTCCATCTGCTGGACGTGCCAGGTCTCGACGGGCTCTCCGGCCAGGACTAATTGGGGCTGATTGGGGAGTTGGTGAGTAATCAAGGGCTGATTGCTCACCAGCTGTACAAGCCCCATAAAGCTGCCAGAAGGGCAGCACACAGGGAGGACTGGGGGAAGTAAGGTGACTTCCGTGTAGTTGGAGACGGAGCCCGAGCTAAGACGACGGAGTTAAGTTTGTGTGCCCGACAGGATACGGCAAGACCGGAGCCCAGAAGACAGTATCCCGGAGAGGGTCTCATGGGGGAGACCTATCCTTTTCTTTTGATGTATTATTTAATAAACACCCTTGAAACCGAGCTAACCATACTCTGTCCGTGTCTGATTTGTGTAAACGTCTTGACCAAAACCCCTGGTCTGCCACAATAGCAACACTTTTTTCACCTCTTCCACGAGGGAAATGTCACAGAAAGCCATAGACATGAGGGGACAAAACACATATTAAGAGATTAGAAACAAACGGGTGGAAAGAATACTGACATATCCTACTAAAGTAGAAGGACTGTTACTTCAATTACATTTTACTCAAGTAGAAGTCAAATTACTGGTGTAAAAAAACGATAGATAATTTAAAAAGTACTTGATTTACTTTTAAAATAAAAACATTGACCTTGATAATTAGTTAATTTCGCTAAGGTAACTTGAATGTTGTTACACATGATCTTCTCCATGCATTACATTGAAAAAGGAAGAGAGGAAATGAACGTACAATAGGAACTAAGTTCATTTATTTTATGAGGTGCAACAAGGCAGGCACATCGGTATGTATAAAACACTAAAGATTTATTAAAAAATTACTATTAACGTTTGAAAATGAATTAAACATTCAAAGCAATTAAATTTAGGGGTGGAAAGATTACTGAGTACTACTCAAGTACTCCCACACTAGTAGAAATCCACTTTTTTCGAGCTGAAAGACGATGGCCAAAGCTTACCCATGATGCTGCTTCATTAAATAGTACCGCAAAACACCAGTCTCAACGTCAACAGTGAAGAGGCGACTCCGGGATGCTGGCCTTCTATGCAGGGGTGCAAAGAAAAAGCCATATCCCAGACTGGCCAATAAAAAGAAAAGATAGGCAAAAGAACAGACACTGGACCGAGGAACTTTGCCTAGAAGGCCAGCATCCCGGAGTTGCCTCTTCACTGTTGATGTTGAGACTGGTGTTTAGCGGGTACTATTTAATGAAGCTGCCAGTTGAGGACTTGTGAGGCATCTGTTTCTCAAACTAGACACTCTAATGTACTTGTCCTCTTGCTCAGTTGTGCACCAGGGCCTCCCACTCCTCTTTCTATTCTGGTTAGAGCCAGTTTGCGCTGTTCTGTGAAGGGAGTAGTACACAGCGTTGTACGAGATCTTCAGTTTCTTGGCAATTTCTCGCATGCAATAGCCTTCATTTCTCAGAACAAGAATAGACTGACGACTATCAGAAGAAAGTGCTTTGTTTCTGGCCATTTTGAGCCTGTATTCGAACACACAAATGCTGATGCTCCAGATACTGAACTAGTCTAAAGAAGGCTTCTTTAATCAGGAAAACCATTTTCAGCTGTGCTAACATAATTGCAAAAGGGTTTTCTAATGATCAATTAGCCTTTTAAAATGATAAACTTGGATTAGCTAACACAACGTGCCATTGCAACACAGGATTGAGGGTTGCTGATAATGGGCCTCTGTACACCTACGTAGATATTCCATAAAAAATCATCAATTTCCAGCTATAATAGTCAATTACAACATTAACAATGTCTACACTGTATTTCTGATCAATTTTAGGTTATTTTAATGGACTTTCAAAAACAAGGACATTGCTAAGTAACCCCAAACTTTTCAACAGTGGTGTATGTACAGTACCAGTCAAACGTTTTGACACACCTACTCATTCCAGGGTTTTTCTTTATTTTTACTATTTTCTACATTGTAGAATAATATTGAAGACATCAAAACTATGAAATAACACATATGGAATCATGTAGTAACCAAAAAGGTGTTTAACAAATCCAAATATATTTTATATTTGAGATTCTTCAAAGTAGCCACCCTTTGCCTTGATGCAGCTTCAGAACCAGCCATAGAGCCAGCTGGCTAATCTTTTGAATACGATGTAGTTTAAAAAGAAGCAGCAACAACATAACATTAGCTACCTAGATAAGGTTAGCAAGATAGCTAGCTAGCTAGATAAGGTTATGCTCACTACACTGGCAGCTGTCAGTGCCATATTTGTTTATGTTTATCAACTCCACGTGGAAATCCCCACACCCAATTTGTGAATATGTATAAGTAGCTTTCGTCATTCTTCGGAGGTGGAACCTAAACGTGTATTTCCTCTCTAGTACAGGAAATTACATTGAAATAGTGGCGGCAACTTCCTCTGGGGGGTCCTTTTAAATACTGTTATTTAAAATAATTTTTACTCAAGTAGAAGTACAATTACTGACTTTGAAAAATACTCTGAAAAGCTACTCAATTACAGTAACAAGAGTAGTTCAAATTCATTACTTCAAACTTCTGAAAATAAGTAATCTAAACAAACAAAATGTAAACATGTGAACAGAGATCCTTAAAAACTTTGTACTATTTAAAATGCATTTTTGCTGTTAAAAGATGGGGTAGTCAGAGCAACAGGTAATCTAGCTGTCTGTCAGTATTTTTGTTCTAGATGATAGATGAACGTCTTACGTGCGGACTCAGGTTTGAGAAGCTCTCAGCAGAATAATTCAGGCAGACCTGTGCTGTTGAAAGAAATTGGTGTTGAGTTCACAGCTGATTAATGAGGATGACAGAGTGAAGAGGAGGCATCTATGAGAATTGTCTCATTCTGGAACAATCAGTGACATTATGTAGCATCGCTAATTCATCCTTCAAAGGAGGACTGTTGTTGATTAATCTTTAGAATAAAAATATATATTTAGGATGATTGTGAATGGGAGCTTTAAATCCAAATCACTACTATATTTTCATACTGATGGTGGACATGCTTTGATTCAAATGTTTAACAATCAAGTGTGCTGAAGAAAGCGTGTGAACCCATGAACCAGATTCATGTGCACTTGTGCAAATACAGTACGTTTGCCCACTGACAAAGAAATTATCAGTCTATAATTTTAATGGTAGGTTTATTTGAACAGTGAGAGACAGAATAACAACAAAAACAATCCAGAAAAACGCATGCGAAAAATGTTATAAATTGATTTGCATTTTAATGAGGGAAATAAGTATTTGACCCCCTCTCAATCAGAAAGATTTCTGGCTCCCAGGTGACTTTTATACAGGTAACGAGCTGAGATTAGAAGCACACTCTTAAAGGGAGTGCTCCTAATCTCAGTTTGTTACCTGTATAAAAGGCACCTGTCCACAGAAGCAATCAATCAATCAGATTCCAAACTCTCCACCATGGCCAAGACCAAAGAGCTCTCCAAGGATGTCAGGGACAAGATTGTAGACCTACACAAGGCTGGAATGGGCTACAAGACCATCGCCAAGCAGCTTGGTGAGATGGTGACAACAGTTGGTGCGATTATTCGCAAATGGAAGAAACACAAAAGAACTGTCAATCTCACTCGGCCTGGGGCTCCATGCAAGATCTCACCTCGTGGAGTTGCAATGATCATGAGAATGGTGAGGAATCAGCCCAGAACTACACGGGAGGATCTTGTCAATGATCTCAAGGCAGCTGGGACCATAGTCACCAAGAAAACAATTGGTAACACACTACGCTGTGAAGGACTGAAATCCTGCAGCACCCGCAAGGTCCCCCTGTTCAAGAAAGCACATATACATGCCCGTCTGAAGTTTTCCAATGAACATCTAAATGATTCAGAGGACAACTGGGTGAAAGTGTTGTGGTCAGATGAGACCAAAATTGAGCTCTTTGGCATCAACTCAACTCGCCGTGTTTGGAGGAGGAGGAATGCTGCCTATGACCCTAAGAACACCATCCCCACCGTCAAACATGGAGGTGGAAACATTATGCTTTGGGGGTGTTTTTCTGCTAAGGGGACAGGACAACTTCACCGCATCAAAGGGACGATGGACGGGGCCATGTACCGTCAAATCTTGGGTGAGAACCTCCTTCCCTCAGCCAGGGCATTGAAAATGGGTCGTGGATGGGTATTCCAGCATGACAATTACCCAAAACACACGGCAAAGGCAACAAAGGAGTGGCTCAAGAAGAAGCACATTAAGGTCCTGGAGTGGCCTAGCCAGTCTCCAGACCTTAATCCCATAGAAAGTCTGTGGAGGGAGCTGAAGGTTCGAGTTGCCAAATGTCAGGCTCGAAACCTTAATGACTTGGAGAAGATCTGCAAAGAAGAGTGGGACAAAATCCCTCCTGAGATGTGTGCAAACCTGGTGGCCAACTACAAGAAACATCTGACCTCTATGATTGCCAACAAGGGTTTTGCCACCAAGTACTAAGTCATGTTTTGCAGAGGGGTCAAATACTTATTTCCCTCATTAAAATGCAAATCAATTTATAACATTTTTCACATGCATTTTTCTGGATTTTTTTGTTGTTATTCTGTCTCTCACTGTTCAAATAAACCTACCATTAAAATTATAGACTGATCATTTCTTTGTCAGTGGGCAAACGTACAAAATCAGCAGGGGATGAAATACATTTTTCCCTCACTGTACCAACTGTATTGTGGTGATGAAAATGTGTCCAGAGGTCTTTACTGGTCCTCACTGAAAGGAAGCATCAGGTGAATGAAGTCGGCGTCCATGAAGGACACACCTGTGAATACCTGGTAGAGAATAAACCCCTCTGTTTGCATACCTCCCTCTTTTCACATTGACATTCAGAATGGCCTACACATCAACAAAGCTATAATTTAAAACTGGGAAAATAAAAAACACACAAAAAAGCTAAAGAGGTAGTGGTTTACCCAAATGTTTACCTTGCTGGTGAAAAGAGAGGGATGCAGAGTGAGAAAATAAATCTGTGTGATGGGAAAGGAGCCAAGGCCTTTAAAGTCTGCCACGGAGCCGTGACAAAAGCGGCCTAATCTCGGTGTTGTCTTTCGGCCTTTCTTTACACATCCTGCCAAGCTGTCTGACAGGAAAGGAATCTTTCCACAGCCCCGCTGACGTCACTCAAGCATGGGATGGAGTCAGGGCCTTCAAAGGCCCTTCACATGCGGGACATCTGTGTGAGTGTGTGACTAACAGAACATGAGGGGACCCGCCACAACCACCCCACCCTTTACCTGCTCCTCTTTTTACTCATAGACCACCCTAGAGGCAATATATATTCTTCCAAATGCAACAAATCCACAATGTATCCCCAAAAGTTGTATTCAAATTCTCCCCTAAACAAAAGTGTTGATTGAAATCAGACGCTGAGTCCATGGTAGTATAGTGGATTAGTGTCACCCACTGGCCACTGGTTCACATTACAGGTAGCTGGCGTCAGTAAGGCAACTGAGCCTGAACAGTAGTGTAGACATTTTACACAGTATTTTTTTTTGCTTGCCAGTTAACCTACCTTTTGTGGACAAATGCATTGAAAGTATAGGGAGCATAACTTTTTGTCAGCTAATTATACTGCAAATCACAAACTCTAAACATGCCAATCAGATGAGTGGTTTGTTAATGATTGATGACTCAGTGGCACAGTAGTTACAGTACAGATTTTGTGATTTCAGTGTCTTACTGGCCAATTCATTATTGAGAGATCCATGTCATTTAGTTTTTTTTTTAAATTACTCATTATTGTGACAAACTTCTATGAATCAATTAAATAATACTGTATGTAGCCATTACAATGACAATGTACACGCAACACTACAAACACACCCAACAGCTTAAAAACTCTTCTTAACCCTGTGTAGTGGGTTCAATTTCAGACCAATACTTCCTATTTCACAGCTCATCTCTCCACAGTGAAGAGTTCAACCATTACCAAGTGATTTGATACTGCAGCTAAGTCACTCTTGCAGGGCATTGAAGTGGATCAGAGATGTCTCCGTGTGCCATCATGATGGCTGGCGCTTGCCGGTGTTACAGTGGAGGGCAGGTGGCCCCCAGAGAGGACATGGCCAGGGAGGACATGAAGGAGTATCTGTAGGCCGATGGGGGCTTGAACATGGGCGTTTCCCACTCTGTGTCCCTACGATACGGCAGGTTAGGGGTAATTTGTTATGATAATGATATGATTATAACAAGTGATACCTGACAGTGACCGAGCGAGCTGAGTGGTTGACCATGTTGTTCTGAATGGTCGATCGATGTAAGATGGTACCTAAAGATACAATATTTAGAATTCACACACCACAAGTTCAGCAACACCTTAAATATTGAATGCTAAAACGCACATATAGTGCTTACAGTCAGACTCATAGAAGAGTCTACTAACCACAAACGGAAACATGCAGAAGTTAAATCCATTGAAGCATTGTGCTGTTATGTTAGCAGTGAACAGCTCCACAGGTATCTATCTGTCTGACTGTCTATGAGTAGAGTACACACTTAGAAAAGAGGTTTCCTCTAGGGTTCTTTGGTAAGGGTGATGGTTATATGTGGAACCATAATGACTTAAAGAACCCTTTGAACCCTTCATTGTTATTTTTTTCAGTTCAGAAAAGGGTTCTTTAACCATTTAGCGATAATTCATATGTAGGGGCGGTGGCTAATTAGAATATTTTGGGACGTGGTTTGCTCACAGCTCTTTTTGTGCAACCGTGAGTGAGAGCGTCATTCCAGTTCATCTAATCTGTTGTGTTATGTCATTGCAAGGCCTTGTGTCAATTGAGAACAGTTGACTAAATCAGTGGTTCTCAATTCTCTCTTCGGGGATCCACAGTTGTCCAGAGCTAGCATACCTGATTCAACTTGTGAATTAATACAATAATAACACCCTATGAATATATAAAATGGCTAAGCAGAATTTTGTTTTTACTATATGTTTCATCAAAAGGTTCTTAGATTTTTTTCCCTTATTTGTATTTATAGCACCACATAAGTTCCATTTAGAACTTTCAAAAAAGGGTTCTATACAGCAACAAAAAGGGATACACTATAGTTACAAACCAAATAACCATTATTTGGCACTATGTAGAACAATTATTTGTGTGTGTGTACAGTGGTGTAGCCTGTAACATCTGCTTCCAACTCACACCCTCAAACACGTAGATCCCCTGAACGCAGCTCACTTTGCAGCCCACTTTCCAGCTCACACTCTCAAACTCCTAGATCCCCTGATGTTATGATTTATATGTTTAATGACTAAATGTTTGTACGTTTAAGTAAATACTAAGAATATTCCATTCTGAAAATGTATGCAATAGAGATAGGGTTATAAGACAAATGGTAATCCAATTGATGTGTGTGTCTAGAAATTTATATTGTGTGGAGAGTGGAACAAGATGGTACAACTTGCCATAAGGAGTATCTGTGAGAACAAAGAATTCTTTGTGAAAGTAGATTGTAGGAGAGAGGCCTTCTCGTCCTTGGGAAGGGAGGAACTGATAGGAGATGTCTGAAATTGACTTATGTTGCAAGATGGTGTTATGCCGAGGGATGTACTGTGGGAAAATATTATTTCCTAGAGAGGGTGGGGCATTTGTATATTTTGTATTCAACTTGTACAATATAAAAAGACTGTGTTCACCTTTGAAATTCAGAGCTCGCGTGAATAAACATTTTGACATTTGACAATTGTAGACTGGGCTCCTGTCTGTCTCATTTCAACCAGTATCTTACAAATTCTGGGTTACAGACGGAGTTGTTTAATTGAAGTTCAGTTTATGAACATTGAGTACAAAATT
>QNTS01000644.1:565799-620956 GCA_003317085.1 Hucho hucho
TCTCTCTCTCTCTCTCTCTCTCTCTCTCGGAGGACCTGAGCATTAGGACCATTCCTCAAGGCCTACCTGGCCTGATGACTCCTTGATGTCCCGAGTCCACCTGGCCGTGCTGCTTCTCCAGTTTCAACTGTTCTGCCTGTTTTATGAACATTTTAAAATCTTGTCCATGTTCTGTTATAATCTGCACCCGGCACAGCCAGAAGAGGACTGGCCACCCCTCACAGCCTGGTTCCTCTCTAGGTTTCTTCCTAGGTTTTGGCCTTTCTAGGGAGTTTTTCCTAGCCACCGTGCTTTTACACCTGCAGTGCTTTTACACCTGCATTGCTTGCTGTTTGGGGTTTTAGGCTGGGTTTCTGTACAGCACTCTGTGACATCAGCTGATGTAAGGGGGGCTTTATAAATAAATTTGATTTGATTTGATGATATAGCAGGCGAAAACCCGAGGAATTTCTGTCCTGGAAAAAGTGTTTTTGACACATTGCCTCATTTTGAACCCCTCCCTATTGAAAACAGCTATATATAGGAGTAAGATTGCAGTACCTATTGCTTCCACTGGATGTCAACAGTCTCTAGACAGTGTTTGATGATGTTAGAATGCTCTGGATGGTAATAGAAGAAGAATTTCGAACTGGTCATCAGATGTAAACAGAAGAGGATGCGCGTTCATGGGCTCGCGTGCGCTGTGTTTTTTTCCTTTCCTATCATCCAGTTTATAATCCGGTTGAAATATTATAGTAAATATACATAAAAGTGTTCCTAAGGATACATTATCAATGATGTTTGATTGTTCTTGGACAAGTGTATAGGTTGAACGAGTTCTCTTCACGGTTCAATGGGCGAGTGGACGCTGTATTTTATTATTTATTATTTTATGAACATAATGTGCCAACCAAACGGAGATTTATGGATATAATAAATGACTTTTTCTAACAAAAGAACCATTGGATGTCTTCGTTGGACACTTGGGAAGCCCTCAGCAGAAGTTCTTCAAAAGGTAAGGGATTTGTTTTCGCTGTGAAATGTGTTTTGTGTGAACCGCGATGGTTTATGAATTTATGCTAATGGAAATATTGGAGGTGCTACCCTCAAACAATCAAATGTTGTGCTTTCGCCGTAAAGCCGTTTTGAAATCTGACAACGCTGTGATATTGCCAAGAAGCAGAGCTTTTGATGACTATGCAACACTTGTATATTGATGAATGTTTAATAATTCAACTTTTGGATTTTGAATTTGGCGCCTTGCATTTCACCGGGTAGTGTCGCCCCACCACTCCCTAAGTAGTTAATCGGAGCTCTAGAAAGAATTCCAAGTTGGGTGAGAGTTAAAAATTATTTTCCCCAGTCGGATCTCGTTTTTTTCTAATTTCCCAGTTGTCTTGAACGCACTGAAGTCGGAAGTCAGAGATTTCAGAGTTCCCAGTTGTATTGAACACGGCATTAGTGTCAGCAGAGTGGGTGTCATTTTGGGGCGGCAGGGTAGCCTAGTGGTTAGAGCGTTAGAACGGGTCAATCTGAATAAACCATATGTTGATAACAAATTAGTCCCCTTATTGGTCTCATTTTTGAGAAACAAAGCTGACAATAGGGACACCTAGTGAGTAAAAAGCAGTAACACCTATAAAGATATATACCTTTGATGCTGAAGAGTGCTCTCCAGCTTGGCAATATAGGCATTCTGCTCTGTAATTTTTCTGGAAAATATAAGTTTTTAAATTGTACTGAGCAGTCGTTTATACAATGCCTTCAGAAAGTATTAATACCCCTCAACATATTCCACATTTTGTTGTGTTACAGCCTGAATTTAAAATTGACTAAATTCATTTTTTTCTCATCCTTCAACACGCAATACCCCATAATGACAAAGTGAAAACGTGTTTTTAAAAATGTTTGCACATTTATAGAAAATTAAATATCAAATTTACATAAGTATTCACACCCCTGAGTTAATACTTTGTGGAAGCACCTTTGGCAGCGAATACAGCTGTGAGTCTTTCTGGGTAAGTCTCTAAGATCTTTCCACACCTGGATTGTGGAACATTTGCACATTATTCTTTAACAAATCCTTCAAGCTATGTAAAATTGGTTGTTGATCATTGCTAGACAACAATTTTCAGGTCTTGCCATAGATTTCCGGCCACTCAGGAACATTCACTGTCTTTTTGGTAAGCTAGTGTAGATTCGGCCTTGTGTTTTAGGTTATTGTCCTTCTGAAAGGTGAATTCATCTCCCAGTCTCTGGTGTAAAGCAGACTGAACCAGGTTTTCCTCTAGGCTTGTGCCTGTGCTTAGCTCCATTCAGTTTATTTTTATTCCTGAAAAACTCCCCAGTCCTTAACGATTACAAGCATACCCATAACATGATGCAGCCACCACTAGGCTTGAAAAAATAGAGAGTGATACTCAGTAATGTGTTGTATTTGATTTTACCCAAACATAACACTTTGTATTCAGGAATAAAAGTTAATTGCTTTGCCACCTTTTTTGCAGTATTAGTTTAGTACCTGTTGCAAACAGGATGCATGTTTTGGAATATTTTTACTCTGTACAGGCGTCCTTAAAATTTCACTCTGTCAATTAGGTTAGTATTGTGGTAACTACAATGTTGTTGATCCATCCTTAGTATTCTCCTGTCACAGCCACTAAACTCTAACTGTTTGGCCCATGGTGAAATCCCTGAGCGATTTTCTTCCTCTCCAGCAACTGAGTTAGGAAGGACACCTGTATCTTTGTAGTAACTGGGCGTATAGATGCACCACCCATAACGTAATTAATAACATCACCATGCTCAATGTCAGCTTTTTTTTTTACCCATCTACAGTTGAAGTCGGAAGTTTACATACACCTTAGCCAAATACATTTATACTCAGTTTTTCACAATTCCTGACATTTAATCCTAGTAAAAAGACCTGTCTTAGGTCAGTTAGGATCACCACTTTATTTTAAGAATGTGAAATGTCAGAATAATAGTAGAGAGAATGATTTATTTCAGCTTTTATTTCTTTCATCACATTCCCAGTGGGTCAGAAGATTACATACACTCAATGAGTATTTGGTAGCATTGCCTTTAAATTGTTTAAATTGGGTCAAACGTTTTGGGTAGCCTTCCACAAGCTTCCCACAATAAGTTGGGTGAATTTTGGCCCATTCTTCCTGACAAAGCTGGTGTAACTGAGTCAGGTTTGTAGGCCTCCTTGCTCGCACACGCTTTTTCAGTTCTGCGCACAAATTTTCTATTGGATTAGAGGTCAGGGCTTTGTGATGGCCACTCCAATACCTTGACTTTGTTGTCCTTAAGCCATTTTGCCACAACTTTGGAAGTATGCTTAAGGTCATTGTCCATTTGGAAGACCCATTTGCGACCAAGCTTTAACTTCCTGACTGATGTCTTGAGATGTTGCTTCAAAATATCCACATAATTTTCCTCCCTCATGATGCCATCTATTTTGTGAAGTGCACCAGTCCCTTCTGCAGCAAAGCACCCCTATAACATGATGCTGCCACCCCCGTGCTTCACGATTGGGATGGTGTTCTTCGGCTTGCAAACCTCACCCTTTTTCCTCAAAACATAACGATGGTCATTATGGCCAAACAGTTCTATTTTTGTTTCATCAGACCAGAGGACATTTCTCCAAAAAGTACGATCTTTGTCCTCATGTGCAGTTGCAAACCGTATTCTGGCTGTTTTTGGCGGTTTTGGAGCAGTGGCTTCTTCCTTGCTGAGCAGCCTTTCAGGTTATGTCGATATAGGACTCATTTTACTGTGGATATAGATACTTTTGTACCTGTTTTCTCCAGCATCTTCACAAGGTCCTTTGCTGTAGTTCTGGGATTGATTAGCATCTTTCGTACATTCATTTCACACATTCATTAATTCTAACGCCACCGATTCTGTCACTTAACAGTGGAGTGCGCATGCCCATTCTGACTTCGTCAATGCTAAGCTAACCAATTAGCTAGCAGCTAGTGTGCGATGTTAGTGCTGACTAGTTTCTATGGAGTGAAGATGGCCCCTTTTCCCGACGAGATGGATGTTTTTACTGGCCCACATTGGCGAATGAAACAGTTGCCCTTGACAACAGTTTGCCCCGGCAACAAAACCTGCCACACAGGCTGTGAACAAGCGATTTGGTGACATTCTCTCTTTACTGTGTCGCCACCATGCTCAATGCTATGTACAAGGACCGTTACTTTGATGCAGACAAGAAACAGGGTTTACGACGTGACCAGAATTCTCAGTTTTCCGGGGACAGTCCCCGTTTTTGGTTACCTGTCCCCGGCTGGAGCTGTCCCGGAAATGTCCCCGTTTTTAACTGTGCATTAAAAGCAGACTGCAAAGTGAAATAATATTTTACGTGGCAAGAAAGACCAGGCAGCAGAGCCTACCGGTTGACGTCTCAATCGCGTTGTGCTTATTTTGTCCAGCAGAGGGGGCTGCTCGCTATAGCAGCTTCATTCACTCTTTTTCTTCTACTAACTACTTGCTCGCGCTAGTTTTAGATTAAACTGTTGTGGAAAACTCGGCCAGAAGCTAGCAAGTGTCAAGTGAATCCACAACATCACCACAAACGCCTTTTCAAGCCAGGTAAGTTACAATCGTTTGAGATACTAGCTAGTGATGTTATAATGTCACAATTTATTATATAGATAGATTATCTGCTTTATAAGGTTTTAGAAAAACTTTCACATGTAAACATGCAGTGGATGGGCTATTTTGAAAATATGATTATATTAAATTAATGCACAATTATGAGAATATTTATTTGTAGATTACAATTTTAATGGTTTGGCATTATAATAAGTAGTGTGAAAATATATTTTGAAATTTTCATGGATAACATTAGCATAATGTTTTCTGTTAGAGTGGAGAGGAAGGAGAGGAGGAAGATTGGATAGGAAGAAGAGAGAAAGAGATAGAGGAAAGATAAAGATATGATTACAGAGTGTTACGGATACAGGTATCCTGTGTGTGCATTTGTTTTCTTTCCTTCTGCCCTAGTCACAGGTGTCACTCATCAGCAGTCATCAGTTGCCCATCAATCACCAATCAGTCCCAATCAGAAGACACACCTGCTACTTTTCCCTTACCCAATCAAATTCCCTTTCCTTTGGTTTAAAAACCCAGTCAGTTGTCTCTCCCTCTCTTGTTTTGAGGCTACACACCTCTATCTCTGTTTTGGATTTGCTGAAAGTCAGTTGCTGTTAGTTTGTGTGTGCACTCTATCTCTCTTTTGTTTTTGCGCCTACATCTCACATTTGACTGTGATCCTGTGAGTATGTACTGCTGTGTTGTATTGCTGTTTGTTTGTTGGTGGAAAAGGGGGTAACCAGACAAGTCGCCCATGGGCATACATTACCCGTAAGAAACCATAGTCTAAATACCCTAGTTAGAACGTGGTGGACCACCCACTGTATTTAATTGGCTAGTTAGCTAGCTGTTCGGGACGCAGGTAGACTAGCTTAGGGTTTTTTGAATATTTATTATTTCTTTCCTTGGGTCCAGCTCAGCCCCTTTTCCCCAGACCCCATTACCGTGTGTTTAAAAATAAACCATTAGTGTTTGACGGTATATTTAGGTTATCTGTGTTTTCTTTTGTTCTCACTGTTACTTTTTAACTGGGATGATTTGCATGAGATATGTTACGGGTCTCGTTTCCATCCCCCCGTAGACTACGGTGCAAAAGGGATTTGTAACATAAATGGGGGCTCATCCGGGATCTGTCTTTACTGACACCCATGCCGCTCGTGCAAATTGTGGTGGTCTAGTTCAGTGTTGAGCGTCACAGCTGGGAATAGCTGATGTAGCATTAATGTTTGCTATTTCTTGGCTCTTGTGTTTGGGAGGTAGTTCTCGTGTGTGCCACATTAACATGTTGAAAGCATACCAAACCTGACCCATCAACCAGTTAGATAGTTCAGACACAGCGGTAGGTACAGCTGTCTCATCTGCTTCTACTGCTATGATAGTGGGCTGTCCTGTTAATGTTGATGGAGATGGATTAGAGTTGTGCAATACTCAGCAGCAGTGCGTTAGATTGCCCAACTCAGAAATGCTACTGTCTCTCCAGTCAATTCTGGTTCATTTAACGGATGGACAGGCAGATGATAGTGAGGCTACTACACAGTTTTCCATGTCTCTTTAATGACGTTCCTACTCGCACAAACGTGTTGGAACATGACATTAAAATGGAAATGCTGCCCCTATCAAGCAACACCCATATCGTGTCAACGCTTCTAAGAGGAAGATAATGAGCGATGAGGTGAGATATTTGTTGGAGAATGACCTGGCTACGCCAAGTTCAAGCCCTTGGAGTTCTCCTTGTATTCTGGTTCCTAAACCTGATGATACGTCCAGGTTATGTATGGATTATCGAAAAGTAAATTCTGTCACAATGCCAGATTCGTTCCCGTTACCCAGACTGGACGATTGCATCGACACTGTTGGTGCTGCTACTTATGTAACTAAGTTAGATATTTTAAAAGGTTACTGGCAGGTTCCGTTAACCTCACGTGCTTCTGAGATTTCTGCATTTGTGACCCCAGACAACTTCCTACAATACTCAGTAATGGCTTTTGGGATGCTGAATGCACCAGCCACTTTCCAGCGCCTGGTTAACTCCGTATTAGCTGACGTTCCCAATTGTAGTGCCTACCTTGATGATCTAGTGATTTATTCGTCTGAATGGTCAGATCATGTTAACATTTTAAGGGTAGTATGTTTTTTTATTAATTATTTTATTTCACCTTTATTTAACCAGGTAGGCAAGTTGAGAACAAGTTATCATTTACAACTGCAACCTGGCCAAGATAAAGCAAAGCAGTTCAACACATACAACAACACATGGTTACACATGGAGTAAACAAACACTCAGTCAATAATACAGTAGGGAAAAAACAAATCTATATACAATGTGTGCAAATGAGGTAGGATAAGGAACATAAGGCAACAAATAGGCCATGGTGGCAAAGCAACTACATTATAGCAATTCAACACTGGAATGGTAAATGTGCAGAAGATGAATGTGCAAAGTAAAAATACTGGGGTGCAAAGGAGCAAGACAAATAAATGACTACGGTAGGGGATGAGGTAGTTGGTTGGGCTATGTACAGGTGCAGTGATCTGTGAGCTGCTCTGACAGCTGGTGCTTAAAACTAGTGAGGGAGATAAGTGTCTCCAGTTTCAACGATTTTTGTAGTTCGTTCCAGTCATTGGCAGCAGAGAACTGGAAGGAAAGGCGGCGAAAAGAGGAATTGGCCCTGGGGGTGACCAGCGAGATACACCCGCTGGAGCGAGTGCTACGGGTGGGTGCTGCTATGGCTACCAGCGAGCCGAGACAAGGCGGGGCTTCACCCAGCAGGGACCCGTAGATGACCCGGAGCCAGCGGGTCCGGCGACGAGTATGTAGCCAGGGCCAGCCGACTAGAGCATACAGGTCGCAGTGGTGGGTGGTATAAGGGGCTTTGGTGACAAAGCGGATGGCACTGTGATAGACTGCATCCAGTTTGCTGAGTAGAGTATTGGAAGCTGTTTTGTAGATGACATCGCCGAAGTCGAGGATCGGTAGGATAGTCAGTCTTACTAGTGCAAGTTTGGCAGCATGTGTGAAGGAGGCTTTGTTGTGACATAGAAAGCCGATTCTAGATTTAATTTTGGATTGGAGATGTTTAATGTGAGTCTGGAAGGAGAGTTCAGTCTAGCCAGACACCCAGGCACTCGTAGCCGTCTACGCATTATAGGTCAGAGCCGTCCAGGGTAGTGATGCTAGTCGGGCGGGCGGGTGCAGGCAGCGAACGGTTGAAAAGCATGCATTTGGTTTTACTAGCGTTTAACTTGTTAGGGAGTGGTGGGGCGCCCCACTCCCGACACTACCAGGTGAAATGCAAGGCAATACAAGTGTTTCATACTCATCAAAAGCTCTGCTTCTTGGCAATATCACAGCGTTGTCGGATTTCAAAAAGGCTTTACGGCGAAAGCACTACATTTGATTGTTTGAGGGTAGCACCTTCAATATTTTCCATAACCATGAAATCTTTAGCCAGCGCGGCCAATAGAAAATGCATTTCACAGGGAAAACCTGTGCCTTACCTTTTGTAGAACTTCTGCAGAGGGCTTCCTAAGTGTCCAACGAAGACAATCCATGGGTATTTGGTTAGAAAAAGTCATTTATTATATCCATAAATCTCCGTTTGGTTGGCGCCTTGTGTTCAGAAAATCCAACGTGAAGAGAACGCGTTCAACTAAACCTATAAACTTTCCCTCAACAAAACAAAAAACAATTAAAATGCATCCTTAGCTTATCTTTTATGAATAAAAGTGATAATTTTTCACTTGGATGGTCACCTAAACGTTATATAAGTCAAATAAAGTTGACCGCTCAGCCAAACGTGCGACTGAAAAAGAGCTCCCCTCACTAAAACCTCTACCTATTGAACACATTGGTTCCGATTGCCATTAAACTTTACCTATACACTGCTGACATCCAGTGGAAGCAATAGGTACTACATTCAGTGTCATGGTATAAATACTTTTCAATAGGCAGTCTCTCTAAGTGAGCCATAAGCCACTGGTTTTTGCCTGCCAAATGAGTTCTGTTACACTCACAGACAAAATGTTAACACTTTTGGAAACCTCAGAGTGTTTCCTATCCAATAGTACTAATTATGTGCATATCCTATTTTCTGAGCCTGAGTGGCAAGCATTTTACTTTTGGCACGCCAGACTCTCCAAAACCGACCCCTCAGCTGCCGCTCCCTAACAAGTTTTAAGAGCAGTTGGAGGCCACGGAAGGAGTGTGTGAACGTTTGGCGGAAGGACAAATGTGAACGTTTGGCAGCTGCTTCTCTAACCCTGAACTTGGCAAAGTGCGAGCTAGGTAACAGTGGCCTTCCCAATCTCGGCAAAGAGGTCGGCCATGGACAGGTGCGACCTGTTGATGCCCAGGTCTTGGCTATAACTGCATTTCCCGCACCTACCACCAGACGAGAGCTACGCCGCTTTTTAGGGATGGTTGGCTACTACCGTAGTTTCTGTAAAAATTTCTGTGCGGTAGTTGCTCCATTGACCGATTTACTCAGTCCGGCTAGATCGTTTGTGTCGTCTCCTGATTGTGAGGTAGCTTTTAGTACTGCTAAAGCACTCTTACGTAATACCCCTGTACTTGCTGCTCTGGATTTCCCCCAGTAGACTACGGCGCAAAAGGGATTCGTAACACAGAGCCTGCCAATTTATTATTCCAAACAATGTTTTTGAGATAAAATGAGGCAAGCAATGGGAATCTGTTAACCAAAGTATTTTATCTAATAGTGTACTATTTATTATTAAAGATTGGAGAGGAAGGAGAAAGAGTAATTAAGGGGGTAAAAAGAGTGAAGCGAGGAGAGTATGGAAGAGTGTGGTGGAAAGGTAAAGAGAAGTTAAGATGAGGAAGACGAGTGAAGAAAAGAGGAGGAGAAAGATTGGAGGTGGAGGAGAAGAAAAAGTTAAGAGAGTAAGAAGAGTGACACAAGGAGAGTGAAGAAGAGCAGACAGAGGAGGTACAATGGCTCTTTCCAATAAATGGAAATGCCATTTTAATGACATGAGAGAATTTCCATTTATACGCTCAGGTCAAGACGATAGAATGGTTAACTGCACCCTTTGTAATTCCTCTTTTTCAATTGGCAGCGGGGGAAGAAAGGCAGTGGTAGAACATCAACAGACGAAAAAGCATAAAGCCTCTGATTGTCTGTGTTGGTATGCCCTCTGTCACCACATTCTTCCCAAGAAGAATATGATTTAGCTGTGCAGGAGGGTGTCTTTGCATACCACACTATGTGACACAATCATAGTTACAGATCTATGGACAGCACAGCACAACTGACACGGAAGCTTAATGAGCCAAAGTTTACATGTGCTAGGACAAAATGTGAAGCCATAGTGAGTAACGTGTTAGCACCATGGGCAACTACTTTGGTAACACAGGACCTAGACCAGGTTGAATTTGTATCCCTGTCCATTGATGCGTCCAGTCATGGACATGTAAAGCTGCTGACAATAGTTGTCAGATATCGTAAGATATATTATGGCAACACATCTGTGGAAACAAAACTGCTTGATTTTGTTGAATTGAAAGAAGAAACAGCAGAGGAAATTGCAGCTGAGGTCCTGGTGGTCATCCAAAAATGAAAAACAAAGTCGTGGCATTCTCTGCCGACAACACAAATACACAAATAACTTTGGTGGACTGAATAGGCTGGGGAGGGTCAATGTCCATACCAAAGTTAAAAATGCTCTGCAGCGGGAGGTGATTGGCTTAGGTTGTCCTGCCCACATCATTCATAACACGGCCAGAACAGCTTTGGATATGATTCCCCTTGATGTTGAGTACCTGCTCACAAAGATATTTGGATATTTTCACCGTCAGAGTAGAAAGACTGAAGAGCTTTTGTGAGTTTGTTGACCAGTAGTATCATAACATTTTAGGACACAGCAATGTTTGCTGGCTGTCCATGCTCCCTGCTCTAGAAAGAGTGCTGAAAATGAAATCCTTTTTTCTTTCTGAAGACAAATGCCCTGTTGTCCTGCGAACAATGTTCGAAGATCCACTGACTGAACTTTGGCTGGCCTTTGTCCATGGAAACTTGACCGTATTCAGTGACTCAATCAAGATGCTTGGAGGCCAGGACCGCTGTGCTGTGGAGTCAGCTGCAATTCTGAGAAACATTGAGGTAAAATTGACTGCAAGATGTGATGACAACTTCATTCCAGTTTTGGTAAGAGGACTTCTGAGAGAGCTAGAGGAAAATGGAGCAATGTCTAAAGAGGGATTTCTTAAAACATCCCAATCATTCTTCACTATGGATGTGAACTATTTGCAAGCATGGGGAAAGCACACAGGTAATCTAAAAGATTTACATTGTCTCCCCTTTAAAAAGGCAACCTCAGCATGAAGAGATCCAGAAGGCAGCAGGCACACTGCAGGAAAAATGCCCCAATGTGACCATCAATGAGGATGCATTGTTTGACGAGGTTACTGGCCTGCAAGAGTACCTAAAGGGGGGATCGCTTGAAGAATGGAAAACATCTGAGACATCGCTTAGTCAGAGATGGAGCACGGTGGTTACCCACTTCAAACAGAATGACATCCCACACACTAACCTGGCTAGATTAGCGTCTGTTGTCATGTGCTTACCTGGAAGTAATGCACCAGTCGAGTGTTCTTTTTTTTTTTTAACCTTTTCAACTATTCAGGTCAGTTAAGAACAAATTCTTATTTTAAATGATGGCCTAGGAACAGTGGGTTAACTGCCTTGTTCAGGGGCAGAACGACAGATTTTTACCTTGTCAGCTTGGGGATTCGATCTTGCAACCTTTCGGTTACTAGTCCAACGCTCTAACCACTAAGGTGCGTGCGTGCGTAACCTTTATTTAACTAGGTAAATCAGTTAAGAACAAATTCTTATTTACAATGACGGCCAAACCCGGACGATGCTGGGCCAATTGTGCGCTGCCCTATGGGACTCCCAATCACAAACGGATGTGATACAGCCTGGATTCAAACCAGGGACTGTAGTGACGACTCTTGCACTGAGATGCAGTGCCTTAGACCACTGTGTCCGTGTGTGTGTGTGTTAACTATTTAACTATACTAGAATGCTTAAAAGGCCTCTAAAATGTTAAATATCGGTTATCGGTAGCGTTTTTTTTTTTTTGGAAAGGAAAATATCGGATATCGGTATTGGCCAAAAATGTAATATCAGTGCATCACTACAAAAAGCTCAATTGAATACATTTTAAATTCAGGCTGTACCACAACAAAATGTGGAAAAAGGGATGTGAATACTTCCTGAAGCCACTGTATGTGGTACTGAATTATGCTAATGATTTGCATTCTTACTTGGACATTTGCTGAACTTCTTGCTTTATCTTGAGTAAAACTTCAAACTTTTCATTCTAAATGAGTTGGGAAAAATTTGCACAGATGTTTGAGATTGTAACACCACAAGATATAGGCTACCATTAAACTATTATTGGTTTAATAATAATAATAATAATAGAGGTACGACTAAATGTCCCTCTTACCCTCTTCTGGTAATGCCTCTTTTGGTGCCTTGCCTGGAATAGTAACACCTACAGTAATAGGATAGATATATATGTTGTTTTTAAACATGCAGTACAGCCTTTCTGTGTTTTAAAATGACTATTATCAATAATGACTTATTTGCCTATGAGCATCAAGAGCAATACCTTGCTTATCTCTGTGAAGCAACAGAATTAATGTCAGAGAAGAGGGCCTTCACTTCTGTGCTAGATTGTAAAGTTATGGCTACCATAAAATAGACTTATGTATGCCATCAAATTGATTTGTTTATGAGCCTTGCCAGTTAAATAAAGGTTAAATAAATAAAATTGAAATAAACAGATATTTAAGATATCACTGCTTACTTTGTCTGAGAGAGGAGTAACTTTACATTTTCTTTACATATCAGCATTCCCCTTGCTTGCCTGAAAGAAAAATGAAAATGTGTTTATTGGAACAATAGCATATACAATAAAATAGCAGAATATTACACTACTAGGAGGCTTTCAAACTGCATGGAGCATGTTCTCTTTTGGCCAAACTGTTTCTGTAACATCAGACAAAGACCAGCAGAGGACAGTGTTTTCAAGTTTAACCTGTAACTGTTTTTAAAAAGACAACACTGCAGCAAACTGACAAAGTACTATATTTTTCTTTCATATAACGTTAGGCCTATATCATCAGTAGTTAGGCAATGATATGTTGAACTTAATTTCACAAGAGACATAACAGGGTGCATTAGCACAATCAAATAGAGACTGAACTTGCTACCTTTCTGAAAACACATGTTGTAGATGACATGACCACAGTTGGCAACAGCTAGTTTGCAGTCAGGACCAGGGGGGTTGAAGCAGGAGTTACAGCAGATCCAGTAAGACATTTTCTACCGCTAGCTAAGATATTAGCAAAATGTTAATGTTAGGTAGTAAAATTATTAGATAATGATTTCTTGCCCTCAAATCGCACAGATAACACAAAGCAGATTGCTTGCTACCTAGACTAATTTAGCTAGTTAGCGCTAACGTTACCTAGCTGCCCCGGTAACGTTACAGCTATCTACTCAAAGTAATGGATATTTTATTGAAGACAGATCAACATCTGACTTACATAATGGCCTTTTGTTTCTCTGTGGAATTAGCAAGCTTTCACAAGTCTTTCCGTGTCGTTTTACTGGCTTTAGCTAGCTATAAGCTAGCTTCAGATTTTCGGTTTGTTTGGCTGTCATCATTGACGTTTTGGGGCAAAAATATAGATTTATATTTCTATCAACATTTTTTAAATATATAAGTAGTGAGTCACAATCAAAAAATGTTGTGCAAATGTAGAATGCAACTTTTTAATAAAATTCAGTCTGTAAATATGCCATATAGTTAAACAAACATATGTCAATATCCAAAAGCAAATTAGTCATCATTAACAAAAACAAATTCAACACAACAGTAGTCAAATATGTTTTTGTGAGTATGACAACATTTGTGACTCCACAGATTACATTTGTGACCTACATTTTACATATTTGTGGCTTGCATTACATTTGTGAGTTGACTTCCATTTGTGAGTTGCTTCACATATTGAATGGCATCATATATTTGTAAGTTAAGTTTTACAGATCAGTTTATGCAGATATACCATACGGAATCCAGAGTAGTACATCCTCAGTTTTAATAAAAATGAGATGAAAGTGAATAGATCACAATTACCCTTTCCTCCTTTCCTATATTAATTTCCTCCTTTCCTAGCTTGCTTACCTTGATCCCTTTCCTTCCGTTCCTCCCGTCCTTTGCTTTCCTAGCTTTCTTCCCTCCTATCCTTTCTAACTCCTTTCCAAATTCAAATTCAAATTCAAGCTGCTTTATTGGCATGAAAAACATTGTGTCAATATTGCCAAAGCAACAATGTATACAATATACATTGTAATAAAATTATAAACAATAACAAATAATAATATAAAATGGTAGTAAATAATAATACAAAATTAAATACAAAAATAATAACAATAAAATGGTAACAGTCAATAGTAGAAATGTAATTAATATAAACATCTAAATAAATCTTTAAATCTTTAATAAGCTAAATCTTTCCTCTGACCTTAGCTTCCTATCCTCCATTCCTTGCTCCCTTTCCATTCCTTGCTCCATTTCTCTCTTCCTTTCCTTGCTATCTCTCCTTCCCTGGCTTCATCTCCTCCATTCCTAGTTCCCTTTCCTTTCCTCCTTTGCTTTCTCACAACTCACAAATGTAATGCAGTCACAAATAAGTAAGATGCGAGTCACAAATGTTGACATTCACAAAAACATATTTTTGACCACTGTTGTGTTTGCAAATTAAGAAATATGTTTCTAAATTATGCTGTGTTAACCAGAGAATTTTTTTTTGCATTTATTTGCTATTCATAATTTTGTTTTTGTTAATGATGACTCGTTTGCTTTTGGATCATGTCATACACTACCGTTCAAAAGTTTGGGGTCACTTAGAAATTTCCTTATTTTGTAAAGAAAAGCTATTATTTTGTCCATTTAAAATCACATCAAATGGATCAGAAAAACAGCGTAGATGTTGTTCATGTTGTAAATGACTATTGTAGCTGGAAATGGCTGATTTTCATTGGAAAATCTACCATCACTCCTGTGTTCCAATGGCACATTGTGTTTGCTAATCCAAGTTTATTGATCATTAGAAAACCCTTTTGCAATTATGTTAGCACTGCTGGAAACTGCTGTTCTGATTTAAAGAAGCAATAAAACTGGCCTTAGACTATTTGAGTATATGGAGCATCCGCATTTGTGGGTTTGATTACAGGCTCAAAATGTCCAGAAACAAAGAACTTTCTTCTGAAAGTCATCAGTCTATTCTTGTTCTGAGAAATGAAGGCTATTCCATGCAAGAAATTGCCAAGAAACTGAAGATCTCGTACAATGCTGTGCACTACTCCCTTCACAGAACAGTGCAAACTGGCTCTAACCAGAATAGAAAGAGGAGGGGGAGGCCCCGGTGCACAACAGAGTAAGAGGATATTAGTGTCTAGTTTGAGAAATAGATGCCTCACAACTCCTTAACTGGCAGCTTATTAAATAGTACCCGCAAAACACCAGTCTCAACGTCAACAGTGAAGAGGCGACTCCGGGATGCTGGCCTACTAGGCAGAGTTGCAAAGAAAAAGCCATATCTCAGACTGGCCAATAAAAATAAAAGATTAAGATGGGCAAAATAACAGACAGTGGAACATTGCCTAGAAGGCCAGCATCCCGGAGTCGCCTCTTTACTGTTGACGTTGAGACTGTTAGCACAGTTTTCAGCTGTGCTAACATAATTGCAAATGGGTTTTCTAATGATCAATTAGCCTTTTAAAATGAACTTTAATTATCTAACACAAAAAAATGAATGTCTGTTATAATTAATAGAAATTACAGTCAAGTAATAATAATAATACAAAATAGCATAGGTGTGTAAGATTAAACAAAACACATTTTTATTAATCCATACATTGTCTCAAGAAGAATGTACAGTAAAATAGATGCATCAGCACTGATGTAAGTCTAGTTTTGGAATAGCTGTTGACTCTAGTGGCCACTTTGCATTTTACTGCAAGACATAAATCCTGCCCTAAAGCCAAGCATATCAAACCAACTTCTTTGCAATCAAGAAGTCTTTCAGTCTTTTGATTTGCCAAAATCCAACTGATAGTAGAACGGAAGTCTGCACAACAGCCCACCACAAAACTTTCCCATTGGTTTCTTCACTGATCTGACGGAAAGTCTCCTCTCTTTCCTGTGAATTAAAAAAGTAGTGGTGGATAGTTCATTTTGGACCGTTCTTAGTTGAATAGGGCAGGCATAGTAGCTCAATGCAATATTTGTTGTCTTCATCAAACAATGTTCTGATCAAAATACTAGTCTGCTTTGTTCTGGTGCTTGAATTTTTTAAAATGACTCTTTCATAAAGTGTTTGTTTGTGATTATTTCCTGTGTGTAATACTTTGCATTGTTGACAAGACTGTAGGGTTTACCCTCTGGAAGTCTTGCTGCCTGGTGATGTATAGGATCTGGTCCCTCAGGTGCTCCAGGCTGTACTCCATGGTCTGGACTGTGTCCTTGTGTCTCTCAACACTGGGGTCAATGGAGTGCTCTCCCATCTGAACATCAAAATGAATCCTCTGTGATGGAGATATCAGAACATTGTTCAGTAATGGTTATGGAGCAGCAACAGCACTTACACAAATGACTGATGATTGGCTGGGAGAAATTGATGATAAAATGATTGTGGGGGCTGTCTTGTTAGACTTCAGTGCAGCTTTTGACATTATCGATCATAGTCTGCTGCTGGAAAAACATATGTGTTATGGCTTTACAACCCCTGCTATAATGTGGATAAAGAGTTACTTATCCAACAGATCACAGAGGTTGTTCTTTAATGGAAGCCTCTCAAACATAATCCAGGTAGAATCAGGAATTCCCCAGGGTAGCTGTTTAGGCCCCTTGCTTTTTTTCAATCTTTACTAACGACATGCCACTGACTTAGAGTAAAGCCAGAGTGTATATTGAGCAAGTCATGGTCAAAGCATATTGATACAACAATAGCTAAGATGGGGAGAAGTCTGTCCATAATAAAGTGCTGCTCTGCCTTATTAAAACTATCAACAAGGCAGGTCCTATAAGCCCTAGTTTTGTCACACCTTGACTACTGTTCAGTCATGTGGTCAGGTGCCACAAAAAATGAAAATTGCAATTGGCTCAGAACAGGGCAGCACGGCTGGCCCTTGGATGTACACAGGGAGCTAATATTAATAATATGCATTTCAATCTCTCCTGGCTCAAAGTGGAGGAGAGATTGACTTCATAACTACTTGCATTTATGAGAGGTATTGACAATTTGAATGCACCGTGCTGTCTGTTTAACATACTGGCACACAGCTCGGACACCCATGCATACCCTACAAGACATGCTACAAGAGGTCTCTTCACAGTCCCCAAGTCCAGAACAGACTATGGGAGGCGCACAGTACTACATAGAGTTATGTCTACATGGAACTCTATTCCACATCAACTGATGCAAGCAGTAAAATTGTATTTAAAAAACAAATAAAAAACACCTTAAGGAACAGCTGGGTCTGTGAAGCAAAGAAAACATAGGCACAGACGCATGCATACACACATGATAACATACGCACTATAGACACACACAGATTTAGAACTGTTGATATGTGTTGGAGTAGGGGCCTGAGTGTGTTGTAAAATCTGTGAATGTACTGTAATGTTTTTAAAATGGTATAAACGGCCTTAATTCTGCCTTGGCAGCAGCTAGTGGGATCCATAATAAATACAAACACAGTCCAGCAGACTCAGTGCATTCAAAGTATAAGTGTGGATGAACTCACCAGCCTTTCACCGGCGAAAACTGAAAACCTTGTTGAGTTGGACTGCATGCACAACCAATGCGGGCCAGAAGCGTGGGATGTGAATGTGAATTTTCCAAATCTGCCATATCTTTTTTTCATCAGTATCTGGAACCAAAGAGGAGAAAAAGATGAGTATGTTCTCTCTGTTTAAGAATGGTTTTATGGAATCAGGACAAGCAAACATATGTTTTTGCTCTGTAAACCTACGTACATCATGGTTTGGATCTCGCACAGTGATAGTGAGGCCAAGATGAGGGGAGTT
Source organism: Hucho hucho (assembly GCA_003317085.1). NCBI lineage: Eukaryota > Metazoa > Chordata > Actinopteri > Salmoniformes > Salmonidae > Hucho > Hucho hucho. The sequence continues at coordinate 583,512 of QNTS01000644.1, forward strand.
AAGGTTATTTTTTGCATTCCAATTCTCCAAAAGAAAATAACCTGAGAAAAACACAACACCGACAGTATAAGGCAATATTCTAAGTGTTTTATTACAACTCAGTGTGCTTTAGATTGCTTGGGGTAAACCATTATTACATAAACAGTAGAGAGGATTTAGCAAATTAAGCCTGAACCTCTCCAGATGTAAATACTACTAGAATATCTAACAAATGTCATATGCCTCCTGGATGACTTCATCATGATCTCTGCTAATCCATTGACCTTTTTTGTTTTTTTCTGATAGGTGGCTGAGATACAGCACAGTGAAATTCAACCATGCAGAACAGTGTCCTCTTTTCCAACTGCCCATAGAACTCACCTGTGACCAGCATGTCGCCTGGAATCTCCTCGATGAGGCATTTCTCCTCCTGCTCACCCAGATCAAAGTACATAGCAGCCGTCAGCACCAGGTAACACAGCATCCACAGCCCATTGCCCCTCACAATCATTTTGACATACAAGATGTGACAAACTTAAATTAATATAATGAGCCTTATGGTTGCTCGTGTGCAGGCGACTCTGGTGTGAAAACTGACATCTGCTGTTGCTGCGACTGACCATCCAAACTGTGAGTTTGAGGGGGTACCCAAGGCCAACAGAGAAACTGATAGGCCTGGCCAGTAGTAGAAGCCTACATGTATTGATAAAGAAACATGAAATAGTTCACTTATTAACTAATGTTCACTGTACCATCGTGAAACCTACTCGCAAAGCATCTGCAAAGACTGTCATCCATCAAAAGCCAAGAACCTGTCTTTCTCTTTTTCCTGTTACTTTTCCCAGTAGATTTGTCAGTTGTCATTGGTTTGAATTAAGACCAACTTGAGAAACAACCAGGAATATATATGAAGCAGAAGCCACCAATGGCCAAGATGTAGGTTATGATTGCTATTGCTTAGCATTTCTGGAGTCTATTTATTTCTCTGGTTTTCTGTAGCTTATGGGTTTTCTAGGAAATAGCTAATTTGTGCTACATTGTAATTCACACTTTGTCATTATCTTATCATGGGACATGGCTTGATATAGTATGTCAGGTATGACTTATGAAAGCTTTGGCATATATAGCAAATGACGTCACTGAGTAACAAAGCTTTTCATGAAAGGGACACTTCTTTGAGATCTGTGTGTTTCATAGCCCTATTTTATGCTGTGGTGTATCATTTACTTTGTTCATTGTATGTTATATTTTAGCTTTACAACAATCAAAAATAAAATTACAATCGGCTTACATGTATTTACAGTTTTTTGGACTTACAGTGGGGCAAAAAAGTATTTAGTCAGCCACCAATTGTGCAAGTTCTCCAACTTAAAAAGATGAGAGAGGCCTGTAATTTTCATCATAGGTACACTTCAACTATGACAGACGAAATGAGAAAAAGAATTCCAGAAAATCACATTGTAGGATTTTTAATTTATTTATTTGCAAATTATGGTGGAAAATAAGTATTTGGTCAATAACAAAAGTTTATCTCAATACTTTGTTATATGCCCTTTGTTGGCAATGACAGAGGTCAAACGTTTTCTGTAAGTCTTCACAAGGTTTTCACACACTGTTGCTGGTATTTTGGCCCATTCCTCCATGCAGATCTCCTCTAGAGCAGTGATGTTTTGGGGCTGTCGCTGGGCAACACGGACTTTCAACTCCCTCCAAAGATTTTCTATGGGGTTGAGATCTGGAGACTGGCTAGGCCACTCCAGGACCTTGAAATGCTTCTTACGAAGCCACTCCTTCGTTGCCCGGGCGGTGTGTTTGGGATCATTGTCATGNAAAAATCCCAGAACCACACGGGGGGACCTAGTGAATGACCTGCAGAGAGCTGGGACCAAAGTAACAAAGCCTACCATCAGTAACACACTACGCCGCCAGGGACTCAAATCCTGCAGTGCCAGACGTGTCCCCCTGCTTAAGCCAGTACATGTTCAGGCCCGTCTGAAGTTTGCTAGAGAGCATTTGGATGATCCAGATGAGGATTGGGAGAATGTCATATGGTCAGATGAAACCAAAATAGAACTTTTTGGTAAAAACTCAACTCGTCGTGTTTGGAGGACAAAGAATGCTGAGTTGCATCCAAAGAACACCATACCTACTGTGAAGCATGGGGGTGGAAACATCATGCTTTGGGGCTGTTTTTCTGCAAAGGGACCAGGACGACTGATCCGTGTAAAGGAAAGAATGAATGGGGCCATGTATCGTGAGATTTTGAGTGAAAACCTCCTTCCATCAGCAAGGGCATTGAAGATGAAACGTGGCTGGGTCTTTCAGCATGACAATGATCCCAAACACACCGCCCGGGCAACGAAGGAGTGGCTTCGTAAGAAGCATTTCAAGGTCCTGGAGTGGCCTAGCCAGTCTCCAGATCTCAACCCCATAGAAAATCTTTGGAGGGAGTTGAAAGTCCGTGTTGCCCAGCGACAGCCCCAAAACATCACTGCTCTAGAGGAGATCTGCATGGAGGAATGGGCCAAAATACCAGCAACAGTGTGTGAAAACCTTGTGAAGACTTACAGAAAACGTTTGACCTCTGTCATTGCCAACAAAGGGCATATAACAAAGTATTGAGATAAACTTTTGTTATTGACCAAATACTTATTTTCCACCATAATTTGCAAATAAATAAATTAAAAATCCTACAATGTGATTTTCTGGAATTCTTTTTCTCATTTCGTCTGTCATAGTTGAAGTGTACCTATGATGAAAATTACAGGCCTCTCTCATCTTTTTAAGTGAGAGAACTTGCACAATTGGTGGCTGACTAAATACTTTTTTGCCCCACTGTACATACAGACACACAAATTCATTTAGCAATTTCTCTCTGATTACCTCAATGGCACGATCGAGTATGGTATTTCTACTGCTTGATACTGTACAGTACAGGTCAAAATCCTGTAAATAAATATATTCTCTGTAGTAGAGATCATCATGGAAAACAATGCTTTATCTGTAAACACTTCAATGCACTTTTAGCACACTGCACAATGTTTAGGACAGTAGTTGTAATTGATCTGCATCTTATAATGCAATTCTGAACTCGTATCTGGTCTATTGCAAGTAATGGATCCATTGAAGCACCATGATTTCCCTGTTCTCTTAAGTTTTGGCAACTCTTGGGCTTGACTGCCTTATCTATAAGGCATCTAGCTCTCTGTAGCCGACGTGAGTAAGACCTTTAAACAGGTCAACATACACAAGGCTGCGGGGCCAGACGGATTACCAGGACGTGTGCTCCGGGCATGTGCTGACCAACTGGCAGGTGTCTTCACTGACATGTCCCTGATTTGAGTCTGTAATACCAACATGTTTCAAGCATACCACCATAGTCCCTGTGCCCAAGAACACAAAGGCAACCTGATAAATGACTACAGACCCGTGGCACTCACGTCCGTAGCCATTAAGTGCTTTGAAAGGCTAATAATGGCTCACATCAACACCATTGTCCCAGAAACCCTAGACCCACTCCAATTTGCATACAGCCCAAACAGATCCACAGATGATGAAATCTCTATTGCACTCCACACTGCCCCTTCCCACCTGGACAAAAGGAACACCTACGTGAGAATGCTATTCATTGACTACAGCTCAGCGTTCAACACCATAGAGCCCTCAAAGCTCATCACTAAGCTAAGGATCCTGGGGCTAAACACCTCCCTCTGCAACTGGATCCTGGACTTCCTGACGGGCCGCCCCCAGGTGGTGAGGGTAGGTAGCAACACATCTGCCACGCTGATCCTCAACACTGGAGCCCCCCCAGGGGTGCGTGCTCAGTCCCCTCCTGTACTCCCTGTTAATCCATGACTGCATGGCCAGGCACGACTAAAACGCCATCATTAAGTTTGCAGACGACACAACAGTGGTAGGCCTGATCAACGACGAGACAGCCTATAGGGAGGAGGTCAGAGACCTGGCCGGGTGGTGCCAGAATAACAACCTAAACCTCAACGTAACCAAGACTAAGAAGATGATTGTTGATTACAGGAAAAGGAGGACCGAGCACGCCCCCCATTCTCATCGACGGGGCTGTAGTGGAGCAGGTTGAGAGCTTCAAGTTCCTTGGTGTCCACATCACCAACAAACTAGAATGGTCCAAACACACCAAGACAGTCGTGAAGAGGGCACGACAAAGCCCATTCCCCCTCAGGAAACTAAAAAGATTTGGCATGGGTCCTGACATCCACAAAAGAGGTTCTACAGCTGCAACTTTGAGAGCATCCTGACTGGTTGCATCACTGCCTGGTACTGCAATTGCTCGGCCTCCGACCGCAAGGCACTACAGTGCGTACGGCCCAGTATATCACAGGGGCTAAGCTGCTTGCCATCCAGGACCTCTACATCCTAAAAACTGTCAAAGACCCCAGCCACCCCAGTCAGACTGTTCTCTCTACTACCGCATGTCAGGCGGTACCGGAGTGCCAAGTCTAGGACAAAAAGGCTTCTCAACAGTTTTTACCCCCAAGCCATAAGACTCCTGAACAGGTAATCAAATGGCTACCCAGACTATTTGCACTGTGTGCCCCCCCCAACCCCTCTTTTACGCTGCTGCTACTCTCTGTTTATCATATATGCATAGTCACTAACTATACATTCATGTACATACTACCTCAGTTGGCCCGACCAACCAGTGCTTCCGCACATTGGCTAACCGGGCTATCTGCATTTTGTCCCGCCACCCACCACCCGCCAACCCCTCTTTTACGCTACTGCTACTTTCTGTTCATCATATATGCATAGTCACTTTAACCATATCTACATGTACATACTACCTCAATCAGCCTGACTAACCGGTGTCCGTATATTGCCTTGCTACAGTATATAGCCTTGCTACTGTTATTTTTCACTGTCTTTTTACTGGTGTTTTTATTTTTTACTTACCTATTGTTCACCTAATACCATTTTTGCACTATTGGTTAGAGCCTGTAAGTAAGCATTTCACTGTAAGGTTTACACCTGTTGTATTCGGGGCGCACGTGACAAACAAAGTTTGATTTGATCTGATCTAACTTAAGAAGGATTCATTTTACATTTGCAGACTAATGGCTAGCTACCACAGATAACCCAATGGCGTAGGGGAACATCAATCACAAGGAGGAACTAGGCCTATGGGGAAAGTTTCAAGACAACCTCTTCATTCCTCTGGCTTCACAATAATTGCCCCATTTATAAATCTTTCCCAGTCAGTTGTGGCTGGTGCCACTTTAAATTGAAGGACATGCTCATAGTAATGTCTGGAATGGAGTTAATGGAACGGCATCAAAAACATGGTTTCCAAGTGTTTGATACCATTCCATCTATTCCATTCCAGCCATTACTATGAGCATTCCTCCCTTCACCACCCTCCTCTGTTCCCAGTGAATACACTAGGAGGCCCAGAGAGAAAAGGGTCTATCTTTAAAGCTTGGGCTTCTCCAGTGGAGATGACGGACGTATCTTTCGTTGTCTTTGTCGTCTTGCATGGCCTCTTCTTTTCTGTTTCTTACTCTTGCCAGCCAGTCATAAGCAGTTGTTAGAGATGCATTTCTTCTCCTCTTCCAGTGGGCGGCAGACTACCCCATTGTTAGCTGGTTGTAGGTGGATGTAGCGTGTTCTGTTGCACACACCTGAGTCTCCGCATTTTCCTTTGCACAAGCCCCAGGGTGACCATACAGACATCTAGCAGTATCCATGAAGACATTATTTTAGCAAACACTTAAATTGCAAGAGACCAGATACAAGAGAACTGGAACACTTGAGCATGCAGCAAGCAGTAAGGGGTGATATGATTTCAGTGAGCCTTCTTCCAGCCAAGCTCTAGGGCCTCTTTGTGTGTGTGTGTGTGTGTGTGTGTGTGTGTGTGTGTGTGGTGGTCTGTTAGAGTTATAGCATGCCACACACGTTAAAGCATGCCACACACAGATATGCCCTCAGGAATAGGCTAAAAGGACTGATTCAGCTAAGCCACCCAACACCATTTCATATAAAAGGGAAGACTTGATTTATTGGCTGATACTAAACTTTAAGTTCATTTGCTGAAAAACAGATCAAATATTTATATAATATTTCCAAGTGCTATGTAAAATATAGCTGTAATACTGGAGAAAACATGACATGTTTGGTATACATTAGGAACTCCTGTTTGGTATACTCAGTGTACAGTATACTCAGTGTATGCTTTTGTGTATCGAAAGCACTAATGTAGCTGTTCATTCCTGGCTAATGAGGCTATACTGCAGTTTAAGTCTGGATGGACTTTTATTGAATAATTAAATTAGAATAACTTGACTTTGTTTTTTTAAATCATGTGATTTGCCAAGCCCCCACCTACAAAGTTATGACCTTGTAAAATGTTTATCTATCACAGATTGAGGCTTTTTGGATAACTAGAAAAGCAGAAGGATGGAACATGGAAATAAAAGCGAGGCTGGAGTTGACATCTTATTTTGGTTCCATTACAAACACTCCGAACGTGCTGAGTGTCAGGAAACTTCCAATGCCTTTGGCCGCCTTTATCCTGTTTGTTGCCTGGTTGCTATGGGTTGCTATGGGTTCAGACGACCAGCTGTTGCACAATGGATCCGATTTACTACAGATTTCCTCTTTATGTTTTGCCAGATGGCCAGCACCAATTCTTTGCTCTCTCCTTTCATGTTAACAGTGCTACATTTGAGAAATCTTGCATCACAAGATTTATTATGGTTTTTCTTTTTCGATCAGAGGGGTAGGATTGGAAGATATCCAATGTGTCTTGATTACTTATGAGAGAATCTTCAATCTCATTGCCAGTCTGGTTGAACTGGGTGGGCTCCATTGGTATGCTGAAGATCTGGTTGCTGTTGATCTTTGTCAGGGTGACCTTGCCCATGGGGGGCAGATTCTTCAGACAGTGGTAATAGAAGGAGTTGGCATGATGGCTTGGAGAAAATGACGTTATCTGGAAAGAACAAAATCAAGTTGTTGTCAAAATCACTTCTGGTATTGATTACCGAAGCTGATATTATCACTATCATACAGTACCAACATGATGATGAACCATGGGCTCTTTTAGATTTTCCTGTGTGACTTTGTCCTGAGGAATGGTCTCAAAGTTGGGAGAGGAAAAGGTGAAGCCACTGTCAGTGCCTGCATCGTAGGGGTACAGCTCCAGTGTAATGCTCTCTTTCCAATGGTCTCCTTCACGAAGGTTAAAGCTGTCTACTCCCAGGAACCAGTCTGGGCTGGGAACTATCCGCACTACGGACAGCTGGGGAGAGAGAAAGGAGTAGTATGGGTTATGTGGATGTTTCTAGTAGTTTTCCTAACAGTAAACTCAAATGTTGTGAGAAAGTTGAAGGATCAGCAATCTCAATCTGCACTGCATTAATCCTTGCTCTCTTGTCTTTCCAGAGCTTTCCTCACCTAAAGTTCCAACAGAGCGTTCCAACAGTAAGAGTTTTCTTTGCTGACATAGTTATGCATCTTTCATTGGATACCTGGAGGGCAATAATAAGAAACTTTAACTGGTCCCAAATGCAGACACTGAATGCTGTTTTTTATAGTTGTTAGCTTTGGGACATATACATGAGAGTTGTCAAATAAACAGCAAAACTGAATCTTAGGTATAACTACTGGGACACTCTTAAAAACCTTTTAAATTAAAAGTTGGCACAACATTTTGAATATTTGTGTAGGCTTAACATCTCTATATAAGAGATGTAAGAGTAATCTCTATGACAGTATACTTAATTTCTGGCATAGTCTCGAAAAGACAAACCTTGAGAAAGGTTCTTCCAAGTAAACAGGTGCACATTGAGAAATTAATATTAGATAGATAGACATTGAGAAAGGTATATTAGATAGATATTATGAGATGTATTTGGACAGTGACACAATTTGCATCATGTTGGCTCTGTAATCCACCACATTGGATTTGAAAGGAAACAATCAAGATGTGCTTTAAGTGTATACTTTCATTTTTAATTTAAGGGTTTTGTGAAAATGATTGTATGAACCGTGTAGGAATTACAACCATTTTTATACATAACCCCCCAATTTTAGGGGCTCAAAAGTAATTGGGCAAATTAACAATCATAAATTAAATTGTGAGCTGTCTTCAGTTCCTGCTTGTTCTTGGGGCGTTTTGCCTTCAGCAAGTGAAATGAATGCTCAATTGGATTCAAGTCCGGTGATTAACATGGCCATTGCAGAACATTCATTCCACTTCTTTGCCTTGAAAAAGTATTGGGTTGGTTTCGCAGTATGCTTTAAGTCATTGTCCATCTGCACTGTGAAGCGCCGTCCAATGAGTTTTGAAGCATTTGGTTGAATCTGAGCAGATAATATAGCCCTAAACACTTCTAAATTAATCCTGCTACTTTTGTCAGCAATCACATCATCAATAAATAAAAGGAAACCAGTTCCATTGGCAGCCATACATGCACGCACCATAACACTACCTCCAACATGCTTCACAGATGAGGTTGTATGCTTCGGATCATGAGCAGTTCCTTCCCTTCTCCATAGTCTTCTCTTACCATCATTCTGGTACAAGTTGATCTTTGTCTCATCTGTCCATAGGATGTTGTTCCGGAACTGTACAGGCTTTTTTAGATGTTTTTTTGACAAACTCTAATCTGGTCTTCCTGTTTTTGAGGCTTACCAATGGTTTACATCTTGTGGTAAACCCTCTCTATTTACTCTGGTGAAGTCTTCTCTTGACTGTTGACTTTGACACAGATATGCCTACCTCCTGGAGTGTGTTCTTGATCTGGCCAACTGTTGTGAAGGGGTTTTTCTTCACCAGGGAAAGAATTCTGCTGTCGCCCACCACAGTTGTTTTCCGTGGTCTTTTGGGCCTTTTGGTGTTCCTGAGCTCACCAGTGCAATTTGATTTGGATGTAAATACCTTCAAATTAAAGCTGAAAGTTTGCACTGGAGTGGAGAACAGCACACTCTGGATGTTTTCCGCAGCCGCCGCCTCCTCCTCCAGGCCTCGCCCTTCTCAGAGAACTCCCTTACCCTGTTTCTGGCAAACTCATTTTCGCTGCCAGATATGATAGTCTCAACTGTGGGTCACCCCTGGAATGGAGGAATCACACATTGCAATATATTACATTTGTCTAGCTCTTCATTGGCAGCTCAGAATGTACAGTATTTGAGGGGTCTACGTTTCAGGCACACTGTAACCTAATAGTAATGGCAATTCATTGGATTCATATCGCACTTTTCCATGTGCTCAAAGGGTTATAAATTGTAGGGGAAAGGGGACATCTGCAATGCATGTCTACTACCATAAATTTACCAGGTGCATGTCTACCATCATACATTTACCAGATGTCTACACTTTCAGAAAAAAATGTGCTATTTAGAATCTTAAAGGGTTCTTCAGCTGTCCCCATATGATAACCCTTTGAAGAACACTTTTTGGTTGCAGGTAGAACCCTTTTGGGTTCCGTGTTAGAACCCTTCTACATGGAACCTTAAAGGGTTCTAACTGGAAGCAAAAAGGGTTCTTCTATGGGGACCTTTTTAGAACACTTTTTTTCTACGAGTGTATAGTTTTTTTGTCACACCATGTTTTACTCATGAATATAGGAATCTATTACAGTATAGGAACATAAGGAGACTTACATCACCTCTGGAGGAGCACAAGCTAATAAGAGTATTTGACTTACCAATGAGTGGGGACCACTGGGCAGGGGGGCGATAGATGGGGTACTGCTTGGGGAAGGCATTCTGGCTCCACTTTCCTGAAAATGTCAGGCTGTACTTGGCATTGGCGTCCACCGTGTACACCGGGTCTATGGTCACAGACATGGTCAGGGTCAGGCTGGCTAGCCAGTGCACCACACTGCTAGTGCTGCACAAGTTCTTCACTCTTTGCTATTATTAGGTTATCATTCTCAGAGTAAAACACTCAATGGACATTGAAAGCTTAACCAAGTTTATTCTGCCCAGAGGGTAAATACAGCTGCATTTAGAGAAAAACATTTCCCACCACCACAAGTGTATATATACTCAAATTTTGGCACTCCTTCTCTCCAATCCTTACATAGTCTTCCTGTCGAACCATGAAATAAGTGATAGGGTTATAAACCATTGTTTCTCCCTTAAGGGGATCTGACCTGACCTCAACCCCCTTGATGCCTAATCCCAAAGATCTCCACCCGTATCCCTTATAGCAATCCTGTGACTTCCTCCCGTCCACCCAACACATTCCAAAGCCATATGGCTTCTATAGATAACCATTAACTTCTAATGTGAAAACCAGTCTCTATCACTCCTTAGATACTATACTTCTGAGTATAACAATGTTCCACGTTTAACCCAGAATCTAACAATATAGGCAATTTTTTGTATTTAATCCATTTTAGAATAAGGTTGTAATGTAACAAAATTTGGAAAAAGGGGTCTGAATCCTTCCCGAATGCACAGTATCCTACATTTTTATAACCTTAATTTGTATTTATATCACTAAATTAATTGTGTTAGTCCATGTAAATCAGAATATCAGACCATCTGTGTCTATGTATCAACATTTTTTCTCCCACTTGTATGTGTGAGAATCCTCTCACCCTCCCATGATGTGTCTCTCCCCTGGAACACAGGAGGTTCTCCCTCCATTGACCCACTAAGTGAGAGCCCTCTGGTATTCCCATTATCCAACTCTCCCACCACGGGAGTAATCTGACTACCGGCCGGAGGTATAAAGGACATGATTTACAGGGCCTCTACCAAAATAAAATTGGCGATTTGTTTTCCAGCATGGGTAGCCCTTTTCACAGGGTGCTTTGCCCTATCAAACGTTAGTTTGACATATAGGCCTTTGGCTCTGACACAATGCAGTTCAATTACATTTTTTTATAGTGCAAAATGTATTTCCTCGGCAGGACTTGAAAACAGTAAATACATTTCAGCATTGTCAAGTGTGTTTTGTTTACAGGCCACTTCCCAGTTGGACCTGGACAATCTATAGAACCAGACATCAAGATGATATGATCATGTGTGGGAACCACATGCGCCAAGCATGAAATCTGACAAAATGTAAAGCCATTGTAGTATAATAGACTGTAGTAAGATGGAGCTTGTAATGCAGACTAACAAAGTCCTGAGTCTGACAGATGACACAGCTGGTCACATTTGTTTCCGTGAACTGGATTTGGTCAATTGATGCCTATGGGTTGTTGGGATCATTGCAGAAAGAAGGTCAAAAAGGGTGAAAGGCAATGGTAACAGAAGTGTAACAGTTGTTCCTTGCCAGAGAGTTCAGATTAATTCCCATGTCTGTTGTATTATATTTGTCAGAAGACAAGAAGAAACTATCACCCGCATGCCCTGGGCAACACATTGTTTTAGATAACAGGATTTGCCTATAGCAGATTATGGAGTCTATATCATTGTTTTCAGCAGGGGGCCAAAAGTTGGAATTGTGGTGGGCTGCGTTTCCACCTGTCCTTCCTTCCAAATCTATCAGATAACAGGATTTGGAGAATATGGAATCAGTGGAATCTACAGTTGAAGTCGGAAGTTTACATACACTTAGGTTGGAGTCATTAAAACTCGTTTTTCAACCACTCCACAAATTTCTTGTTAACAAACTATGGTTTTGGCAAGTCGGTTAGGACATCTACTTTGTGCATGACACAAGTCATTTTTCCAACAATTGTTTACAGACAGATTATTTCACTTATAATTCACTGTATCACAATTCCAGTGGGTCAGAAGTTTACTTACACTAAGTTGACTGTGCCTTCAAGCAGCTTGGAAAAGTCCAGAAAATGATGTCATGGCTTTAGAAGCTTCTGATAGGCTAATTGACATAATTTCTGTCAATTGGAGGTGTACCTGTGGATGTATTTCAAGGCCTACCTTCAAACTCAGTGCCTCTTTGCTTGACATCATGGGAAAATCAAAAGAAATCAGCCAAGAGCTCAGAAAAACAATTGTGGACCTCCACAAGTCTGGTTCATCCTTGGGAGCAATTTCCAAATGCCTGAGGGTGCCACGTTCATCTGTACAAACAATAGTACGCAAGTATAAACACCATGGGACCACGCAGCCGTCATACCGCATACTGTCTCCTAGAGATGAATGTACTTTGGTGCGAAAAGTGCAAATCAATCCCAGAACAACAGCAAAGGACCTTGCAAAGATGCTGGAGGAAACAGGTACAAAAGTATCTATATCCACAGTAAAACGAGTCCTATATCGACATAACCTGAAAGGCCGCTCAGCAAGGAAGAAGCCACTGCTCCAAAACCACCAGTTTGCAAGTGCACATAGGGGAAAAGATCGTACTTTGTGGAGAAATGTCCTCTGGTCTGATGAAACAAAAATAGAACTGTTTGGCCATAATGACCATTGTTATGTTTGTGGGAAAAAGGGGGAGGCTTGCAAGCTGAAGAACACCATCCCAATCGTGAAGCATGGGGGTGGCAGCATCATGTTGTGGGGGTACTTTGCTGCAGGAGGGACTGGTGCACTTCACAAAATAGATGGCATTGTGAAGGAGGAAAATTATGTGGATATATTGAAGCAACATCTCAAAACATCAGTCAGGAAGTTAAAGCTTGGTCGCAAATGGGTCTTCCAAATGGACATTGACCCCAAGCAAACTTCCAAAGTTGTGGCAAAATGGCTTAAGGACAACAAAGTCAAGGAATTGGAGTGGCAATCACAAAGACCTGACCTCAATCCTATAGAAAATGTGTGGTCAGAACTGAAAAAGCGTGTGCGAACAAGGAGGCCTACAAACCTGACTCAGTTACACCAGCTCTGTCAGGAGGAAAATTCACCCAACTTATTGTGGAAAGCTAGTGGAAGGCTACCCGAAACGTTTGACCCAAGTTAAACAATTTTAAAGGCAATGCTACCAAATACTAATTGAGTGTATGTAAACTTCTGACCCACTGGGATTGTGATGAAAGAAATAAGAGCTGAAATATATCATTCTCTCTACTATTATTCTGACATTTCTCATTCTTAAAATAAAGTGACAATCCTAACTGACCTAAGACAGGGAAATTTTACTAGGATTAAATGTCAGGAATTGTGAAAAACTGAGTTTAAATGTATTTGGCTAAGGTGTATGCAAACTTCCGACATCAACTGTATATTCCTTTGTTCAGCAGGGTGCCAAAAGACATTGTGGTGGTGGAGTTTTGTGTGGTGTATTACAGGAAGAAGGCTCTAGCATATTTCTCACCACACACCCTAACTGACCTTTAAGAATTACAGAGATCTATCTTTGCCCATTTTTATATATATATATATATATATATTTTCAATATGTAAAATTAAAACAGTTGCAAATTATGCTGGCATTAAGAGAAAGGTCACCCAGTTGGCCTGGTTCACAAGCATACAGTATACCATTCACTAGTTAAACACATCCAGCTTTCAGAGTGGTGCACTCACTGATACACAATTCTGTCGATTCTTGAAATGCTTTATACATCTATTGCTTTGCTTTCACTTCTCTCTCTTCTCCTCTTGCCATGATGGTTTTAAGTTCCCTCTTGCTTTTCCTATTTATGTGTGCAATTCCATCAGCCCTGTTTTGAGATTTTATTTGTCTGCCGAGGATGAAAGTTCATTGCACCATTTTACTATGGCTCTGTTAGGTTCTTATTTTTCAGAGTAAATAACTCACGGACACTAGAGAAGCTAAAACCAAGTTTTAATTCTTCCCATAGGTTCTGTGCAGCTGTAATCAGACAGCAAAACATTCCTCCCCATCACAGCTATATACAGTCGTGGCCAAAAGTTTTGAGAATGACACAAATATAAGTTTTCACAAAGTCTGCTGCCTCAGTTTGTATGATGGCAATTTTCATATACTCCAGAATGTCATGAAGAGTGATCAGATGAATTGCAAGTCCCTCTTTGCCATGCAAATGAACTGAATCCTCAAACATTTCCACTGCATTTCAGCCCTGCCACAAAAGGACCAGCTGACATCATGTCAGTGATTCTCTCGTTAACATCGGTGTGAGTGTTGACGATGACAAGGCTGGAGATCACTCTGTCATGCTGATTGAGTTCGAATAACAGACTGGAAGCTTCAAAAAGAGGGTGGTGCTTGGAATCATTGTTTTTCCTCTGTCAATAATGGTTACCTGCAAGGAAACACATGCCGTCATCATTGCTTTGCACAAAAAGGGCTTCACAGGCAAGGATATTGCTGCCAGTAACATTGCACCTAAATCAACCATTTATCGGATCATCAAGAACTTCAAGGAGAGCGGTTCAATTATTGTGAAGAAGGCTTCAGGACACCCAAGAAAGTCCAGCAAGCTCCAGGACCGTCTCCTAAGCAACTAAGTCGACACCCTAGCCCCGTGGTGGTCATGTCTCGAACGAGTCCTTACCGTCGTCCGTCCACACTCACGTAGACGTACGTGTCACTCCGCTTCTGAAAACCTCCTACCGGACCACAGTTCTTCCCGTCGTTTCTTCGGTGAAGAGAGGTCCTTTTTGTAGTCCCTGTCTGACTATAAGACGTTTTCCATGTCCCTAACCTGTGCTGAGAACTGGGGTAAAGTCATTTTCTCTGATGAATCCCCTTTCTGATTGTTTGGGGCATCCGGAAAAATGCTTGTCCGGAGAAGACAAGGTGAGCGCTACCATCAGTACTGTGTCATGCCAACAGTAAAGCATCCTGAGACCATTCATGTGTGGGGTTGCTTCACAGCCAAGGGAGTGGACTCACTCACAATTTTGCCTAAGAACACAGCCATGAATGAAGAATGGTACCAACACATCCTCCGAGAGCAACTTCTCCCAACCATCCAGGAACAGTTTGGTGACAGACAATGCATTTTCCAGCATGATGGAGCACCTTGCCATAAGGCAAAAGTGAAAGTGGCTCGGGGAACAAAACATTGATATTTTGGGTCCATGGCCAGGAAACTCCCCAGGCCTTAATCCCATTGAGAACTTGTGGTCAATCCTCAAGAGGCATGTGGACAAACAAAACCCCACAAACTCCAAGCATTGATTATGCAAGAATGGGCTGCCATCAATCAGGATGTGGCCCAGAAGTTAACCTCTTAACTTCTGACAAAAGTTAATATCTCAATGTTCAAAGTTTAGCCGATTCCAACAGTCCTTCCTCTTGAACAATAGTGACCTAATGTTCACTTTACATAAACTTGGAAATTACTTAAATCGATAAACAATGATAATAAAACATGAATTAAACAAACACAACTGAACAAATAATTAACAGACAGTCACCGTGAGGTGTACAAATTCAGAGACTTATGGCCTCCGAACTATGATCACACACAAAATGCTATTCCCATCTATCATCACATAACAAATGCCATTCCCTCTGAATCTGCCGTCTCGTTCAATAGCAGATGGAGCAGCTTCTAGTTCCTCCACGTTCCCCTTCTCCACTTTCCCCTCTGGTTCCTAAGAGAGTGATAGCACAAGACTTGGAAAGCAACAAAAAGACACATAAAACATAACAGTTTTAACAATGTGATAAGCTATGCATATGTATATATGCATGAAAACCAAAGTCTGAAACCATGACAATTCCCACTCTCTTTTCACCTGACTCTATGCCTCCAGGATACTTTCCTGCTGAGTTTCACAAAAATGAAAGCTCTAAAAATCTTCCTCATGCTTTCACCCAGTCTTCCCCTTTAGGCCCCAAGTTCCAAGAGGTGTTCCCAAGTCATGTCATTTTCACTTTGTTCCCCATTTCATCTGGATAGGCACATCACCTGATATGCAAGTGCGTATCCATAATCCACATTCCATCCTCTGTAGGTAACTCAGCACTATATACGCTTTCATATCAATGCCTTCAACATTTTCCCACAGTACAATTACCCCTCTATCATATGATGCATTAACCAATAAAGCAGCTAAACCCCATACCAACTATGATGTTTACATTAGTTCCCAGACCCAACCCATCTGTATCTCTTACATTGGACTCTAGTTTCCCTCTCGCTCCGCTTCCTCTGTCATGGTGTCTTCACTCACCCATTATACAGTTGGACCTCACTTCACATGAGAACTATGCACCCCCCAAGGAGAGACCTGATGATCTTAACCACTGCAGGTACTGTTCGGAGTAGTGTGTGTCTCAAACCAATGCTGTTCCAACACCCCCCTGGTGTCTCTTGATGTACACTCCCTCTCCAGAATTCAGCCCGTGCCCTTGGTTATATCTCTGCTTTTACCTGAGGATATACACACTGAAACACATGGGTCATTTCCTGACAACATAATTTGTGACATTTGAATAACCACATCCCCTGTCCTCCCATCGGTCCCCCAGTTACCAATCCATGTGCCATGAGTCGTCATAAACTGATATCCCAACAATGCTACCTAAAGTAACCATTGCTACTTCCAACATGGCCCATGACTATAGTCTCACAAAACCCCTAATTTGCGCACTAGTCCACTTCCATGCTATCAATATAGCACTCATCGCTACTACTCCTGCTCCTTCTGTTACTGTCCCTACAGCGACTGCCGTGAGAATAGCTATTGATCGGAATTTGTCTCCTGCTCTCCTATTGTCTTCATGATTTACTGATAAGTCTAGGACTGAACCTTTCAGATACCCCCTACCTGTTTCCCAGTTTATCCCTTGATCTCTAGTCATCAACATCTCCAATGACCTCCTGTATTCTGCTACAGTTGGTACCTGTGGATAATACATCCCTGTGCTCAAGTTAGGTACACATCTCTCATCCCAAGGCCGATCTACCCCCCACCCGTTTGTAAACACCCTTGTTACATTGTAGATTTTGGGCCCCAACGGTTGATAAGCAGCCACCTTCTGACACTTTCTGTTTACTGTGGTTTGGTCCCAATCTACTGGAGGTATGTCAAGTGTTTACTATGTGTCAGAAATGGGGGAGAGATTAGTGGCGTTGGAAGAGTATCCAACCGTACAAAACTCTGAGTCACATGTTTCTTAATCACACTCTGCAGGAGATGTGATGCTATTATCACAGCAAACTTCCCTTCTGGCTATGTGGCCTCCTGTATACAGGGATCGGTTGCTATTCTTTCAAGTGTTATGCCTTTTGTGACAAACTCATTACTGAAAATTGACAATAGTGTCTGAAATGACAACACTATCTCTGCTACTTTCACCATGATCTGGGTATGTGTAATGTTCAATTAAATCCCCATATTGTGTATAGTTAGCTGCTCTTCCTCTTCTATGAGCTATCTCCTGTAACAATATAGTCTCTGGGAATGATACTCCTCTATCATTACATCTAACCCATAACACACTATACTCCTAATGCATTTTCTACAGTTATAAACACACTAACACATTCTCAAATCAGTTAGTCAATATATCATTCCCTCCTTTTGAACAATGAACATGTTCCACGAAACCTAAAAACATAGACTTGAAAAGAGAAACAAAATACATGTTTAATAACTTATTGTTGCGATGTAACGTAAACATTTTGAATACAGGGTAAAACAAAAAAAAACTTTCATGGTTGTCCCCAGCTATCATCCAGTGAGTCCCCCACACAAACCACCTCCCCTCATCATGACACTTAGAGATGAGTTTCTGGAGACTCTCTCCGCCACATAAATGTTAGCAGTGCCCCCGCCCCTCATCGTGCTTTAGCAATTCTCTCTCACAGTATCGCAATCACAACGAAAACATTTTCATAAATTATCCAACCCGAATTTAGAATGACTGACCTTAGTGCTTACTTTGAGACTAAGGCTTAAATTCCAGTTTAATCAACTTAGCACAGATCATCCCTATTAGAACCTACGTTTATAAACAACCTTTAATTGCCAGTCATAACTCTTCTCATTACAGCACCCCTTTGTCCCTGTCATGGGTGGCCTGGTAAAGAAAGATCAGTATCTTAAGACACGATCTGACCGTCACCTTCCATGATAACCTCAAAGAAAAACACAGATCATAACAAAAGTTAAGTTCATTACATTTCTGTTTCATGAAACTAGACAAACATTGACTATATGACGAATTATGACATTAACCTTTTCTTAATAACATCGAAGACAACTGTCAAAAAGCATCACATAATGTTACTGCTAAAAAAAACATTTTCTAAATTAGTCCATACTCCCTTATTCTACTGGCTACCTCTAGGTAAAGTTACCAGATCATAAAGATAGCACCCTAACCCCTCACAGAATTCCCACACTGTCACGATCTCCTTGAGTGACGGACCAAGGCGCAGCGAGGTATCCAGTATACATTCTTTATTTAAGCAACGTAACTGGCAAACAATAAACAAAACGAACGAAGATTGTAACGTTGAACATAACACGAAAACCAACAAAGCTATGAACAAACAATAACCCACAAAACCCCTCTGAAACTACAAACATATATATGGTTCCCAATTAGAGGTAACGACACTCAGCTGCCTCTAATTGGGAACTATCTCCCCAACATAGAAATACAACACCTAGAACTAAAAAACCCTTCACCAAAAACGAAACTAAACACGCCAGCCTAAAAACTCTGGCCTGGACGTGACACACCCCACGATCCCAATCTGGTGAAATTTATATCAGAACAAAAACACAACATGAAATTAGCAATACATATATCACAGTCCATTTGAAGTTACTGTCATCCCTTATTAACATATTTTCCTTCCTATATGCAGCCCGAACACAGTACCACTGTATATGTACCCCAAAAACCAACCAGGACCTCAGTGAACTGGTAATTTACCCCTTTCAAAACACGTGATAAAAAAAAAAGTTAAATAAAAAATAAATAACTTAGAATTACAACTTTTGTAACTCCCTACGGAAATAATAATAATATCCTAAAGTAATGGAACAATTTGGATAGAGAATGGTGTTTCTCATGAATTTTATAATGAACCCCCCCGTCTATTTAATTCCTAATGAAGTTGATCATTCTTCATTAGGAATCTTTATATTCAGGGCCTTCGACACCATTAAAATGTTTCCTCTCTCTTTCTTTCCCTGTCCTTCGGAAACCATTTAAATACCTCTTCAAAACATTTCATCCTCTTCTCTGTAACCATCATAGCACATAAAAAATGTAAAGTACATTTTCGGTTTGGTAACCCCAATGCTAATTCCTCGTGACCCCTCCACCCTTTTGTCCATTCTAGAATCCAATTCCAGAATAAGACGACATCAAACTTAAACGTATTTAAAAAATAAAACCACAAAATGTCTTATCCATTGTGTTTAAACACACCCTAAATCCTGCTTTTGCAAGGAGTGTTTGGCCATCTAATTTAAATGTTTCCTTTAGAATCTATTCCCTGGCATTTCGCATAGATTCTTCAACACAAAATACATTTTTCTGTGGCAAATTTAGCCAATTTCTCATTGTAAGGAATCCGCAATATATACATGTTGTTTTCTATGGTTTCTATGACCCAGGCAGCCGCCTTAGCCATTCCATCTGCTTTACGATTACATATGGCGATTTTATCTGTACGACTAGTATGAGCTTCACATTTCACCACTGCTAATTTACTGGTTAACTGACATTATTCTAATAATTACCTCTACCTCCAGACCATTTTTATTGGTGTTCCTGTCGCTGTTAATATGCCCCGTGGTGACCGCACTGTACCGAAATCATGCACCACTCCAAATGCATACCACACACGGCGTACACCGTTGCTCTATTTTCCTCTGTAGTAACATACTAGTGTTACATTTTCTGGATTTATCGTTATGCATTTTCTGTTGATAGAATGCTGACATCAAAACGCTGGTATATTGAGCTTTTGATTCTGGTTTTATGTCCTTGTGCCAAGTCATAATTGCCTCCCTGAATTATTTATTTGATTTGAATTCAACCGGAAAATGTTGTCTAATTTTATCTAATTTGCTAAATTTTTCCCATTTTCCAGCCGAATTGGTAGTATGCTCGTGCACTTCTTTTAGCGCTTCCATGGCTTTATTAAATTCTGCTAGCTCTATATTACAGGGAGAAACGGGTCCGTTTGTTGCCATATCACTAGTTATTTTTCTCTAAACACTCCCGACAGTGTTCAAGGTATTTTAGATTTCTTCACTGCCATCTATAATACACACCTTCTATTATGATATTTTCTAAGATATTATTATCCGGGGAAGTGAGTAGTACTAAATTGGTCACGGCACTTAATACCTTGTATTAGAACCGATGCCATAAACGTCTGCGTACCTATAACTGGAGAACACGGACAGGACTTTATGTCCTATTCCAGTACTTCCACAAATATCACTATTATTGATAACCCACATCACCAAAATTATTCACACTTGTCTTCCTATTTCCATATAATCTGCCATGGTTCCTCACCCCAACAGGGCACACAACTAACCTCCCATTCACACACACACTTTTATGGCTACTACAACTAGGTTCTCACTCCGTTATAGTTTGTGCAGGGAACCAACCCCGCCGGTATTTACCCCCTAGGACTCACCCTTTGCAGGTTCCAGCCTGCGCGGGCTTCCTTCCGGGACTCACCCTATTATAGTTAATGCAGGGAACCAACCCCGCCGGTATTTACCCCCTAGGACTCACCCTTTGCAGGTTCCAGCCTGCGCGGGCTTACCTTCCGGGACTCACCCTATATTAATAGTAATCACAGGTATTAACCTACTGGGATTTACTATTGACTTTATAGTACTAGCAGGAACCAACCTACTAGGGAATTACCCCCTAGGACTTACCCTACAGGTACTAGCCAGTATGAGTTTACCTTCCGGGACTTACCATTTACTATAAATATATACGACCGGTCGTTACACAATGGGCCTATAGAATTAAACTTTGGCTCTCCAGGTCTGTATCCCATAATTAGTTCAGCCAATGATTCTCATCTCCCCAAGATGTCAAAATGAGTGGAAACAGATAGAGGAACTTAGCCTACCTTATTGTTGCCACCTCTGCTCCACCAATCTGGACTCTTGGTCTCTACAAATCGTGGTAAATCCTGCCGACAACGCCAACTGTTAGGTTCTTATTTTTCAGAGTAAATAACTCATGGACACTAGAGTAGCTTTAACCAAGTTTTTATTCTGTAATCAGACAGCAAAACATTCCTCCCCATCAGTTATATATATATTTGGCTGAAGACACTCCCTCCATCCAAATCATTACAGTTTGTGCCCAACAGGAAGAAGATACTAACCCTGATTACTGCCTTAAGGGGAACTGACCTCACCCCTCACCTCCTGACCTCAAACCCCTCCTTCACCTAATCCACAGCTATCCATCGGTCTTCCCTATATCAACACGTAGCTCTCCTCTCCTCCATCAAGCACATTCCAAAGCCTTCAGTCTTTCTACAGAGAACCTTAACTTCTGACATAAAAGTTAATATCTCAATGTTCAAAGTTTAGCCGTTTCCAACAGCTCAAAACGCAAACCTGGCTCTCACCAAGGATCTTTAAAACACTCTGTTTTTAGAGGGTAACTCTAAAAGGTGTAACTCAGTTCACTTTATTTTGATAGATGCACGCATTTTACAACGAGACACTCAATGGACTACAATGCCTTCTTTTCTCACAGGTTCATATTTAATAAAAATGTATTACATTAGTAACAGTTCCTCACATTTCTTGACAGTCGAAGGGGCTGAGATGGTTGAGAATGATCTCTTGGTGTCTGTCAGTGCAGTCGCTGGCACTCTCCGAGTACAGTCTGAATGTTTAAAAGCAGATGGAAAGGTTACCAACGGGACAGTTTCGGTGCCTTCCCCCATTGAGGCCAATCAACTGTTAGTCTACAAAATACATCATATATAAGATGTTATTAAAAGTATTGCAAAGGATTTACAACCTTAATTTGAAACTGTTCTCTCTGAGCTGTCTGTGTGTAAAATAATGCCATAATAATGAATTCCAGTCCTCACAATTAACAAACAATTATCCATTGTGTTATGGTGCAAATAACAGCTCAGTGATCATGATTTGAACTGTGTTTGAGTTATAGCAGAGACAGATTTCATCCTCAGTCACCAGGGGGCCGATTCAGACTTTCCTGTGACTTTCCTACACACGTCTTTCCTACCACTTCTCAGCATTTGGTATTCAGACTTACCTTATTCAGTCGTCTAACGCGCTCTGCAGGTGTGACTAGCTTGTACGCTCTGAATACATTTCATTCAACCACTACAAACCCTACCACTTTCTGGCCAACAGATTTTCTCATGGAGTTTTCATTCAATACGGTTTTCAGACCATTTATCTTAAGCCATCCCTTTAAATACGGTAAACCTTTGAATTTGAATTTTGTCGACAGACTCACTAGATAGAATATATTGAGAAAAGGTTGAGAATATTAGGGATCAATTAAAGAAAGACATCTAAATATACGGTTCGGATACTCTTCTCCATTTCAGCACCAATTGGTAGATTTCAAAATACTCTGATCTTGTAGATTTATTTAGGTTCAGGAAAGTATTTATGAATCATAAAAAACAAGTTCGGGAGACACACGAAAGAAAGAAAACGGTAGTTTGATCAATTCTGAAAATTGCCACATTCAGTTCTTCAACCCATGGTAATGTTGGAAGATTAGTGTACATACCCTTACAAAAAAGTCCTACAAGAATCCTGCAGGAATTCACCCTTTTGTCAAGGAATTGTACAGGTGTCCTGTAGGAATCCTGTAGGATTGACAAAATCCTGCACAAACATGACAATTCCTGCAGGACCAAAAATCTGCAGGATTTTAATATTCCTGCAGGGATTGGCATATCCTGCAGGAATATCAAAATCCTGCAGGCCAACTGGGTAATGCCAGCATAATTTGCAAGACTGTGTTTTAATTTTACAGATTGAAAAAAAAAATTATATTGGGCAAAGATACATCTCTGTAATTCTTAAAAAGGTCAGTGAGAAATATGCCAGAGCCTTCTTCCTGTAATACACCCCACCAAACTCCACCACCACAATGGCATCCAGCTGAATACAAGAATATGGACTCCACTGATTCCATATTCTCCAAATCCTGTTATCAAATAGATTTGGAAGGAAGGACAGGTAGAAACGCAGCCTACCACAATTCCAACTTTTGGCACCCTGCTGAAAACAATTCTGCATGATAGAGAATAACGTGTGGATCTACTTCTAACAGTGACGTTATACACTGCTGAATAAACGCCTGACTAAACTCCTGGGATACAGTGATTTTCCTGGTGGATGGGAGGTTCCCAAGTTCTCTACATCTGTCTGAGTGATTGACTGGGATGTGCATAGGGGAACAGAGCAGAAACATAAGGCCAAGGGAGGAGAAATTACCCTCACTGCTCAAATTTCAGTGCTGG
Source organism: Hucho hucho (assembly GCA_003317085.1). Lineage (NCBI taxonomy): Eukaryota > Metazoa > Chordata > Actinopteri > Salmoniformes > Salmonidae > Hucho > Hucho hucho. The sequence continues at coordinate 606,794 of QNTS01000644.1, forward strand.
TTCAAGTTGTTGAAAACCACAACCACCTTTTGTTAATGTGCAATGGTTTTGTAAACAGTTTTGTATATTCATAGGCTTGATCAAGTAATCACTAATTGACTTTATTTGATGTCATTATTTAAAAAAAACAATTGTGAAACACGAGGGGAAGGGAAAGTGACAAGAAGAAAGTTAAGTTAACAGACACTGCATGCATGTATTTACTGATCATGTAAGAATGCCCAAATAACTTTGCTGACTAACGAGCCTAGGTTGAACAGAACAAAGCTAGCTGCATTTCCTACATTTTTAATCAGATGTTGTTCAAATGTCTTACCACCAAACCATTCGGCCACGACTATTTTGTCCTGCCAAGCCAATACCATGGAGTGAAATGAACGCATCAGTTACCATCTGTCCCTGAAAACAAATGGGAATAAATTATTTGCTACATTTCTAATTAGCTGGCTAGCTATTTCACCAATTCAGGATTAAAAAACTGTCCGGGTCTTCACAATTTGATTTTACGATTAGTTCGTTTAGCTTGTCATCCCTAAACAGCTGGTAACTAGGACGAGATCGTCTGCTAGCTAGACATCGCATCCGATGAGCTAACAGCTTGGATAGTGGGCTGATAAACAGCAGTGACTCCACATTTGAACATCATTTGGCAATAAATGTAATACTTACATTTTACAAAGTTATTGCTTATTACATATTCTCCAAAGCAGGGACTTCAGTCCGCTATTAATTCAGAGGTTTTGGGAATTTTCGCTGTGTCGCAAGGTATTGGATAGCCTCCCTGGCGAAGGGAACGAAAATCTATGCTCCCATGCATGCTTTGTTTTCCAGACTTCCCAAGTATGCTTGTAGAACTTCCGGCAAACCTAGTACATACTTGCCAATTTTGCGTTCTTACTTGAAAAATGACAGTTGACTTCCGTACTCGCTATACACTCTAGATAGAACACAAGTATGTATTTTGCAATTTGGAATCTATGAAATATCACATTATTTTCACTTAAATATATTAGGTCACAATTGAATATACAAATAGTTTGATTTAAATATAAAGTCATCATTTTAACATGACTTTCTCTTTTTTTACTTAGCTTATTTGGACAGTTTTACCACCACCACCATGTGAGTTCTCTTCTTTTCCCTTACAGCTTAGACTAAAGGGAGCATAGAAAACAAACACACACACCTAGTATTTCACTGTAATTCTTTACCTTGTATTTCTAACAGTTAATCAGAAGGCCACCACACCACATGAGAGTTGGTAAGTGCATGAGAAAACAATACGTTTACTAATTCATATGTTTCTGATTCTTTGTCTCATTCGGAGCTCCATTAGTCCAGTAGTCTACTAGTTACAGATGAGTAGGTTGTCTTTTACTACTACAGTATATAATTTGCACTATTTTGTCGCTGTTTTTTTAACACACATGTTCTGCGGTTATATTCTGAACTCTGCCCATCATCTCTCTCCTGTCCTTCCCAGACAGAGCCTGTAAACAACAATGAGACTGACTATCACAGAAGGCCGCACTGGACAGCCATGCAAAAGAAGGTAACTCCACACAGTTTCAGCCTCTCATTTCTCCCTTTAAAATGTAGCCTAACACACATGCATACTCACAGATGCTATTGGTGTACCAGCCATATTAAAACCAACTATCACCACGTTTACCATTGCAGACATCCGTTTCCCTTCACAACAATACACATAGGCTGTTCATGTGATGTCACCATTACTCTCACTCTTGATACAAAATATGCTTTTACCATATTTATTCAAAATCTCATATTTTCTTTCTCCTAGGAATAATCTTTTATGCAGTGCTGGTGAAATGGACAATCAAACACGTTAGCTGTTGCTTCATTGGATAATAAAATTGCCATGCAATCTTATATCTTGTGCAATCTGTCCATTCTTTTGAAAGAATGTGGAATCCAGCAGGTTGTCCTACAGGAAAATGGCCCTGGAAATCTTGTGGAATTACCTGCAGATACTCTTACCAACAGGATATCCCAGGAAATCCAATTTCTGCAGGTAGTCATTCAGGAAACAATCCTGGAGGATTTATTTGTGACTCAATTCAGGAAACTAGATGTATGTCGCAAGTCACGACGTGACAGGAGAGCCTTTTGAGCATAAAAAAATATATTTTTTATCAAAATGCGTTTTTTGCAGAAATGCATTCTCGAACATGTGAACTTTCATGTGCCTTAATATCAAACTTGTATGTCATCTGTAAAGACAAATATTTTTTAGAAAGATATAACGTTAGCCATGGAGAACTGCAAATATGTTTCTACTGCTCTCAATAAAATTGCTGCCCTGAATTTATCAGGCGCTATCGACAAAGGTCAGTGTGAAAAAGTTGTGATGGACTACTTTCTGGACAGCGATCATGCCATGCAATGCTGACTCTCTCACTCTGAAAATAACACGTTTTGAAATCAGTGGAACACAATGGGCCAAACAATCCACCTACAGATTCAGATATTATACGTTTCTAATTTTGCCAGAAAGTTGTTTTCATTGCAAGCTTAACTTCATAGGGAGCAGCGCACGAGGTGACTGTTTAGGAGAGCCTGGCGTGCCCAAAGTAAAATGCCTCCCATTCAGGCCCAGAAAATAGGATATGCACATATTTAGTACCATTGGATAGGAAACACTCTGAATTTTCTAAAAGTGTTAACATTTTGTCTGTGAGTACGGATATGGCAGGCGAAAACCCGAGGAATTTCTGTCCTGGAAAAAGTGGTTTTGACAGATTGCCTCATTTGGAACCCCTCCCTTATGAAAATGCCCATATAAGGGCATATGAATGCAGTACCTATCGCTTCCTCTGGATGTCAACAGTCTCGAGAAAGTGATTTGATTCTTCTTAGCTGCTTTTAGAGCAGAGAAGAAGACGTATAAGGAAGTGTCCACAGAGAATGTCAATAGGAGTAAATGCGCGTTCACGGCTGGCACACTCTGTGGTTTTTTCCTTTCTTATCGCCCCGTTTATATTCCGGTTGAAATATTACACTATTTATACATAAAAGTGTTCCTAAGGATACATTTACAATTATGTTTGATTGTTCTTGGACAAGTTTATAGGTATAAGTTGAACGAGTTCTCTTCACGTTTCAATGGACGATTGGAGAGAAAATATAACGCGCCAACCAAACTGAGATTTATGGATATAATACATGACTTTTTCTAACAAAAGAACCATGGATTGTCTTCGTTGGACACTTGGGAAGCCCTCAGCAGAAGTTCTTCAAAAGGTAATTGATTTGTTTTCGCTGTGAAATGTGTTTTGTGTGAACCGCATGGTTTATGAATTTATGGTAATGAAAAATATGTGGGGTGCTATCCTCAAACAATCAAATGTGGTGCTTTAGCCGTGAAGCCTTTTTGAAATCTGACAATGCTGTGATATTGCCAAGAAGCAGAGCTTTTGATGACTATGAAACACTTGTATATTGATGCATGTTTAATAATTCAACTTTTGGATTTTGAATTTGGCGCCTTGCATTTCACCTGGTAGTGTCGGGAGTGGGGCGCTAGCGCCCCAGCGCACCTTGCTGCTCCTTAAGAAGTTAAGCTTGCTGTTAGCTAGCCAGCTGGAGTTCGATGGCTTGCTGGCTAACTAACAATGAATCTAACGTTATTTGGTTAACTTTAGCTTGCTATGACAATCGGTTTGTATTGCTAGCTAAATCTATTGATTGGAATTATATTTCATTTTAGCTAGCTAGCTAACATTAACGTGACACGTCTAAACAAAAGACCCCAAGTTAAAGCTTGTTGTTAGCTAGCAAACGTCAGCTGAGGTTAGGTGGCTGGCTTGCTAGCTAACATTAACTTGTGTGTATGCAGTGTGTGTAACGTCAGTGTAGTTTTCTCAGAATGCCATTTCACATTGCAAGTTATAGCCTAATGTTAGCTAGCTAACTAGCTAACATTGAACCTATTGGTTAACCTTAGCTTGCTATGACAATCGGTTTGTATTGCTAGTTAACTTGTTAAGCAGAAGTGGGGCGCTAGCGAGTTAACAAGTTAAAGCTTGCTGTTAGCTAGCCAGCTGACGTTAGATGGCTGGCTAGCTACAGTAGCTAACATTACCTGTATGAACTGTGTGTAGTGATATCTCAGAATGCCATTTCGCATCTATTGTATAATAATGCTAAAATAGTTGTATCTGGAATTTGTCTATCAGCAACAATCAGTAGAACATGCCTGACTCTAATCCACAAGTCATACAGTCATGAAAAAGAGAGCTGGCCCCAAGCAAGCAAAGGCAGCAGCGCAGTCATCAACAACATGCACCATTTCTTCACCAACTACGGAGTTGTGAAAACACGTGTGGTCCTGAATTGTAATAACTGCAGTGGCCAAAACAAGAACAGGTTTGTGCTCTGGTATTGTGCCTGGTGGACCATGCACAAGCTCCACCACAATCTGGACCTTCACTTCCTGATCACAGGCCACACCAAGTTTGCCCCTAACTGGTGCTTCGGCCTCATCAAGCAGCGCTTCAGAAAGACCAGAGTGAACACTTTGTCTGAGATTGCTGGTGTTGCTAGTGAAGGACAGCACTGTGACAGGTCAACATCCCACAGCTGGTTGGACTGGAGGATGGCACGGTGCTGGTGGAATGTCTGGCAACAACACCTGACTCCGTACTTCAGGCCGCTGCCACAGATCAAGCAGTACCAGCACTTCAAGTAAAAAAAAATTTTCATTGTATGAGGTTATTCTTATGTAAACCTGGGAGGGGAATTGATGTTGTGCAGGGTTGTAATGTCTTCAGATTTTTTGTTGCTTTTCCCTGTTTTATAGGTTTGATGTTCTGGAGCCTGGTGTTGTCGCCAAGGAGCGTTCGGACTCTCGGGACCAGATTTCAGTTGCTGCACAACGCTGACATCCTTCCTCCCATAGATGGTCTGCCTGTTAAAGCACTACCTGGACTGGACACAGCTAGACAAGCGTATAATTTTTGACAATATCAGGGAGTTTTGCGACTAAGAGACTATGGACATTACATGCCCTGCACACCAAATTCAAGGGCAGGACAGAAACATGCTTTCCGAACATAGATTCCCTTGTTCATGCGTGGTTTGGACGGACCAGTTATCAGCACTATCTGCAGTACCTCTATTGACATGACTCTCTCCTAACACCCACGCCATACGTTGCTTCTACAATAAAACATTTTATCCTGCTGCTCAGCCACATTACCCCTGATTGTATGCAAACAACTACCTTGTCTATCACTGATATCGTTATTGCTGTTGTTATTGTACATACTGTATATTTTATTTATATTGACATCTATTTCTGATATTGCTACTATGCAAGTTTACCGTTTACACCTTCTGTAGAGACCATCCACTTAGAAAAATATTGATATATATTGAATATTGATATGTGTGGTCATAACGTGATTTTGTGACATACCACAACAATATCATGTGACCGTATCAAGTGTCCACCACATAAATATATGGCACATGCATCTGTTTATGTACTGAACATGTGCACCTCACTCAGGTTTCAACTCAGGTTGCATGGCCTTAACTTATGTATGGAATACTATGTGATAAGTGCATGTGTAACAGTATATAAAGTATGCTAAGGCATTTGGGCAGTGGTGTAAAGTACATAAGTAAAAATACTTTAAAGTACTATTATAAATTGATTTGCATTTTAATGGGGGAAATAAGTATTTGACCCCTCTGCAAAACATGACTTAGAACTTGGTGGCAAAACCCTTGTTAGCAATCACAGAGGTCAGACGTTTCTTGTAGTTGGCCACCAGGTTTGCACACATCTCAGGAGGGATTTTGTCTCACTCCTCTTTGCAGATCTTCTCCAAGTCATTATGGTTTCGAGGCTGACGTTTGGCAACTCGAACCTTCAGCTCCCTCCACAGATCTGGAGACTGGCTAGGCCACTCCAGGACCTTAATGTGCTTCTTCTTGAGCCACTCCTTTGTTGCCTTTGCCGTGTGTTTTGGGTCATTGTCATGCTGGAATACCCATCCATGACCCATTTTCAATACCCTGGCTGAGGGAAGGAGGTTCTCTCCCAAGATTTGACGGTACATGGCCCCGTCCGTCATCCCTTTGATGCGGGGAAGTTGTCCTGTCCCCTTAGCAGAAAAACACCCCCAAAGCATAATGTTTCCACCTCCATGTTTGACGGTGGGGATGGTGTTCTTGGGGTCATAGCCAGCATTCCTCCTCCTCCAAACACGGCAAGTTGAGTTGATGCCAAAGAGCTCCATTTTGGTCTCATCTGACCACAACACTTTCACCCAGTTGTCCTCTGAATCATTCAGATGTTCATTGGCAAACTTCAGACAGGCATGTATATGTGCTTTCTTGAGCAGGGGGACCTTGCGGGCGCTGCAGGATTTCAGTCCTTCACGGCGTAGTGTGTTACCAATTGTTTTCTTGGTGACTATGGTCTCAGCTGCCTTGAGATCATTGACAAGATCCTCCCGTGTAGTTCTGGGCTGATTCCTCACCGTTCTCATGATCATTGCAACTCCACGAGGTGAGNCGCACCAACTGTTGTCACCTTCTCACCAAGCTGCTTGGCGATGGTCTTGTAGCCCATTCCAGCCTTGTGTAGGTCTACAATCTTGTCCCTGATATCCTTGGAGAGCTCTTTGGTCTTGGCCATGGTGGAGAGTTTGGAATCTGATTGATTGATTGCTTCTGTGGACAGGTGTCTTTTATACAGGTAACAAGCTGAGATTAAGAGTGTGCTCGTTACCTGTTTAAAATACACCTGGGAGCCAGAAATCTTTCTGATTGAGAGGGGGTCAAATACTTCTTTCCCTCATTAAAATGCAAATCAATTCATAAAATTTTTCACTCGTGTTTTTCTGGATTTTTTTGTTGTTATTCTGTCTCTCACTGTTCAAATAAACCTACCATTAAAATTATAGACTGATCATTTCTTTGTCAGTGGGCAAACATCAGCAGGGGATCAAATACTTTTTTCCCTCACTGTAAGTCGTTTTTTGTAGAATCTGTACATTACTTTGCTATTTACTTCACTACATTTGTGAAGAAAATAATGTACCATTTTGTAGCTCTGAGTCTCTACTTTTATCCATTGTGAAAAACAAAACGATTTCAAATTTTGCTACATAAGATCGATTTGAGCTGGTGAGTCACATTTGAGGAATATCTGCAAGATTCCTGCAGGATTGTTTTCCTGAAGGACTACCTGCATGATTCCTACAGGATCTTGCAGGATTCCTGCAGACATTGTCCTACAGGAAAGTGGCTCTGAAAATCCTGTGGGATATCCTGCAGGAATAGGAAGTCCGGGTGTATCATCGGATGGGGCCACATTGTGCCCCCCCGTCTCAGCCTCCAGTATCTATGGTGCAATAGTCTATGTGTCGTGGGGCTAGTGTTAGTCTGTCTTATCTGGTGTCCTGTGTATGCTCTATCTAATTCTTAAGTATGCTCCCTCTAACCTTTAACTTGTTAGGGAGTGGTCGGGCGCTAGCGCACTCCCGACACTACCAGGTGAAATGCAAGGCAAAATCCAAAGTTGAATTATTAAACATGCACCAATATACAAGGGTTTCATACTCATCAAAAGCTCTGCTTCTTGGCAATATCACAGCGTTGTCGGATTTCAAAAAGGCTTTACGGCGAAAGCACTACATTTGATTGTTTGAGGGTAGCACCTTCAATATTTTCCATAACCATGAAATCTTTAGCCAGTGCGGTCAATAGAAAATGCATTTCACATGGAAAACCTGTGCCTTACCTTTTGTAAAACTTCTGCAGAGGGCTTCCTAAGTGTCCAACGAAGACAATCCATGGGTATTTGGTTAGAAAAAGTAATTTATTATATCCTTAAATCTCCGTTTGGTTGGCGCCTTGTGTTCAGAAAATCCAACGTGAAGAGAATGAAGAGAACGCGTTCAACTAAACCTATAAACTTTCCCTCAACAAAACAAAAACCAATTAAAATGCATCCTTAGCTCATCTTTTATGAATAAAAGTGATAATCTTTCACTTGGATGGTCACCTAAACGTTATATAAGTCAAATAAAGTGGACCGCTCAGCCAAATGTGCGACTGAAAAAGAGCTCCCCTGACTAAAACCTCTACCTATTGAACACATTGGTTCCGATTGCCATTAAACTTTACCTATACACTGCTGACATCCAGTGGAAGCAATAGGTACTACATTCAGTGTCGTGGTATAAATACTTTTCAATAGGCAGTCTCTCTAAGTGAGCCATAAGCCACCAGAATGACATTTCCTGATGGAATTTTCTCTGGTTTTTGCCTGCCAAATGAGTTCTGTTACACTCACAGACAAAATGTTAACACTTTTGGAAACCTCAGAGTGTTTCCTATCCAATAGTACTAATTATGTGCATATCCTATTTTCTGAGCGGCAAGCATTTTACTTTAGGCACGCCAGACTCTCCAAAACCGACCCCTCAGCTGCCGCTCCCTAACAAGTTAATTCTCTCTCTCTCCCTCCCGGAGGACCTGAGCCCTAGGACCATGCCTCAGGACTATCTGTGCAGAGGCCAGGTAGTCCTGATGTTTTAACATCTTGAAGAACAATCTGGCCTTAATGGCCATGTACTCTTATAATCTCCACCAGCAGAGCCAGAACCAGGCCACCCTCCAGAGCCTGGTTCCTCTAGGTTTTTTCCTAGGTTCCTGCCTTTTTATGGAGTTTTTCCTAGCCACCATGCATCTGCATTGCTTGCTGTTTGGGGTTTTAGGCTGGATTTCTGTATAAGCACTTTGTGACATCTGCTGATGTAAAAAGGGCTTAATATATACATTTGATTTGATTTGACCGCCGAGTGCTGAAGCACGTAGAGCGTAAAGATCGTCTGTCCTCGGTTGCAACACTCGCTACCGAGTTCCAAACTTCCTCTGGAAGCAACGTCAGCACAAGATCTGTTCGTCGGGAGCTTCATGAAATGGGTTTCCATGGCCGAGCAGCCGTCGGCTGGAGTGGTGTAAAGCTCGCAGCCATTGGACTTTGGAGCAGTCGAAATGCGATCTCAGGAGTGATGAATCACCCTTCATCATCTGGCAGTCCGAGGGACGAATCTGGGTTTGGCGGATGCCAGGAGAACGCTACATGCCCCAATGCACAGAGCCAACTGTAAAGTTTGGTGCTGGTGGAATAATGGTCTGGGGCTGTTTTTAATGGTTCGGGCTAGGCCCCTTAGTTCCAGTGAAGGGAAATCTTAACGCTACAGCAATGACATTCTAGACAATTCGTTGCTTCCTACTTTGTGGTCATCTTATGCAGCACTCCATCACTCTCCTTCTTCATCAAATAGCCCTTACACAGCCTGGAGGTGTGTTTTGGGTCATTGTCCTGTTGAAAAAACAATGATAGTCCCACTAAGCCCAAACCAGATGGAATGGCGTATCGCTGCAGAATTCTATGGTAGCCATGCTGGTTAAGTGTGCCTTGAATTCTAAATAAATCAGTGTCATCAGAAAAGCACCCCTACACCATAACACCTCCTCCTCCTCCATGCTTTACGGTGGGAAATATACATGCGGAGATCATCCGTTCACCCACACCGCGTCTCTCAAAGATGTGTCGATTGGAACCAAAAATCTCCAATTTGGACTCCAGACTAAAGGACAAATTTCCACCGGTCTAATGTCCATTGCTCGTGTTTCTTAGCCCAAGCAAGTCTCTTCTTCTTCTTATTGGTATCCTTTAGTAGTGGTTGCTTTGCAGCAATTCCACCATGAAGGCCTGATTCACACAGTCTCCTCTGAACAGTTGATGTTGAGATGTGTCTGTTACTTTATTTGGGCTGCAATTTCTGAGGCTGGTAACTCTAATGAACTTTTCTTCTGCAGCAGAGGTAACTCTGCGTCTTCAATTCCTTTGGTGGTCCTCATGAGTGCCAGTTTCATCATAGCGTTTGATGGTTTTTGCGACTGTAGAACTTTCAAAGTTCTTATAATTTTTCGTATTGACGGACCTTCATGTCTTAAAGTAATGATGGACTGTCGTTTCTCTTTGCTTATTTGAGCTGTTCTTTCCATAATATGGACTTGGTCTTTTACCAAATAGGGTTATCTTCTGTATGCATCCCCCCACCCCATATCTTGTCACAACACAACTGATTGGCTCAAACACATTAAGAAGAAAATAAATATTCATCTTATTTATTATCCTATCATGGTGGAACAGCATTTTATAAATAAATTATACATCTAATTTATTTATTGTCCTATATTGATGGAACGGTCCACAACCCTATACCCTAGACACCCACCTGAACGACCCAGATACTAAGGAGAATTCCCTATCTGTTTTATGGGCCTGCTGTAAGTGGCCTGTAGGCATCCAAAATGCAGTCAGAGACCTTCTAGAGCAGCACCACCCCCTCAAGATTCTGAGCCTGCTTGGCAAGGTTGGTACTGCAAAGTCAAAGCCCCCTGATGGGAGTGCATAATATACAAGGAAATTCTCAAAGCTAATGAGAACCTTGACGACCTTGTACTTGTGGCAGTGCTGGCAACACTAGCTGCAGTAACCCATGGGGAGGGGGTCACACTCGAACATTCAGAGAGGGGGCATATTATTGTGGCCCTGGTGTCACAAAATCAAAGGTCTGACTGCATGGAGATGCTTGGGAATATGGTCACTACAGGGGACCATGTTGAGGGTGTTTCAGGGGAAAGGGGTTATACCTGACCTCCAACTAGGATGTGACAATGGTTAATCAAATCTCCCCATTTCTGCCCATTTTGCGACCTTTTGCAGGCCTTCTCATACAGCTGCAAATGTACATGCATTCATAAATCAAGACCTTTCTTGAGTTGGGCTCTGGGATGGTGCAACTGTTGAGAATCTGGGCCTATGGTTATTGTGGGGGAAAGGGGTTGAGTGTGTATGAGTGTGTTGGTGTGGGTGTGTGTGTATCCCACAACTGTTGCTAGGGAGTAAAAGATGTTAGGGACAATATAAGATGATTCACAATAATTGTTTGCTAATATAATAATTGCTTGCCATAATGTAATTTTGGTAATGGCGAGACTGATGAGAGGTAAAATCCTTTGCATAAATTGCCTACATTACTACAAATATGAATAGCTGATTATGGAAAATAAGATAAACAGGATTTTTTAATACCGTTCAAAATACCGTTCAAAAGTTTGGGGTCACTTAGAAAAGTACATTTTTTGTCCATTAAAATAACATCAAATTGATCAGAAATACAGTGTAGACATTGTTAATGTTGTAAATGACCATTGTAGCTGGAAATGGCAGATTCTTTATGGAATATCTACATAGGCGTACAGAGGCCCATTATCAGCAACCATCACTCCTGTGTTCCAATGGCACGTTGTGTTAGCTAATCCAAGTTTATCATTTTATAATGCTAATCATTAGAAAACCCTTTTGCAATTATATTAGCACAGGTGAAAACTATTGTCCTGATTAAAGAAGCAATAAAACTGGCCTTCTTTAGACTAGTTGAGTATCTGGAGCATCAGCATTTGTGGGTTCGATTACAGGCTCATAATGGCCAGAAACAAAGACCTTTCTTCTGAAAGTCGTCAGTCTATCCTTGTTCTGAGAAATGAAGGCTATTCCATGCGAGAAATTGCCAAGAAACTGAAGATCTCGTACAATGCTGTGTACTACTCCCTTCACAGAACAGCGCAAACTGGCTCTAATCAGAATAGAAAGAGGAGTGGAAGGCCCCGGTGCACAACAGAGCAAGAGGACAAGTATATTAGAGTGTCTAGTTTGAGAAACAGACGCCACACACGTCCTCAACTGGCAGCTTCTTTAAATAGTACCCGCTAAACACCAGTCTTAATGTCAACAGTGAAGAGGCGAGTCCGGGATGCTGGCCTACTAGGCAGAGTTGCAAAGAAAAAGCCATATTTCAGACTGGCCAATAAAAAGAAAAGATTAAGATGGGCAAAAGAACACAAACACTGGAGAGAGATATGGCTTTTTCTTTGCAACTCTGCCTAGAAGGCCAGCATCCCAGAATCGCCTCTTTACTGTTGACGTTGTTTTTCGGGTACTATTTAATGAAGCTGCCAGTTGAGGACTTGTGTGGCGTCTGTTTCTCAATATTCAACAACCTTGAATATGTCCAGCCGGAGGACATAAAATACCATTTGACGCCAATATAGTGCCGGGAATTGCTTCAGTCCTACAACCAAAGAGGTGAGATCTTGATTGATAAATGTAACATATGTATGTAATTGTTATGAAAAAAGGTGCTATCTAGAACCTAAAATTGTTATTTGGCTGTCCCCATAAGAGAACCCTTTGAAGATCCCTTTTTGATTCCAGGTACATGTATAACCCTTTAGGTTCCAGGTACAACTCTTCTGGGTTCCACCTGGAACCAAAAAGGGTTCTCCTATGGGGACAGCCAAAGAACCCTTTTGGAACCCTTTTTTCTAATAGTGTACACACACACAAGGTTAAAAGGTTTGTTTTCCCTCAAAATAAATGGTTTATGCTATGAGGGTGCGAGGCATATGCAAGAAAAAGGGACGGAAATTATAAAAGTACAAAAATATACAAATGTTTCTGTAAATTGTTTGTTTCTACTCTTAGGCTGGTATGGAGTGCAGCGCGGACACTTGTCCTCCTCCAAGCATCAGTGACTTGCTGAGCGACCTTTCAGTTTATGTCTCGTTTTACTATTGATATAGATACTTTTGTACCTGTTTCCGCCAGCATCTTCACAAGGTCCTTTGCTGTTGTTCTGGGATTGATTTACACTTTTCGCAACAAAGTACGTTAATCTCTAGGAGACAGAACGCGTCTCCTTCTTGAGCAGTATGACGGCTGTGTGGTCCCATGGTGTTTATACTTGCGTACTATTGTTTGTACAGATGAACATGGCACCTTCAGGCATTTGGAAATTGCTCCCAAAGATGAACCAGACTTGTGGAGGTCTACAATTCTTTTGTCTGAGGTCTTGGCTGATTTCTTTTGATTTTCCCATGATGTCAAGCAAAGAGGCTCTGAGTTTGAAGGTAGGCCTTGAAATACATCCACAGGTACACCTCCAATTGACTCAAATGATGTCAATTAGCCTATCAGAAGCTTCTAATGCCATGAGATCATTTTCTGGAATTGTCCAAGCTGTTTAAAGGCACAGTCAACTTAGTGTATGTAAACTTCTGACCCACTGGAATTGTGACACAATTATAAGTGAAATAATCTGTAACAATTGTAGGAAAAATTACTTGTGTCATGCACAAAGTAGATGTCCTAACCAACTTGCCAAAGCTATAGTTTGTTAACAAGAAATTTGTGGAGTGGTTCTAAATTGAGTTTAAATGACTCCAACCTAAGTTTATGTAAACTTCCGACTTCAACTGTATATATACACATATATACACATCTTAAAAAAATATATTTTCCTTATTTTTTTTCCACTAACCCTACCACCCTCCCCTAATTGGAGTAAACTAATGAAAAACAACACTAATAACCTGACTACATCGCTCGTGTCACGTGCGTGAGCGTTTCAAAATAAATGTTATTCAATTAATGCACCCACACTGCTCGCGCACGCCAACGAGCGTCTGCGTTGACAAGGGCTAAAATAGAAGTCAGTTCTATTTGTGACACAGATCGCACTGCAAGTCCTGCCTCTCCCATCTCCTCTTTGGTGTATAGAAGCAGATACCCATGTGCCATCTCCTCATTGGTTATACCCACGTGGTTGACTGAAATACGAACAAGGTCGGTGGCGATAATGCACCTAATTTATGAAAGTTGCCAATCGCAATATAAAGTCCAGAGAAGAAAAAGCCTGGAAGGAGGAGAGATGACTAGAAAATATTTGATTGACTGTTTTATGTGTGGATTGTCTGAGTAGAGGACCTTGTGCATTTCAGGTAAAATAACAACTCAATGTTTATATCCCAGGACAAGTTAGCTAGCAACAGCAAGCTAGCTACAGTGGGGAAAAAAAGTATTTAGTCAGCCACCAATTGTGCAAGTTCTCTCACTTAAAAAGATGAGAGAGGCCTGTAATTTTCATCATAGGTACACTTCAACTATGACAGACAAAATGAGGAAAAAAATTCCAGAAAATCACATTGTAGGATTTTTAATGAATTTATTTGCAAATTATGGTGGAAAATAAGTATTTGGTCACATAC